>VMDO01001110.1:0-105761 GCA_007922755.1 Pedetes capensis | reverse complement strand
CTTGGGTAAATTCCTGTTTGGGACTTTTCTATGAATTTCAGTTTTACCTATCTAAGACCCATATCAACTTGATCATTAAGACTGCCCACTGCAAGCAGAGTAGCTCCAAGTAATCATATGGGCATGACTGGTCAGCTAAACAATTATAGGTAAAGAGGACTTGGCAGCAACATAAAATTCAAATGCAAATAATAGTTGCTGATTCATCATTCTAATATATTGTATTTCTCTGCATTTCTTCAAATAATCACATTCAACAGAGCACTCTATGCGAATTTTGAGACTTCCTTGTTGTTGTTATTGTCAGGTGCTGTCCACTTGTGTCAAACTCATAGCGACCCTCATAGAGTTTTCAATGGCTGGTTGTTTGGGGATTCCTTATAAGTATTAAATCCATTCTCCATAGGTACAGTTCTGTTTGGTAAATTTAATCCAATGCTATAAAATATAGGCTGTCCTCAACTTACAAGAGTTACATCCCCAAAAATCCATCATAAATTAAAAATATGGTAAGTTGAAAATGTAGTCAATACACCTAACTTATCAAGTATCGTAACTGCCAAACAGCACACTGTAAGATATTTTTTTTTCTGCTTCTTGTGCTCATGTGGATGACTTAGAGCTGCCACTATCCAGCATCATGAGAAAATATCAGACTGCATAGTACGAACCCAGAAAAAAAGATAAGAATTCAAAATTCAGGGTATGATTTCTGCTAAATGTGTATCACTTTCACATCATCATTAAGTTGAAAAATTGTAATTCAGCCCTTCTCAGTTGGGGACTGTCTGTATAGGTTAAGACAAGAAACAAATTAGGAAATCTGTTTCTTTCTCTTAATTCTTCTGATTCTAATAGTGAAATATGATGTGGAGAAAAAAATAGCTGCAGTTCAGGTGCTGAGAAAGGAAAAACTGCAAAGGAGTATTCCATTTGGTTTTAAAACAGCAAGAAAAAACAACAAACACAAAACCAAAGAAAAGAAATGTAACCTAAGTGTGATCTTTTGGTTTTTCCTCTGCCACACAGACTTAAGAAGCTTTCCATTGGCTCTTGGGTCATTTCCAAACCAGAGCTTTAAACATCTATCATTGCTTGAGAATCTAGCACTCATGTCTGACATTCTATGACTTAAGCAAAAGGACCAATAGAAAGTTTATCCCAAGTTATAGTCAAACTTATTGGCCATAGACAGCATACTGAAGTGGTCTCAGGTTTTATCTTTCTGAGCTCATGATGGAATGCAGAGAACATAGAAGGGGGAATTGAGCTTAATTTGGTGTAGCTGTTAACGAGTATTCCCCAGTCTCTAACCTATTTGTTTGGATTTTGTCTCAGTGAGCTCTGGTAGATTACCATTGTTAGACAATCCACTATGTTTTACTCCTTTATTCATGCCATGACATGCAGGCACTGACACCTTCCTCTTCCTGTGGGTAACCATTCAGCAAGCACTTTAAATTGGTATAGACTCAAAAAGTATTCATCTAATTTGTGCCTACTATTTTCAATGGTTCTTTTGGGATTGTTTTGGGAGTGGATTGCCATGTCCTTCTCCCATTTAGCAGTGCTGGAGATCGAACCTGGGTCTTCAGAGAGTGTGGAGCAGCATTCTACCAACTGAGCTAAATCCCAGCCCTATATAAAAGTGTATATTGCTAGGCTCTGTAGCACACCTACATAATCCCAGCAACATGGGAAGCAGAGGCAAGAGGATCACAGGTTGGAGGCCTTGGTTCTACAATTAACAACCTTGGAAGCAGCAATTGAGAAATCAAAAGGTGCATAGCATTGAGAAAAGCTGTTGCAAAAGACCTCTTTAAAGTGTTGAAAAGCAAAAAATATTTCATTGAAGACGAAGGTGTGCCTGACTCATGCTATGATATTTTCAGTTGCATCATATGTTTGGGAAAGCTGGACATTGAATAAAGGAGACATGAGAACAATTGGTGCTTTTGAATTATAGTGCTGGAGATGAATATTGACTATACCATAAACTTCCAAAAGAACCAACAGATCTATGCTAGAAATGCAACCAGAGTGCTCCTTGAAGCAAGGATAGGTAGACTGTGTCTACTGTATTTTAGACATGTTATCGGGAGGGATCAATCTCTGGAAAAGGACATCACATTTGGGAGAGGAACAGGTCAATGAAAATAAAGAAGACCCTTAACTAGATGGATTGACACAGAGGCTACAACAATGGGTTTGAACATAAAATAGATCATGTGCCTGGTACAGAATGGGGACTATTTCCTTCTATTATACATATGGTTACTATGAGTCAGTCTCTACTGGAGGGCACCTAACAACAACATGTACTGGGCTCTGTGATAAGCTCTATTTATATATGCTATGCAATCTACACTCAATTCTGTGGGCTTAACATAACTAAAATATAAAAGATGAAAAACTCAGAAGTTAAAACATTCAAAGTTGTTCTATTGTGTCAGTGAAAATTCATTAGATTCTGACACAACCTACATAGGCTGCCCATGTGCTCTGGCCCTAGGCAACCTATGAGCACTTCATCACCACCAAAGATATAACTAGATCACTCCCTTATGATTATGCTGCAGATCTGCTGCCTGCTGTGGTCTCCCTGAGCATTCTGTCTCAGTTGTCTAATTTCTACTCTGTGGCCTCTGCCCTTACCCCATCTGCCCAGCAACTTCCCTTCCATGAAGAAATCATGGATCATTTCAGTTTTGATCCTCATTTGCCTACAGAGAACAGGTTCTAACACACTTTCCAAAAATGCTGTTATTCCCTTTACCTATATCTTGGTGAGAGAAATTTTTTTGACTTCATTAAAATATGATAAGCTTACTCCAGTTATTTTTTTTCTTTTATCTTTTGGGGGCCTCACCAGAAGCTGGAAAGTTACATTTTTTTAGCACTATAACTCTTTGTTCAACTGACTGAACTTAAGAAGTTTTGCTTAGGAAAGCAAACTTCAGTCTTCTTGTTGTTAGGTGCCATGGGGTTGGTGTCCAACTCATAGCCACCCTACATACAACAGATGAAACACTATTGTCATTGCTTCTCTGCTATTCATAGGGTTTTCAATGGCTGATTGTTTTTTTAGGAGTGGGTTGTCAGGTTCTTCTCCCAGTTCTACAGCACCTGGTGTTCCCAGGTGGTTTCCCATCCAAGTACTAATCAGGTCTGACCCTGTTTAGCTTCTAAGGTCTGACAGAACTGGACACCACAGTGGTATGGCTGCCGGCTCAGTCAATCTAGAAAACTCTAACTCTGGATCTAAAATTCTTTCCTTCAAAGAAAAATGTTACTAAAGAACTTATAGCATGATTTCTTTGACATAAATGATAGACTTTTTATGAATGAAAGGCTAATTTAAGAGGGTACAAGAAATAAATATTTTATTGGTTACTGAAAAGATCTAGTCAAGCTATTGAGTATATTATGCTATGTTGTTGTTGTTGTTAGGTGCTGTCAAGTTGGGTCTGACTCATAATGACCCACATAAGGTTTTCAATGGCTAATTTTTTTCAGGATTGCTTCAGGAGTAGATTGCCTTCTGTTTTAGCAGTGCTACCAACATAAACCCCTAGTTTGTAGATGGCTTAAAGGTTGAAGGATATTAAATTGGAATAAAATTAGGAAGCTTAAGTTTGACTCTTGGTTCTATCAGTTAACTACTGAGGAAATTTACATGAGTTACTTAATCTCTGTGGTCTTCAGGTCCCTCATCAGTAAAACAAGGGGAAAATTTTTAAATTACTTTATAAGATTCTGTTTTTGTTGTTAGGTGCTGTCAAGTAGGGTCCAAGTCATAGTGACCCAAGGTACAATGGAACAAAACACTATCTGACACTGTTCCATGCCTGGCACTATTGTCAGTGCTTCTTGACTATTCTTAAGGTTTTCAATGGCTGATTGTTTTTTGGGAGTGGGCTGTCAGGTCCTTCTCACAAGCTATAGCACCAGGTTTTCCCAGGCAGTATACCATCCCAGTACTAACCAGGCCTGAACCTGCTTAACTTCCAAGATCTGATGGGATCGGACACCACAATGGTACCACTGCAGGATTATAAGATTCTACTACCTTAAGTAAGATTAAGTTAATTAATACATTCATGTTTTAGCTATCAGGATATAGTAATGATGTTAAAATAATTATTCAAAAGAACAGATGTATGCTAGTGCTTGATGCTGTTCTCTTCATCATTAAAAATAGTCTGAAAATAAGTCAAGACTGGTCATGTTCTTTCTGGACACAAAACTGTTTTCATTCTTGGACACAATTTTGCTTTAAATGAATCTGATTTATGTCCAAATCAGAAGGGGAATGGGTTGAGTAGAGGGCAGGGAATAAACTAGATGATCAAAGTCAACTTATTCCCAGATGGCAAGATCTAAAAGGCTACAAATTAGTTCTTATTTAATTGCCAAAAAGAAGGAGATATTTTAAGGATCCTAAGAGGATATGGTACAGAAGGTGCTGTGACACTTTCAGGGTACTCTCCGAGCATCCGAGATTTAAATTTCCCAGTGTGGAGGCAGTGAGTGTTCCAAGGGAAAGCTGACTCCACGTCCTCATCAGGGTCCCTTAATAGCACCTTCACCTTCTTTGTCTGAACATACTTCTTCAAACAGTTTATAAATTGGCCTTCCTCTCATTATGCTTTTGACTGGGATAAGCATGAATTATTCAATTAGCTTTGCTACTTTCTAAGAACATGTGCAAAGTGAACCTGAAAGATAAGAGAAAATCTTTTCTCCAGGATCAGTAGATCTGTTCAGCTTTTGAAATTTTGCAGGTAATTTGTAGTGAGGTTGTCACTGCTGACTACTCCATAGCTATTTTACACTTCAGGCTGAGTCTAAATCAGTAGAGGGGTTACTTGTTTTGACTCTTAAGAGATCTCCTGTATTGCTTATTGTTGTTATTATTATGTGCCATCAAGTCGTTGTCTGACTCATAGAAACCCTGCGTACAACAGGTGAAACACTATTGTCAGTGCTTCTCTGCTATTCATAGGGTTTTCAATGGCAGAATGATTTTGGTAGTGGGTTGCTGGGTCCTTCTCCCAAGCCTGCAGCACCTGGTGTTCCTGGGGAGTCTCCCATCCAAGTACTAACCAGGCCTGACCCTGCTTAGCTTCTGAGATCTAACGGGATCAGACAGCACAGTGCTACAGCTGCAGGCCTATATTGCTTAGGTGACACTAGCCTTGATCTGTGACTGTTACCTAACATCATGATCTTGGGGACCTCGTTTGCCCCTAATATGGTACTGTCCTTTATTTTTTGTGAAAATCAATTAAAAGAAAATGAATGAATGAAAACATGAGATGAAATGTAAAGGAGCAGAAACATTTGGGCGGAATTTTTAGACAGTGCCTTTGGCTTTTGTTATTTCATGCTATTTATCATTAATTATCATTAGACAAGCTACACTGTGGTGAAGGGCTGCTGCTTTTTCTTCTATAGCTGTGTGAACCCTGGAGGATGCCCAGGGAATTAAAATAAGAACAGAGCACACTGCTGTTTTATCTCAGCTACTGAAGCATCATCACTCAACACCCAATGTTGAACAAAGGGCTATTGAGTAGATCCCAACAATGAAGCATACACTTTTCATGACGTGGAATTTGTGGCTCGTGTGTGTGTGTGTGTGTGTGTGTGTGTGTGTGTGTCTGTGTGTGAAGACTGTGCTTAATCAGCACAAAAATTAGGCCTGATTTATTCCTGGAAGGGCCTAGCTTCTGTCTTACCATTGGAGACAAGATGGTCCGAACAAAGTTATAAATATAGAAAATTTCTTTTAAGTACAATTTATCCTCATAAAGAATTTAAAATTTAATTTTCATATTTCTGTGCTTATTTCCATTGTGACTGCTTCCTACCCACCACCATCCATAGGTTTTTGGTGTATTTCTACCTCATTCCATTTTGAAGCAACTGCATAACGCTTTGACAGCTGTCTTTTTCTCTGATAGGATCCTGACCCCTTTGTATGTGGAACCTTCATATAAGGATGTGATGTGGAAAATGAAACCCATGTGTGAATACAGAGTTAATTAGTATGAAAACAGTCCCATTTTCCACCACATTTCTTGCCAGCAGCTATGATTAGGGGCACTTAAGCTTTCCAGGTCTCCTAATATTCTTTAACTAGATCCAAGCCTGAAGATTCCAAAATATCACATTATAGCTGCTTGACAAAATAGAATTAATATTAGAAGTTATTGCTTGCATGTTTGTTACAAGCCTGTAAGAGTTCATTGCCATACTTTGTGAACATGAAAATGATTTTCCTTCTAAATATTTTAAGAAGCAACAACTTTTCTGAAATCTTTAATGACTGGGGAGACTAAGGTAGACCTTAATGAAGTACTCTGAAAAAAATAGCTTCAGAGTAAGACTGATGTCAAACTAGCATTTTATCTCTATGTTCTCTGGTGGAAATTTTCTCCATGGCAGAGATCACAATAAGACCTCTTAACTGTATTGAGTAAAATAAGATAGATTGGTTGAATTTGGGGAGAGGATCTTTAAAAAGGCAGCAGGTGCATTTGGATGAAGCTAGTGAGTGAGTGAGTGACAGAAAAGAGGGGGAACATCCTATTGTGGGTTTGGATAGAAACATTCATAGTTTTTACAGAATATAAAACCATGGACAATGTAAGAAGTCAGAAAAAAAGAATCAGCAACCTACCTTTATTGCTGACACTATGACTAGCTGCCATGTAAGATCTGCCAGAAAAGTGTATATGCATGGCTGTACACAAATGCTTATTCATACATAAGGATGTGCTGATACTTTAAAAAATAATGGAGTTGGTGGTAACAAATTATTAGATATATATCTCTTGCCTTGATATCATTCTTGATCAGAGAAGATGGAGAAAGCTGAGAGTTAGTAACTTCCTCTGCAACCCCCTCCTCTTCTTCTGTTCTCCTTATCAAAGACTTTCCACCCTTGGAAGTCAGAACATATCTCTTTTCCAAGGCACCTTACATCTGTCCAGGCTAGTAATAGCCAGTTCAGTAGGGTTATGCTGTGGATTTGCCTATTTCTTTGTGCCCTGCTTTTATGGCTTTAGAAAGCTTTTCTGTAAATATCTCTCTATTCCTCATGCTTTTTGTGAGGTTTGGAAACACTAAGCATAATAAGAAAGGATATATAGCACATAATCTTAAAAGAAAGATTATAAATTATTTTGGCATCAAAATTATTAAAGAATATCTTTCCCCTTAGTAGATAGCAAATGAAATGTTTTTTAAGTTTAAAAGAAAAATTCTTAGCAGGATAAACAAGTTAACAGAGTGTGGAACAAATTGATCAAAGAAATAAAATGATATATTTTATTGTACACTTTTTCTAGTGCTGTGCCAGAAATGCATGCCTATAAAAACCTTTTAAAAAGTGGTTTGAAAGACAGGGATATAGCACATTGTTTGTCTTACTAGCAGGTGAAACGAAATGATCAATGAAAGCAGGGTGAGGATGAGAGGATCCTTAAACTGTTTTCCCTGCATATGATTCCATTTAATCAACCCTGGAACAAAAGAGAGTTTTTCTTTCCTTTTTCTGTGTGTTATTTCATGTTATTAAATGAGATTTGAGTGAACTGAAGTAAATCAGCCAAAACCCAGCTTGGATTAGATCCCCTAAACTTCCTTATGCCCAGATTTTTTCCAGATGGTTTCTCATGCTGCCAGTTTAATATCAACAGTGTATGACACGCTAGAAGAATATTTCTTAGACCAGTTCAGTCCTTGAAAGATAATTACACTGTCAGTTGCCATCACTGTTACTGTGAAAGTGAAGATAACTGGGCTAAGTATATTAAAATCCAGCCTCAAACCAGCCTCCCTTTCAGATAGTGTCTTTAAGAACCTTTGCATATTTTTGTTGCTATCTGTCTATACTGCTATATACAATGTAACACCAATATCTTTTTGACAGCAAATTGCTTGCTGCTCACTTTGGGGTTGTATTGTGGGAAAAAATACAAAGAATTTTTACACGATGAAAAAAGATTGTATGCTCGTGTCTGTTTAAAAAGTCTGCATGCTCTGCTTTTCACCTTTCATTTGTAAGTCGAAAAATGTATTTTAATGCTACTACCCACTTTCGATCTTTTTTTAGAGTACTTCTGACATTACTTATAACATGTTTTGCAGCTGGGTTTAAAAGCATGTTAGCAGGAAGTTGTAGATACTATGTCAACAAATGTGGAAAACAGAACAAGACTAACAAATAAGGGATGCCTGAGGAACCATGATTTGAGGTAAAAAATGCAATGGTTTCATGAAGCTGTTTTCCCCATTTTTAATTTTAATATAGATTCAGTCTTCCAGAAAAAAATGCTAAAATGGTGACAAGAACTCCAGAATATATTTACCATATTCACCAATTGTAAATATTTTTCCTGTATCTTTCTATCATTATGTACATTTCCCTCCCTGAACATGACCACAATATATTATACACAACGTGCCATGTTAGCTTAAAATAATTTGGTATTTCCAACATGTGAGAACATTTCCTAACATAACCTCAGAGATGTTAACCATGCTAAGAAATTAGAATTGATAAAATATTGTTGTCTATCCCATAATTCATCTTCAAATTTTGCTTGTTTTCCTTCATAATGTATAAGATTGACTGCACTTAGTTGTCATGGCGGGTTAGTCTTTACCCTGGGAAATCATAAAACTTCTTTCAGAAATGCAATATTTTAAAGATACCATGGAGTAGCCACCCCAGCAAACCCCTGACCAGGAATTGCCCCATGGCCCCTGTACCACTGCCTACTATGATAGGTTGCAAAGGCTTTTGATTTTCAGATAATTAACTTACATCTCAGGAATCGCCAGCAGACAACATTTCAAATGGAAATGTTCCTCTGAAAATAAATCCCTAGTGATCTTTGGGAGTCTAAAGAGGTGAACATTGGAAAGCAGTTTAAAGTTGCTTTTCAGTTGAATATGCAGACTTAATTATAAACATGACAGTAACCCTAAATGACATACTTCCAAACTTTATGGAATCTTCATAGAAGATTCTCATGTAGGTGTTTGTTTGGAGTATCTGAGACAGTGAGTGTGCATTCACCTGAGAGAATCATTTTAGAACATGAAATAACATAAAAATAGCATGAGACACTTTCAAACTCCCATGTGCTTTTGTGTATCATTTCCTGAGACACAGAAAGTAAAACTGTTATCTTGTTGATTAATCAGTCATGAGTATCCCTTGGTATTCTTCCATTAGAGCTATATAGGGACAATCTAGTGACCAGTTTTACAGTTTGGAGTTAGGAATAGTGTACAAATCTTTTTTTTCCAATTTAGGAACCCTGTGGCTTCATTTTCTTCATGTCCAAAATAAATTGAATCAAGTGATCTCTGAGCTTCTTTCAACACCACCATAGTATGAAAATGTTGGAAATCTGCTTATGGCCAGAGCGAAGGTCAAGAAAAGCATCATTAGCTTAATAAGTTGTTACTATCCCCCAGCTGGATTTAGCTCAATTGGTAGGGTGCCCCTCTGTGGTCTCTGAGGACCAGGGGTTGATCATCAGCACTGCAGAAAGCGAGAGAAGGATGTGGCAACCCACTCCTGAAGCAATCAAGAAAAACAATCATCCATTGAAAACTGTATGAGGGTCACTATGAGTAGACACAACTCAGTGGCACCTAACAACAACAATGACAATCCCCCGCTTGCTCTTAAAAATAATATATTCAGCTAGTATATATTTACTCATCAGTGAGAC
Source organism: Pedetes capensis (assembly GCA_007922755.1). Classification (NCBI taxonomy): domain Eukaryota; kingdom Metazoa; phylum Chordata; class Mammalia; order Rodentia; family Pedetidae; genus Pedetes; species Pedetes capensis. The sequence goes on along the minus strand of VMDO01001110.1, from coordinate 96,006 downwards.
ACCGTTAGAAATATGAACCCAGCTTGAAATTGATTTCTGTCATTGTATGCCTGGGACTGTCTTCTTCTTGTTGTTGTTGTTAGGTGCCATTGAGTCGAGTCTGACTCATAGAGACCCTATGTACAGCAGATCAAAACACTTCTCAAGTCCATGCCAGACACAAGATCTTATTTACATTTAAGCCCATTGTTGCAGACATTGTGTCAATCCATCTGGTGGAGGGTTTTCCTTTTTTAGTTGACTTGCCACTCTCCCAAACATGATGTATTTCTCCAGGGATTGATCTCTCCTGACTACATGTCCAAAATGTGTAAGACACAGTCTGGCCATTCTTACTTCCATGGAGCATTCTGGTTGCGCTTCTTCTAGGACAGATCTGTTGGTTCTTTTGGCAGTCCATGGGTATTCAATAGACGTCTTCAGCACCATAATTCAAAAGCATCAATTCTTCCTCTGTCTCCCTTGTTCAATGTTCAGCTTTCACAACCATATGATGCCACTGAAAATACCATGGCATGAGTCAGATACACCTATGTCTTCAGTGAGACATCTTTACTTTTCAATACTCTAAAGAGATCTTTTGCCACAGCTTTTCCTAGAGCAATGCGTCTTTTGATTTCTTGACTGCTGCTTCCACAGGTGTTGATTATAGAACCAAGCAAAGCAAAATCTTGGACAACCTCAATCTTTTCTCCATTTATTGTGAAGTTGCATACTGGCCCATTGTAAGGATTTTTGTTTTGTTGATGTTTTGTCACAACCCATATTGAAGGCTGTGATCTTTGATCCTCATCAGAAAATGTTTTAAATCCTCTTCACTTTCAGCAAGCAGAGTTGTATCATCTGCATAACACAAGTTGTTAATGAGTCTTCCTCCAATCCTGATGCCGTGTTCTTCCTCATAAAGTCCAGCTTCTCAGATTATTTGCTCAGCATATAAATTGAAGGGATATGGTGAAAGTATAGAGCCCTGACATACACCTTTCACAACTTTAAACCAGGCTGTGTTTCCTTGTTCTATTCGAACAATTGCCTCCTGGTTCATACACAGATTCCTCATGAGTACAGTTAGGAGTTTTGGTATTCCCATTTTCCTAAGTGTTATCCATAATTTATTATGATCCACACAGTCAAATGCCTTTGCATAGTCAATAAAACATAGATAGCCATCTTTCTGATATTCTCTGCTTTTGGCTACTATCCACCTGACATCAGCAATGATGTCCCTGTTTCCCCGCCCTCTTCTGAATCCTGCTTGATTTTCCAGTAATTCTCTGTCTACATACTGCTGCAGTTGCTTCTCTATTTCTCTTTTAATGATTTCTAATTTTCCTAGATTCATACTATGTACATTCCATGTTCCAATTATTAATGGATGTTTACAGTTGTTTCTCCTCATTTTGAGTCATGCCATATCAGCAAATGGAGGTCCCTGGAGCTTTACTCCATCTCTGTCATCACAGTAGACTATACTTTGAGGAGGTAACTCTTTCCCAGTAGTCTTTGAGTGCCTTCCAACCTGGGGGAGGTGCTCATTTTCTGGCACTATATCTGACGGTGTTTCTTTGCTATTCATAGGGTTTTCAATGGCTAGTTGTTTCCATAGTGATTTGTCAGTGCTTTCTCCCTAGTCTCTCTTAGTCTGGAAGCTCAGCTGAAACCTGTCCACTATGGGTAACCCTGGTGGTATCTGAGATACCAGTGGCATAGCTTTCACCCTCATTGCAACATGCAAGCCCCCACAGTGCGGCAAACTGACAGACATGTGGGGGTGTCTTCTTAGCACATTTCTTTAATCTCAGACCTTCTTTCTGACTCCATCTTAACTTTGTAATTTGTTGCTAAAACCACCTCTTGGCATTCATTACCAGTAGTCTTCCCTAGCATCATTTCAATCTTACTGCTAAGCCCAATAAAACCTCTTAAATTAATCATTAGTGTGAATAAGCATCACTCGGAAACTTACCTCAAAATGTTCACATGCTTGTATGTCTCCTTTAACACTGAAAACAATTCTGTTGAAATTGTCAAGTAATTTATCATAGTTACCCTGTTGCCTTCTACAGTGATCAGTATTATATCAAAATATTGTCTGCTTACACTTACCTGCTCAGAAAAGTGAAATATGCACTGTATCTCAAATTTCTTTAAATCATGGAAAAAATGGATAGACAAATTCTGAAGTTAGACAAACATTTTTTTAAACAAAGCGGTTTTAGTATTTACTAAGAAGATTAATGACTGAAAGAAATCTACAGCATTTTATTGTCTTCTGTTTTGAAGTACTGGTATATTTTTCTTTAGAAAATTATTCAAATATACTGGTTCTAGTTAAGAATACTTGGCTTCAATTCACAGTGAGAGTAAATATTTTGAACTTTTCCATGAGTCCTGAGCACAATTTTGTCAAGGCTTTATCTTTTTATGAATTGTATAAAATATTACTCTCATACATTCATGAAGAGAAGACGACTCTGGTGATATACTTGAAAAGTGAGAATAATCCTCTCAGTTGTCATTGTCATCTGAGTTTTCATGTCAAGGAAATCTACTCCACTGAGCTGGGACAAAGGCATTGATATGGCCTCCCTTTTGCCTGGCATGTGGAACACAGAAAAGAACTCCCAGCACCTGGGATAACAGAGAATGCAAATAACTCCCATGAACAAACACATTCAGTTTGGTCCAGATTATCACAGTATACATAACACACCCTGGGAGTAAATCAGGAATATTATCCATGTGGCTTAACCTTTTTTTTTTTCCTGCAGTACTGAGGAGGCGGAAGCCAGGACCTTGCATATACTTTGTAAACACTCTTATCATTGAGCTGCACTCTGGACCCCTTTTTATTTTTATCTTAAGACAGGGTCTTGCCAAGTTTTGCAGGCTGCTTCTGACCTTGAGCTTGCAATCCTCTTGCCTCTGACTCCTGAGTTGCTGGGACTACAAGAAAGTGCCACCACATCTGGTGCTTTAAATCTTTCAAGATTCCTGGATATCTTTCAATGATTACTTCCATGGTATATTAAGGGATACTCCAGCAATAACTTAATGGCCCTTATGTAGCTGTCAAAATTGTTTGGTAAGTTTTAAATATTGGTAAATTATATCCTAGTGAGTCTAAGAGCCATAACCACAAGAGTCAGGAGGTAACATAGGAATAAGCCTTGTGGTGGGGACCATACTAAGAGAGAAAGCATTGTGTACCATTCAAGAGGACAGCTATTCCTGTGCTCTAGTTAAAACTTACCAGGTTGAAATGTGGGCCCAGAGTTATACTTCCTACCTTTAAGGAGAAGTGAAAACTTAGATATTTGAATGAAATCTTCGAAATCTTCAACATTAGCAAATTTAATTCAATTTTTAAAAGACTCTGTTAACTAAGCTAAATATGCCTGGAGGTCATCAGTTCATGAATCTTAAAGAATTCAAAAATATATTATTATACTTGCACAAGTAAGTTTCCCTTTGACTTTAGTTGGATATATTGACTTTAGTTAGGTATGCCCCCCAATGTCTCAAGATCTGGCTCTAAACTGCTTTGTAGGAAAAGCCCTGTGTTTCCTATGGATTTACTGTATCCCCCTCTTCCCTATCACTTCTCTATCAGGGCAAGAATTTGTATGAACTTTGATAGTTCCATTTCGGAGTTTTGGAGAATACTAATATCTCTCATCCTTTGTGTTTATTTCCTGGTACAGTGGGGCCTTCTAGAGGTTAGGTCTTCAGGACAGTTTCTACACATCTCTACAACACATTGTTCTACTTTCTATGTTAATGTGTTAGCCAGTATAGGTTAGGTTATGCTTCATAACAAATTAACATTAAACATTCAGTGGCTTAACATAACAAAACTTCTCTCTTCCTCTTATATCATATCTAATATATGTCAACACAGTTGATAACTCAGCAACCCAGACTAACAAATGGCCAACTTGTTTGTGATACTACCATCACAAAATATGTCTTCTAGGGACTCTATAGTTTAGGAAAAAAGCAATTCTAAGGGACACATCAATTTTGTCCAGGAGTGAGACTCACTACTTCAGCTTATGGCCCTTTTATAAGAACTAATCAAGTAGCTCCAAATGAACTTCAAAGAGGCTATAAAATACAAGGTATCAAGTGAGACATTGGCTAAGTATAATTGCTTCTACTATAATGTGTTCCTTACTGTCAATCTAGCATAGAGCTCCCATTAGCAAGAAACTATAGGTGATTTCACCCTCAAGTCCTTCATAGATACCAAGACTGATGGTTATAGGCACAATCTGAAGGTTATCAATAGAATCTTCTAACTTAAGTTTTGTGAATAAAGGTTGGAGCTGGGGAACATTAGCATTTTAGAGTCAAAAAGTTTAAAAAAGTCTCCTTTTCCAAGACTGACTACTTCTTCTGTTCCATGTCATAATCACAGCTGGGAGAAAGGTGAAAAAAAAAATCTTACTGAAGCCCTTGACTAGAACATAACTTCTCTCAGTGATCTTTGAACACAGAGCTTAGCCCTAAGACTGTAGAGAAGGACAAAGAAGTGCCTTCGGGTTAACTCATAATCCTCAATTCCACTTTAGTTGATCAAAAGAATGAACTTCCAATGATACTTTCCTGTATAAAAGTTTGTACTATGTATAAAAGTTTGCGCTTTGAGGTGGAGGTTTCACTAATCTGGGCAGAACATTCTCTAATATGCATGCTTTGGCAGATTTTTAGGTTCAGAGACCAATCATTTTGGAAAAAGAAAATGTTACATACCTCTCCTGTGTATCCTTTAGTTATAGACGATTAAAAACTCAAATCAGTTTAAGCAAGAAAAGGAATTGATTTGCTCTGGCAATTGGAAGTCCAGGGGAAGGACTGGTGTCAGTTATAGCTGGATTTAGCACTGAGATACTGTGCATTTGCCACTGTTCTTGATATTGGCTTTATTTTGAGCCACTAAACATTGGATCTTAGCATTACAGCTGACTCAATATAGCTGCTCCCGTTTCAGAACCTATTTACTTCAAGTTTAGAAAAGTGTGTGTGTGTGTGTGTGTGTGTGTGTGTGTGTGTGAGAGAGAGAGAGAGAGAGAGAGAGAGAGAGAGAGAGAAGGAGAGAGACAGAGACAGAGACAGAATCAGAATGAATATATCCTTTCTTACTTCCTTAAAAACCCTGAGATTCTTATTACTAGGGCCGACTTAGGTCACATGCTCATCCCTGAACCCATTACTGTGGCTTGTGATATAGTGATTAGTTTATATCAAACCAAAAGGTGGAGGCCGTTGCTAGAAAATTTAAATAAGATGGTGGAGAATTAACACACTTCTACTCTTCCACATAAGGTGAAGAATAAAGACAATTACCTAGATATTTCAATTTTTTAACTCTATTTTTTTATTTGTACAAATTACCATCATCTTTTCTTGTACCTCTTGACTTAGCATAGTATCAGAATCCCTGCTAGTTAAAATTCACCTGAAGGAATTTAACTCTTAAAGATATATTTTCATCTATCATTATAGGGGGCTGGGATTTAGCTCAGGGCTGGGATTTAGCTCAGTTGGTAGAGTGCTGTGCTGCAGTCCCTGAGGTCCCGAGTTCCGATTCCCAGCACCACAGAAATGGGAGAAGGATGTGGCAACCCACTCCCGAGGCAATCCCGAAACAATCAGCCATTGAAAACCCTATAAGGGTCACTATGAGTCATGTCTGACTCGACAGCACACAACAACAATCATTATAGGTCCCCATGGGAGTTTTCTTTTACTTTTTCTGAAGCTACTATTTTAGTATGATGCTGTTTGTACATATGGCAACCTACACATAGCTGGAAACAGACTGTATGTTGTTGAAATGAAAAATAACCATGTAATTATCTCTGGATTTCTGCTTGGATTTATACAAGTCAAAAAGTTTGAGACAAAAATTAGTATTCTCCAAATACCTTCCCCTAAACATTCTTCCTTTTCTTCAATTTATTTTGTAGGTGTATCCTTGTGTGTAGATGTCTTCCTTTTGGAAGTGTTTATAATCTAGTTTGTTGAAAATTCAACATTTTGCTTTGTTGTGAAATCCAGCTTTACTTTAGGTATAAACCTTATGATTAAATATATTTAAGTTTTATGAAAAGGGCTTAATGTGCTACTTAGATTATGTAAGGCCTTATACTGGGGAAAAATTAAGCACTGCCTATTAGGATTTGTTATTCTTAGCAGATTATAGAAGGCACTTATTTTGGATGTGCCAAAATAATATGAAATATACTAAGCAATAATGGCTGTGTATTAGGATGGGAGATTGGACTTGTACGTTTTGAACTTGCAAACATGTATTAGAGTTTTCCAAGGTATGTTTCTAGAGCATAATTTTGCAAGAATTGCTCAATCAGACAGGTTTAAGGATATGTTGCATTCTATATTTTCTACTTGAGCATTAAAAATAGATATTGTCATATTAAGTTTTGGAAAAGTCCTATTAAAAAAACATTTATTTCAAGATGACATTTCTTAAACTTATGTTGACTCCAGTATTCTTTTTGCATAACTAGCTATTAACATCCCCTGGAGTTGCAGGACAAACTTCAAAACACATGTTAGCTTTTTCATGGTATTTTAAAAAGCATCCATCATATATCCTGATAAATATCCTCTGCACAAAATTTAAACTCTTTCCTAATTAGTCAATAGAAAAAGGAGCTTTTCAGCTGGATGCCATGGCACACACCTGCAATCCCAGCTACTCAGGAGACTGAGGCAGGAGGATCACATGTTCAAGGCCAGACACAGCCTGCACAAGTTAACAAGACTCTATCTCAAAGTAAAAAATAAAAAAGGAGCCAGAAGGAGCCAGGGGTGCTGTTCAGTGGGTGGCACTTGTCTAGCATGTGTGAGGCCCAGGATTCAACCTCCCAGTAAGAAAAGCAGCTTTTCACTGTAACAAACATTGAGATTGTATATCCATTCAGGTTTCCCAGGTAAAAGGGAAAGCTGTTTCCTGGAAACAGCAACATGAACACTTGCCAAGCCATTGCATAAGTCAGTGTTCACTACTGTATATCATAAATCCATTAGCCACTGAGAAAGAGAATGTCTTTTCCTTTAGTTCAAAGTGGCAACGAAAACCATGTTAAAGTAATTCCTTTAGTAACATACTTATGCAAAGTAGTCTGTAAAAACACCTTTTCTAACATGTAATTTTCACAGTTAATTCCTGACAAAGTAGAATATGATAGGAAAAAACAAACTTCAGTGAGAGTCATTGTAATGTATCTAAGGTTTATTCACTCTGGTAGAAATAAGTGGTTAATTTATCTAATTTCTCAAAGGAGTTAAATGTGAAACCATTGCCTTGTAAGTTAATTTATTTGGGTATTTTATATTAATGTTACAATGACTTTGATGTGATTGTAAATTATATTATCTGTACTATGATTTTATGTGCTTTCTGTTTAAAAATAACTGTTCCTTATCAATACATGTGAACCCACACTAAATTTGTGTTTGACTCTGAAAAGTGATTCTGCCAAAGACACTCATTGCCAACTTGCTGAAATTGATGGAGTGCATATTATCAGTCAGCAAACTATCAAAGCTGTGTTCAGAGTCTCAGGAAGATGAAGTTTCAGGAGGAAACCTTTATCAGAGGACCTTGTGAATTCAAGGTAGTTACCAACATAGTTAAAATCAATTCTTAGCCACAGAAAATTCAAAATATACATGGGAACAGCTTATCCTTTATAATATAGGAGAAGGATGTGTCAATCCATTCTCAAGGCAATTGTGAAACAATCAACCATTGAAAACTCTATGGGAGTCACTATGAGTTGGATACTACTTGACAGCACCTAACAGCAACATCATCATCCTTAATAATATAGCCAAAAATATTCTAATAATAGAAATATGGCACCTAATAACAACAACAGTTTTCTTAAAACAGTAAATGGAAAAGCATCAAGATCAAAACTACAAGGTTACTTTTCAGAAGAATGTTGAAAAAACAAAAGGACTCATTACAGAAAACTGAGAAGCGCAGAAAGAAACACCCCACCAAACAACTTGTTGTTGTTGTTGTCAGGTGCCGTCGAGTCGGTATCCAACTCATAGTGACCCTCTGTACAACAGGGAAACACTATTGTCAGTGCTTCTCTGCTGTTCATAGGGTTTTCAATGGCAGATTGATTTTTGGGAGGTGGTTGCCAGGTCCTTCTCCCAAGCCTACAGCTTCTGGTTTTCCCAGGCAGTCTCCCATCCAGGTACTAACCAGGCCAGACCCTGCTTAGCTTCCGAGATCTGACGGGATCGGATGCCACAGGGCTATGGCTGCAGGCCACCAAACAACTACTTCTAAATAACTGCGGTACTATAACTATAGGACATTATAGTCTCACTTATTTTATCTTTTTCACCAAACCCAAGACTTGTCTATTTTTCCATGTCATTTTAAAGACCAAATGAACATTTTTTGTTTTGGCTTTTTTGTGTGTGGGGGTGGGTGTTCTCTCTCTCTCTCTCTCTCTCTCTCTCTCTCTGTGTGTGTGTGTTACTTGACAGGTGAACTCAGGGCCTTGCATATACTTTTGCAAGTGCTCTGCCACTTGGCTGTAGCCCTAGCCCAGTTTTTACTTTTTTCTTGAATCAGGACCCCACTAAATTACACAGGCTGCCTCTAACCTCAAATTGGCAATCCTCTTGCCCCTGTCCCTGAGTCACTGGAATTACAGGCATGCACCATTGTGCCTGGCTGAACATCATTTTCTAAAACTAAATTATAGTGTATACTCACATGCCAAAAAAGAATAGTATTTTCCTTAATGAAAATAGTTTTGTTTTGATCATTTTGTCTGTCTTCCCCTGAGAATAAAAGCAGGCTCACTGTATGAAGGACTTGAAGCAGCCCTTTGTATGAGTGCGTGCCCAGATTTTGAGACCACCATGATCGGTTAGGAATATTTCATAGGAAAATCAGTGAAAGTTTTTCCTTGATTTCCTTTTCTTAGTTCTCTAACCAAGGTATGAAAAGAAAATAGTTTAAGAGGACTGCTCATGAATTGGTTTATAAGTAGTGTGTGGAATAGTAGAGAATTTGTCAAATCTAGCAAAATAAATAATTCTTATTAAGAAGGCTGATCTACTAAATAAACTGAAATGTGCTAGGCTAATCTTACCTAATTTTTAGTTCCTTAAACCTTCATCAAGCAGCTCCCTTCTGAACCTTCCCCCCGGAAGTCCTCCTCATTGTTTCCCAGATATTCTCTCCACAACTCCTTTCTCCCTCCCCTGTCCTTGGAGAACTCTGGCCCTTGGAATCATGTGCCCAATTTTGGAATTATGAATTGGCAAGATTTTTTGGCATAAATTTGTAACAATTTCACAATTCCACCTGATTCTCAGAATAATATTTAGAATATAAATCTGAAAAGGCCCATTTTTGTTTCTCTTGAATCTCAACCAATCAAAAAGTTGCAGTTCAATGTGATTTTGTGCGTGACACATTTCTGATCGTTAGAAACCTTAGGCATTGGCCCTGTATAAATAACTGTACTTCTTTCTACAGATAGTTTGGCAATACTGTTCAAATCATAAGCTTTAGGTATAATAGATCAAAAAAATTGCATACAGTTTCATAAAACCCAGTCTTCATGGGTACCAGGTAGTATCTACTAACATTAGTCCAGTGCTGCATAGTTGGCATTGAAAACTTTACCCCAGCAAACCATGGTGAGTTCTAGTGAAACAACACCGTGAAGTAAATATCACATCTTTATTCTTTCCATTGGAAGAGGACAATTATAAGAACTTCTCTGGAATCATCTAGACTTTGGAATTTATTCCAAAGATACTCTTCATAGGCTTTTCTTTTGTTGGCTCTTCCATGAAAGCCTATTTTTATCTGAATTTGAAGATTTACATTACTTAATCTTTATATGAAGAACATAGACAAACTCTGCAGGTAATTTCTTTAGCTTGAATGGAAGAAAACAGCCCATCATGAAAGGGTAGAAGTGTTTTAGAAGATTCCTAGCTTTGGCAATCCATTCAGAGTGTCCTGGTTTTATGTCCTGTTATTTCAGCTTCAAAGGAGCTTGCATCATAGAGGAATATTGCATTGTTGCATCAGTTATAACACTTTTTGTTTCCTTTCCAAAAAAACAAATTATATTCATTGTATTGAGATATAGATTCAAGCTACAAAAGAGTGTTCTCTGTATGCTCAAAATATGAAAATGAAATGAATTTCATAACTGGAAAATCCAGTTATTGAGAATAAACAAATGGTAGCATTTTTAAAGATTCTTCTGCTAGTCATTCCCCTTTATTTTAATTTAATAAGGCTCATGTATGAAATTAGACTCAGCTGTTATTTATCACTGAACTCCAAAGTTTAAGGTGTGAATTATTCCTCTCATACATAAGGATTTTCTTTTAAGTTTCTCTCTCTTTTTACTTAGGCACATGTAACATGTTTTTCTGCCTCCTTGAATTTAGCCTCGAAGTTAATTGTACCATGTCTTATATTCATCTAGAAAATATAGGGAGCTACTGTCTCTCAATGGACAATGAAATTGTGTTGCATTAAGAAACAGAGATCTGTAGCGTTTCATTTTAACATATATGTTTTTGTTTTTTCTTTCAAGATTTGCTTGTAAAGCTCTTACATAAGGGTCTTATTTTTGTTGTTGTTCTAAGCTTTTGGACTGTGCTGTATCTACTTCCAAAAGGCACTTGAAGGTGGTTTATAACACAAGGCACATGTATTATAACATTAAAATAGAGTTAAGAAATGGATGGAGGAAATTGTCAGAAGAAAACGTGAGTTCCTAAAGCTAAACTTACTCAGGACCCTGTGGCAACCAAGGCAGAAAGGAGAAATGATGGATTACTTACTTCTCAGTCAGTACTGGTAGGAGTGAGAAGAAAACATACTAGGTCATCATCAAGCAATACAACTTTTCTGTGTAACTTAGTTACAAAAGATATTTACTTAGAATGTGTTTTTAAGATATAAACTTTGATATTTTAATGATTTTTAAAATATTTTATATGTTGAGAAAAGAGTGCATAAGAATTAGATGAATTTCCACAAAGTGAGCACAGCTGTATAACCAGCACTGAGAAAACATAGAATGCCTAGCATCTCAGATGACCCCAGTCTGTTCCTTCTGGTCCACTTAGAAAAGAAATTGGTTTTAGCAGGTTTGGACTTTTTTTTTTCCAGTACCGGGGGGCTGGACCCACGGCCTCTGTATACTGTGCAAGTACTCTACCACTGAGTTGCATCCCCAAACCCTTTTTATTTTATTTTATTTTATTTTATTTATTTTATTTATTTTTGTGGTACTTTGGAGTTAAACCCAGGGCCTCCCATATACTTTACAATTGCTCTGCCACTTGGCTGCACCCCCAGCCAAAGATTTTTTTTTAATTATGTTTTATTTTGCGTCAGAGTCTCATTAAGGTTTATAGGCTGCCTCTGGCCTCGAACTTGATTATCCAGCCTCTGCCTCCTGAGTCACTGGGATTGCAGGTGTTCTTTTTAATTTTTTGTCTTGAGACAAGGTCTTGCTAAGTTACACAGGCTTCCTCTGACCTTGAACCTGCAATCCTCTTGCGTCTGCCTCCTGAGTAGCTGGTATTACAGGTGTGCACCACTGTGTCCAATTGCTGTGTTCTTTTAGTGTATTTCAAATTACATGTTTTAACAACTTATTTTCACTTTAAAAATGACAATTTTATTGCGTCATGGTTTCATCCATCCATTCATTCACTTATTGATCTATTCAAAACTCCTTGAAAACCTACCAGACAGCTAATAATCATAACGTTTGGAATAATTTCTATCCCTATTAGGAAAGATATTTGCCTGGTGGTCACAAATTTCAGTGTTCCACCGGACTTACTCACTGTGTTTTCTGCTTAAGATGTGCATATTTTTTTCTTTGTTGAGATTGGGTTACTCATACTGCTGAGCACAGAAATGTTGACCTTTGGGTGATGATCACTATGAATCTTCTATTGTATTGTAAAATCCCCCAAGATGGAATGAAAGAGAAATACCTAGAGCTGAATTAGGAATGGATGGCAGATATGTCTTGAAATGCAAAAATATCCTCTTCAGTGTTTTAGAATTCTACTTCTCCAAGAAAATGTTTATTTTTCCTTACATTGTTATTGTTGTTAGGTGTCATCTAGTTGGTGGCCAACTCATAAGGACCCTACATACAACAGGAGAAACATGATTGTCGTGCCCCTCTGCTATTCATAGGGTTTTCAATGACTGATTGTCTTTTTTTTTTTTAGGGGGGATGGGGAGTGGGTTGCCAGGTCCTTCTCCCAAGCCTACAGCAACTGGTGTTCCAGGCAATCTCCCATCTAAATACTTAACAGGCCCAACCCTGCTAAACTTCCAAGATCTGGTGAGATGGGACACCACAGTGGTATGGCTGCAGGCTTCCTTAAGTAATCCACCCTAATAATTACCCTGAGTTATCTTTCAAATGAGAAGTAGGTAGTACATTGGGTACATTGGAAAGAAATCAATTAGCTTAAATTGTTTTATACACAGCAACAATTGATAAATTATTCCTATGATTTCGTGATATTTTGGCTTCTGCCTTTTAAAGGAAACTTTCCTACTTTCTTTTCTTCCTTCCTACTTTCCATCTTCCTTGTCCTTTCTTCTTTTCTTTTCTTTTTCTTTTTCTTTTTCTTCTTCTTTTTTTTCAGTACTGGGAGTTTGAACCAGGGTCTTGCTAGTTACATACTCTATAAGTGCTCTACTACTGATCTGTACTCCAAGTACACTTTTTATTTTTATTTCTTATTTTGAGACAAGGTCTTGCTAAGTTATAAATGTGGCCTCTGGCCTTGAACTTGTAATCCTCCTGCCTCAGCCTCCTGAGTCACTGGGATTACAGGCATGTGACACAGAACATTTGCCTTTGTAAGAAGATGACTCTGAATTGCAAAATATGCTTCATTGACAACTTTCTTAATCTGTTTTTTAGTACATCATATTACAAGTGCAAAATATATTGTACTGAATAAAAGCAAGACAATACAATCAATGAAAAGAACTTTGATCGCGTCTTACTTTTATATCTCTAGAAACAACCACTCCTTTTTCCTTAGCTTTTGTACAATGAAAAATTTTAAATGTACACTAAAATGGAAAAAAATAGTATAGTGATCTCAATGCACTCATTGCCAGCTACATCAACCATCAACTCATGTTCTCTCCCAGTTAATTCCTACCCCCACACCTACACTACACTAATTATTGGCAAGAAAATTCCAGGTATCATATTGATTTCATCCATAATTTCAGTAGGTATGTACTTCTAAAAGGTAAAGGTTTTTTTAAACGTACTATTCTTCCATGATCACACATAAACTTTTATATCATTGAGTATTCTGGCAGTAAAAATTTCTCTAAGTCTTTTTGGTCAGTGTAAATAGCTGGAAGAATGACTATTTGTAATATCATAGTGCACATCCTTTCCAACTCTCTTCTTTCTTTGTGTGTGTTTGTGCTCATGTGTGCTTATATTCCCTTTGAGACTTCTTGCTGTATATAACACATTCGCTCATATTCAGGAATTGGCCTACACCCTGCAGTACTTTTCTGAAACTAACATCATTCCATAAGAGCATATTTGTCTCCTTTATTCTTTTTTCCTTATAATTATTTGGGGTCTTATAGAATGGATTACTGTTATTCATTTTACCACTTCCCCTTCATTTGTGATTATGAATCATTCTGTGCTCTTTGGGAAAGTGTGTCTCAGTTTTAGTTAATAAAAGTAAAGATGCTCAACCATGTGCTATACATAAAATGTTACTTTCAAGTTTATTTGACACCAAGTTATACTGTAAGAAAAGTTGCCACTGTTGATATACACCTGGAAGAGCTGATTCAGCCTGATGGATAGGTGCAATCACAGTTAAGTAGCTAGGTACCATGTCTGAATGACAGTGTTTACTGACTTCTCAGGTCCTGATGGGTTTTGATGATTCAGGAGCATTTGGCCTTGTTTACATTCTTGAAAGTCTGCAGGAGAGAGACTTGTTTTGGAATCAAATAAACAATTCATGAAACCTGTATCCAGGACTGATTGCTGGGTGACTTAGTACATATTAGCATTGCTAAGCTTGGAGTGTTTTCACCTGCTTAGAGAAGATAATGATGGGACCTAATCAGGAGATGGTTGTGAGGACTGAATGTGGTAATGACTGGTAAGCGCTTTGCATAGTGCCTGGAAAAGCCTCAATAAATGGTAATGGATTCCAGTTATAGTTTAAAGATCAAACTCAAGGCCAGATGCCAGAGACTCCATGCAGGGAGATTCCACTTATACACAGCGTAACAACAGGAAAGCAAATGTGTACCACGAGGAGTCAAGATGGAAGTTCCCTTCAGGAAGGTGATGATTGCGAGGGGCACATCTATGGAGCTGAGTAACTAAGGCCTTTTGCTTGCTATGTGCTGATCACATAGGTGTGCTCAGCTGCAGAAAACAGATCAGTCTGTGTACTTAAGCACTTTTCAGAACATACTTTATACATCAATGAAATGCTACTATTAAAAAGAGTAAAACCAAATAAAGCATTATTAGTCTTAGTCCCTGCCTGTTAGTAAGTTTCTCCTTGCTATAACAAATATGTGAGAAAAAACCTGAAAGGAGGAAAGATTTATTAGCTCCACAAAGTTTCAGAGGTTACAGTCCATAGCCAGTTGGCTCCATGACTTTGGGCCTAGAGTAAGGCAGAACATCATAATGGCAGGAGTGTATGGAGGGGGCTACTCACCTTGTGGTGGCCAGGAAGCAAAAAGGAGACAAAAAGGGGCCAGGTTAGAGTATACCCTTCAAAGACCCACCCCTAAGGACCTAAGTCCTCCAGCTGGGCCCTAACTTACAAAGCTTCCACCACCTCCCAAATACCTCTACCAGCTGGGTACCAAGTCTTCAATATGTGAGCCTGTGCAGAACACTTCATAGACAAATTATAACATCTAGTAAAAGGGCACTGGTATGTAGTGGTTGTTGTTGTTAGGTGCCAACTCATAGTGACCCTGTGTACAATAGGGTGAAACATTCCCTGAAACTGTGCCATGCCTGGCACTATGTTAATGTTTCTCTGCTGCTCATAGGGTTTTCAATGACTGGTTGTTTTGGGATTGCTTCAGAAGTGGATCGCCATGTCCTTCCATTTTTGCAGTGCTGGCAATCAAAGCTAGGGCCTCAGAGCAGAGCAGCACTCTACCAACTGAGATAAACCCCTGCCTCTGGTATGTAGTAGCAGGATAGATAGAGAGCTATAGAGATATGGGTAATGATAGTTGTTGTTTGGGGGGCTGGGTTTTAGCTCAGGTAGTAGAGTGCTGCTCTGTGCTGTCTGAGGCCCTAGGTTTGATCCCCATCACCAAAAAAATGGGAGAAGGACCTAGAACCTCACTCCCAAAACAATACAAAAGCAATCAACCATTGGAAATCCTATGCTGTATATAAGATCACTATGAGTTGGACCCAACTCAATGGCACCTAACAACAAACTAACAACAGTCATTATTATCAATTAGTGTTGTGTGTCTATTAAATTTTAGGAAACTTGAGTGGAAATATTATTGATTCAAGTCAAACACTACCTATATTTTGAAGTGGTTTTGTTAGACTCTTCTTCATATTTTTGAGACAACTTTGCATATCAAGTTAGGGGCAGGTATTTACTTTGCTTCCTTTGGTTTTCTCTGAGAAGAAATACTAGGGGTACAACTGTAGCATTGAGAGCCACATCTTGCCTGGTAAGATAAGAGTTGAATTGCAGTGTGCTTTGAAACAAGTTAGGGGAAGCCTGAGCAACCCTGAGGAGGTGTAGCCCCACACAGTAGCAAGCTACACTTATCAAGTTGTCCTGAAGAATAATTTTTTTCCACAGTACCTTTAAGAAGCAACAGCAAATTCATGACCGAAGAGCTATCTCTTTTCTTTGGGTGGTGACATTTCAAGTGCTTAGAACACTCGATGTTAGAGAAAATAAACCCAAGAAATAGGTATTTGATTTTGTTCTTCTCAAGCAGTCACACTTATTTTGTTGAACAGAATGAAGTACACCAGGCCCATGTTTCATGTGGTAAATCCTGCTGTTTGGTGCAGCTTTAGCAACCAAACTGAAGAGAGCCCACGGGATGTGTTTGTAGAATCTGCTCTGTAGAAAAATTCTGTTCTCACTACTGCTAGTCCTTTGTTATACTGTCACATTTGTGCACTTAAAAAAAACATAAGAAGCTAAAATATTTGATAGTCCTTTTAACGTCCAACATATACAACATAGTCAGATTTTAGAAAAGCTACATAGTACAGAGATTTTAACAATGAAAAAACTAGTATAAGCACATGAGGTCTTAATCAGTGTTTTATAATGCGAACATAGATATGGAAAATATAATTATAGGGATGTTAGACCCTCTTTTTTTGCTGTCACAGCACACAGCTGGAAATTGCTTATTATTAGCTTGCAAACCCTACAGGAAAATACAGAATTATTTTTAGTACTCAGCAAATTTATAGCGGCAATTATGGGTACTCACATCACTTCCGGAATGTGTGAGTCCTATATCTTTATTTTCCATGTTGAGAAAATAATTTTTATCACTTATGCACCCTGCATATTGATTTCTGTGATCAAGGGAAACAAAAGTGCTTTTCTGGTCCATGCTATGCATGACAATAGTCACTTTACAATTCAAATTGCCTGGAAGGCTACTTAGCCTTTTA
The DNA here is from genome assembly GCA_007922755.1 of Pedetes capensis. Classification (NCBI taxonomy): domain Eukaryota; kingdom Metazoa; phylum Chordata; class Mammalia; order Rodentia; family Pedetidae; genus Pedetes; species Pedetes capensis. The sequence continues at coordinate 79,246 of VMDO01001110.1, read as the reverse complement.
AAATCTGATATTAGATGAAGTACACAACCAATCACTTTCTTTTCCCATCACCAGATCCCCCAGCCCACCTGCATTTGGGCTTACATTGCACCTCCTGCCTCCTTCCAGTAACACATTGTAGTAGCACCCTGGTTCCATAAAAACCTAATGCTTCCCTTGTGCTCTGGATCCCATCAGCTCTTGCCAGTCCTTAGGAACCTCTGTCATTCTCTTTCTCCCTGGTGCTGTCTGTGTCTGCCTCCATCAGTCCATTCACATGTCTTCCCAGTTCTGATCTGAAAAGATCCACTCTCTGTGGCCTCACTCCCTGCAAAAATCCTCAGAGAGTTTATTAGTCACCCCCACTTTGTCTCCTCCCTTTCTCTCTTCAGCAAACTCCACTTGGCTTCCAAACATATTCATCTTCTTTATAAATGGCACCTCTCTGTGACATCTCCTCACTCTAAAAGCACTGGGAGTCCTTATATATTCAATCTTGTTGTTGTTGTTGTTGTTGTTGTTAGGTGCAATTGAGTCAGGTCTTACTCATAGTGACCCTATATGCAACAGAATGAAATGCTCTCTAACACTGTGCCATGCACACAATCTTTTTTATTTTTGAGCTTATTGTTGCAGCCACTGTGTTTCTTCTTGTCTTGTGTTATGCCACATCAGCAAGAGAAAGTCCCAGAGGCTTTACTACATTCCCATCATTAAGGTCCACTCTTCTTTAAGGGGGAAAATTATCCCCAGTCATCTTTTGAATGCCTTCTAATCTGGGGGGCTCATTTTCTAGCACTGTATTTAATAGTGCTTCTCTCTTATTCGGGGCTGGGATTTAGATCAGTTGGTAAAGCACTGTGCTGCAGTCTCTGAGGTCTTGGGTTCGATTCCCAGCACTGCAAAAATGGGAGAAGAACCTGGCAATCCACTCCCAAGACAATCCCGAAACAGTCTGCCATTGAAAACCCTATGAGGGTCACTATGAGTTGGATACTGACTCGACAGCACCTAACCTAACCTAATCTCTCCTATTCTCAGGGTTTTCAATGGCTAATTGTTTCAGGAGTGGGCTGCCAGGTCTTTCTCCCTAGTCTGTCTTAGTCTGGAAGCTCACTGAAACCTGTCCACCATGGGTGGGCCTACTGGTATGTGACATACTGGTAGCATAGCTTTCAGCATCACAACAATATGCAAGTCCCTGCATCATGACAAGCTGACAGACATGTGAGAAATACTAAATCCTAGACATTTTCTTATGAACTCAAACTCCAAAATATTTTTAATACAACCAGGTTTCACCATCTCCATCAGACTCTCAAATCTATCTGTATCCATACATCTTATCATTGTCACTTCAGCCTTTCTTCTTGTTAAATCCAATGGCTGGTCAGTAACCTGGCCTTTTCTTATTTGACATCTCTTGCTGAAATATTTATTTTTCTCTAGTCTTCTGTGACAGCACATCTTTCAGTTATTTTAATAAGAACTTACCAAAAAGAATATTAAACCAGTAATTGAAGCAGACACATGGAATTAGATATTCTATAAAGCATGTGTTAACCAGGTAACTGGAACTGGTGAAAAGAGGTCCCCAAGGTATCACAGAGATAGCATCTTCAGGAGATAGAAGTTCAGAATAGTTCACATTTAAGGCTTTGGGAAGGGGCCGGGAGGGGCTCAAATTGTCACGTCTGAGGCGGGCTGCTGCTTGCTTGGAACTCATGCTGTGGGACCCAGAGGATGGGCCTGTGTGGCCAGAAACTAGCCCTCTGAAGGGGCTGTGCAGGGAGCGGTGGTACTGGAGCAGGTGGACTGCAGGGACATTTGTTCTGTGGGTACTGGGAAAGTGGTAGGATGAAATCAACTTTTGCCAAGGTTCTGCTACTGCTAGGATAAAGAAGGAAGAGTGGGCTGCAGCTCAAGGGAAAATAAAAGTGCAGTCCCACCTATCCTGACTCCCGTCAGCGCCCCCTAAGGACCTCTATGATCAGAGTTTACTGGAAGCTCCTGGCAAATCAAGAATGTACTTTCTGAGCCACGTGTTGCAAGACAAGAGTGTTAACAGGGTGAGTTTGAAAATGAGATCGGTAGCTTAAAAACTAGTTCAGTCACCTCCCTCACTTGCTACTTTTCATTTCCTTTTTCTCTCTCTCTATGTCACTGGCTCATGTGACATTTAGGTGTTGGAGTGCCCCTGTGGACTCCTTACGTCCTCTTGTGCAGCCCATGGCTTTCAATACATTTGTACATTGACGATTCCCAAATTTCTATCTCCATCCCTAACTCTCCTCTAGTCTAGAGTCTATGATATAGCTCCATATAGATATTTAGTAAACATCTCAAACTTCACGAATTTAAAATCATGTTTATGGTTCTCTACCCATCTTCAGCCTGCAGCCATAGCACCGTGGCTTCTGATCCTGTCAGATCTCGGAAGCTAAACAGGGTTGGGCCTGATTAGTACTTGGATGGGAGTTGGCGTGGTAACACCAGATACTATAGGCTTGGGAGAAGGACCTGGCAACCCACTCCCAAAAAATCAATCCGCCACTGAAAACCCTATGAATAGTGGAGAAGCACTGAATAGTGTTTCGCCTGTTGTACATAGGGTAGCTCTGAGTTGGACATCCACTGGATGGTACCGTACAACAAAACAATCCATCTTCAACCTGCCTCTCTTATCACCAACTCAATAAATGATGCATCATCTATAATTTCCTTAGGCTAAAACCTTGAAATCATAACCTCAATCTTAAAATTACTCTGATAAACTACGTTTTACAAATTATTCTTGTAAACTCAATCTCCGAAATAATTCTGTAATCCAGCTAGTTTTTATTATCTCCACTGCTGTAATTATAACATGTCATCATCTCTTTCTGGGATAGTGCAAGAGACTTTGAACTTGTTTCCCTGCTTTCTCATTTATGACCCTTTAATCCATTTGCCACTCAGTGTTCATGTGCCAATTAAAGTCAAATGGATCACATTGGAAGCCTACTTAAAATCTTCTAGGAGCTTCTCATTGGATGCAAACATAAAATCTAAGCTTCTGCCATGATATGCCAGGCCCATATTAGAGGTCAGCAAACTTTCTGCAGAGAGTTAGATGGTAAATGGTTTAGGCTTTGCAGACCAGCCAGTGTCTGTCACATACATTCAACTCTGAAATTGTAACATGAAAGCAGCCATAAATAATATACCAATAAATGGGGAAGGGGTGATGGTAAAGTGTGTTCTAATAGGCTTTGCTTACAGAAACAGGCAATGGGCCCAATTTGGCTGTGGGTCATAGCATGCCTTCCCCTGCCTTATGTGATCCGACCACTTCATCCATAACTTTCACTCTGTCTCAAACTATCTGTTGTTCTGTGTGTCACCTCAAGTACTTAGTGTCTTCTCTACCTAGAATTCTCCACCTTCAGCTCTATGCATGGCTGACTTTTGCCCACTGTTCAAGTTTCTGCTTAAACTTCATCCTTTAACCATCAGATGAAAACCTCACTTTGCCACTCTGTGCCCCAGTTTAGTTTAGAGCATGTTACTATAAAAATAATTATTTTTTCACATTTATATTATCTGTCTCTTCCACTAGAAAAAGAGGCAGGCTGTTTCACATCTCACCAACAATGCCTAGATTACAGTTGCTCAATATGTATTTGTTGAGTGAATTAACTAAAGCTCAGGGTTTTAGACTTTTAACAGCTTTTTTCTATAAATACAAAATTCATCATTTGAGTTAACATCCCAGTTTATTACTGATTCTACCTTGCTTTTGTTACCTTGATTTAGTTCATTGGCTAGCCAGTTTGGTTAGTAAGTTAAAAGTTCACCAGATGCTTGGTTTGTGAATACATTCAGCTGTACCCTAAGCAACATGTCACAAGTGCCTGGTATATATATACTTTGTCCTCTAGAACCTTCACATTTTCTTTTACCTCACAAATAGAAAAAAAATATTTTTTATGTATGTTTATATAACAGAGGGTGCTAGCTTTTAAAATGCAGCCTATTTAAGCATTCAGAAGCTTTTTTATCTTTGGCAAAAGATATACAATTAACTACATGGTGGAATCGTTGTGGTTGTTGTTAAGTGCCATTGAGTCCTGTCCAACTCATAGGATTTTCAATGGCTATTTCTGGATTGCCTAGGGAGTGGATTGCAACATCCTTCTCCCATTTTTGTGGTCCTGGGAATCAAACTCAGGACCTCAGAGACTGCAGAGCAGCACTCTAGCAACTGAGTTAAATCCCAGCCTATGGTAGAATTAGATGATTTTGAAGTCCCTCTGTAATACTCATGTAGTTTACTTGCTGGAATCTTCTCACACACTGTTTAAATAAATTGTCATGCTGTAACCTGAAGAGTCCATGGACTTTCTGTTTATTCAGTGGGTAGCCCTTCCATCTTGCTGCAGTATGGAGATGGGGTTGGGAAGGGAAGGCATATTCTGCAAACCCTGAGACAACCCCAAGGTTCACAAACTGTGGTTCAAGTTTTTTCCCTCATTACATCCTCAGGGGAAAAACCTAACTTGATGTCATCCTTGGTACTAAGCTAGTGTAACCAAGTTCTGTCAAGGCTGAAAGATGTTTGTTACCTAGTAGAAAATATCTCCTGGAGTCCTGGCTATTGAAAATGGCCTCACTTTTTGCCTGACTTCTGCAATCTTAGAAAATTCATGCAGGAAACCACAGTGGCTGAGTTAAGACAAAAATATTATTTCTTGAAAAGATAGAGAGGGAAGAGAAAAACAAAAACGTGTGGCATGTTTTACCAGTTCACATCAACCCTAGTGGAAAATCTCTGCAAAGGTGTGCATCTCTTCTGAACACAGGATGGTTCCAATGCTAGGCTTTCCCTGGCCCTTGTACTTAATCCAAAGCCCTTCTCTGCCTCAGTACAAATACTTTCCACACTCACTGCTGTGGAACCATAGAGGTCTGGTCTGTCCTTCCTGGATATCTCTGCACCCTCTTACCTCAAAGCCCTCTTAACAAAAGACTACACAAAGAAATCTGAACAACAAAGAGAGTATAGGAAGCACATTTAAAGGGCATATTACATATCAGAGCTAATGTCCTTCCAGTCTCCATTTTTACCTGGTCTCTCAGCATCATCACAAAACTCAGCAGGGGAGAGAAGGGGAAAAACAGTTCTATTCCATTTTCTGAAGAATGGCTCTGGTTTGGGGCCAGGAACCTTGTAATATCCCACTAAATCCCCCAAGACTCTGCTTTCTTGTAGAAAGTCTTCTACACTTTCCCAGCACAATGTTATTGAGCTCCCCAAGGCTTCCAGGAAGTGTCCTGTTTGCATCTTTTATGCTATGGGCATTTTACAATCAATACACACCCCTTATAGGAAGCACTTCCTTTGACACTCTGGTTTTTAAATAACTACCGTGTTCCCCATTATCTATAGGGATATGTTCCAAGACCCACAGTGGGTTGATGAGACCTCAGATAATACTGAACCCTATAATTTATATGGGATGAGGACTTGGCAATCTACTCCTGAAACAATCTGCCGTTGAAAACCCTATGAATAACAGAGAACCACTGACAACAGTGCCAGGCACAGTGTCCAGTAGTATTTTGTTCTGTTGTATGTAGGGTCACTATGAGTGGGACTTGAACCAATGCCACCTGAAAACACCACCACCACACTTTATATACAGTGTTTTCTTTCTACTATATACCTATGATAAAGTTTAATTTAGGAATTGGGCATAGTAAGAGATGAACAATAATAGAACAATTTCGAACAATTGTACAACAATAGAATAATTGTAGCAATATATTGTCATAAAATTTATGTAATATAATCTCTTTCTCAAAATATTGTACTGGTCGCTCATCTTCTTGTGATGATGTGAGGTGTTCCTATGCTCTGTAATAAAATGAAGTGAGGTGAATGATGGTGGCACTGTGATGTAGAGTTAAGCTATTGCCTAAGGGTTACGTAGCCTGCAGCCATACCACTGTGGTGTCCGATCCCATCAGATCTCAGAAGCTAAACAGGGTCAGACCTGCTTAATACTTGGATGAGAGACTGCCTGGGAATATCAGGTGCTGTAGACTTGGGAGAAGGACCTGGCAACCAACTTCCCAGAATAGTCAGCCATTGAAAACCTTATGAATAGCAGAGAAGCATGACAATAATGTTTTGCCTGTTATATATAGGGTTGCTATGAGTTGGACACCAACTGGACAGCACTTAGCAACAACAAAGGGTTGTATGAATATGTAGGTTCCATGACTACCACAAAATTGATCTGATAACCAAGGTGGTAACTAGGTGACTAACAACGAGTAGTGTATACAGAGGAAGGGATGATTTACTGTATGTCCTGACTAAGGGTGAAGCATGACAATGCAAGATTTCATCACACTGTTGAGAATGGCACAATCTAAACCTTATATCTAGAAGTTTCTTTGTAATATTTTCTGACCACCGTTGGCTGTGGATAACTGAAACCATACAAAGTAAAACTATAGATAGATGTGGTGGTGGATACTATTATAATTAAACTTTAAAGGTTAGAAGCAATTTTCTTGTGGATATTATCTAAAGACTCTCTGACTGGAGTACTCCAAAGATTTTAACTCTGAGGAAATGTCCCTCTTACTGCACCATGGCAACTTCATTAGACACACCCAGGCTACATGTTAAATGTGTAGCATCTTGGAGCTTCCTGGGGACCATTCCAAATCAGAGCTTCTGGGAACAGGGATGAGGTCCATATGCATTTTTAGAATGTTTCACAGCCTTCTCTTCCTCAAGCTGAAGTTTGAGAACTTCTGGTTTATTGTATAGGTCTTTGACATCATAGAAAGAAAACCAGTTATGGAGCTTGGCTTGCCAAGAGAATGCCTACTTACTTGCCTCAAGGCATTTGAGCTGGCATGGAATAGCTTTTAACTATTATGTATTTATATTCATGTGTTTTAGAGCCAAATAAAAAGTTAATCTCAAACTAATGATTTCACTAATATTCCTGTTGAGGATGAAGCTGAAAAATAATAGTGTGAATGTATAGGTGACAGGGTTCTACTATAGTTTTCAAATCTCTCTTCAGCCACTAATGAGCTGGGTCATATTAGGCACATTTTTTCACACGTATTTTCTCATCTGAAGCACCTACAGAGGCCATTTGTGCCTATCTGGGTGCAGTAGACACCTTCCCACATTGATCCCTTTGCACAGGTCATAGCAGCTCGCTGGCAGGTCCCAGGAGCATGTGGCTGGCTGTTGGTACAGTTCTGACATTACTGCCTTCAGTGTCTACTTCTACTTTCCTCCTCCTTACAATTTTTGTGGTGCAGTATATTTCCCTGCAATGCCACATCTCCCCCTGGCTGTGGTGCTGGGTCCACACCCACAAATATAAACTTGTGCTCCTTCAAGTGCAAATTAAAAGGATGGTCAGCTATGTGGATTTCTTTATCAATTGCACTGGCTGGTGCCAGACTTCCCAAGCTGGAACTTGCCAGTCTGATACACATAAGGATGTGATGTGCCAGCATAGGGGGCAGCAGCTTCCCAGTCTAATCTCCAAAGCATAGTGACATTGTCAGTGTCCCTGTACACCCTTGAGCTCCAGTTATTACTCTCTGCATCCCTGTCCTTTGATGGCTCCTTTTCCAGAGCTGTGCATGGTGCTTGGGAGCGACCACTCCTGGGAGCCCTGCTCCCCTAACAACTCTCGGAATGTGATGTAGAATTTCCCCTGCTTCCTCCTCCAGTGCTGGGATCATGCTGTGGGCTCCATTGCACCTCATCTTTCCCAGTTTTTCAGGGACATTTCTGCCAGGATTAAGCTCCAGTTGCCCAGTGAATCATCTGTCTCAACAAACATTTTGTTGGTTGCCTTGTCTTCCTGTTTCTCTTCCTCATTCATTTGTAGGTGCTTTCTGGGACCACCTCTCAAATTAACTACTCACACTGAGTCTCAAGGTGAGCTTCTGGGAGAACCCAGAACTAAAACCTGTCATTGTCCATGGAAACTTTGTTGTAATGCAATGTATATTATTATTTAATCAAAGTGAGAATTTGGGATTGAGCCTCTAGTTCAAGGGAGAGAGAATATCTTTCTGAGTGGGGAAAGGGAAGGCAGATGAAAGCTTTTATTACACTCCTAACCATGTAAGCTTCCTATCTAAGGAGAGACTAGGGAGAAGAAGCCCACTCCAAACAATTAGCCATTGAAAACCCAATGAATAGCAGAGAAGCACTGTCAAATATAGTGCTGGAAAATGAGACCCCCAGGCTGGAAGTCATTCAAGAAACAACTGGGGAAGAGTTACCTCCTCAAAGTAGAGTCAACCTTAATGATGGGAATGGAATAAAGCCCCTGAGACTTCCTTTTGCTGTTGTGACACAATTAAAATCAGAAGAAACATAGTGGCTATCACAATGGACTCAAACATAAAAAGATCATGTGCATGGCAGTGTTGGGTAGTGTTTTGTTCTGTTGTACTTAGGGTCTCTATGAATTGGACCCAACTCGGCAGCACCAAACAACAAGAAACCACCTTTCTCCTGTGGCCTCATAAATTGTAGATTAAAGGACAGTAACAGTCATTCTGTACTAATAACCTGGAGTTCTGGTTCCTCATCTGCTTAACATATTAATCCAACTAGCTCAGTTCCCCACACTTTACCATGCGTCAGAATCCTCTGGAAGGCTTATGAAACCACAGCTTGCTGGGCCACTCCACTCCTACAGACCCTGATACAGTAGGTCTGGGGTGAGCCTTAGGATTCTCATTTCTTGCAAGTTCCCAGGTGGTGCTAATGCTGCTGGTTCAAGGGCCCCTCTAGGAACTGCTAGTGGGAGTATACTTTTACTGTAACCTATCTAGACATAGAACCTGACATTTGTTACTGAGATAAAGCATTAATCGATTTTTTAAAAATTGTATTTATTGGTTTTTCATTAGGCAGTATACTTGCATGGCTGAAAGTCAAAGTATATAAAGAAATAGATGAATTCTTTCTTAACATGATAAAATATATTGTTTTCAACCCAAATACCACTATTGTGCTTTACAGGAAAATGCTGAAGCCACTTCCATAGAAGGAAGAGAACAAAGATGTCTGTGATAACATCAGTTTTCTGGAGGCATTTTCAATATTATTGTATATATAGAAAGCTCAAGAGACCAACTGAAAAAAATTCATATAATTCTTTGCACATGTCTATGCACAATGTTAATTTACAAAAATCAACAAACGTCTGTACGTGTATAAACCAAGAGAATATATAATGGAAAAAAGAAGCCCCATTTCAAAAAATGTATATAACACACCAAAGAATAAACTGTATTGTAAAAATTTGCAAGATTTACATATTAAAACTTTTACAGTATTCTAAAGTTCACAAGGAAAAATTTGAACAAATGAAATATACAATGAGCTTTGAATGACAAAACTCAACTTTGTAAATGTTCATTTTCTTTAAATAAGAAATACTTCAAGGTGGATTTTTGTTTTCAGCAGTACTGAGGATTGACAGCCACTCTATCAGTAGAGTGCATCCCCAGCCCCTTTTTAATTTTTTTTGTTGTTGTTTGAGACAAGGTCTTGCTAAATTGCACAGGCTATCTCTGGCCGCAAACCTCAATCCTCCAGCCTCAGCCTCCTGAGTATCTGGGATTATAGGCATGTACCACAGCAAGCAGCACCAACATGGATTTTTAAAAATATTAATATACTTTATTTTTTAGAGAACATTTATGCTCATAGCAGAATTAAGCAAAAGATACTTTACAGAGATTCCTTACATACCATGCTTGCACCCATTCACAGCCTTCTCCATTATCAGCTTCCCCCACCAGAAGGGTGCATTTGTTACAAATAATGAGCACACACTGATCACCCAGAGTTCATAGTTTACATTTGGATTCAGTCTTAGTCTTAGTCTTACGTATTCTATGGGTTTGACCAAGTCTCTAAAGACACTCATTCACCACTGAAATATCATACAGAGTAATTTCACTGTCCTAAAACTCATCTGTACTTTGTTTCATTCCTCCTCCCTCCTCATGCTCTAAAAACCACTTATCTTTTCACTGTCTCCATAGTTTTGCTTTTTCCAGAATGTCAAAGCAGGAACCCTACAGTGTGTAGTCTGTTCAGAACTGGCTTCTTTCACTTACCAATGTGCGTTTAGGATTCCTCCATGTCTTTCAATGGCTTGGTAGCTCATTTCTTTTGGTACCAACGTGAAGTTTTGAACTAACGATGCAATTTCCAGAGGGTAACATGGAAAAATACAGTAGCTAGTTTAGCTAGGAAAATTTCACAAGAATAATGAAGGACTAACATTAATATACTATAAAACCATTAAATAGTATTGAATATTAAAATTTATTCATATTAAAACATCCTGGAAATCCACACTAAGGATTATGATAGGAGACAGAAGAGAAGACACAGAAGTAGCCTCCAATAATACAAATATTTAATTTATCATAAAGTAGATATTTAAATTCTTGATGAAGAGATGGAATTTGAGACCTATGGTCATTTGTGTTATGACCACTGTTTTGGGGGCATGACTTTATCTTTGTCTACATATGTATTTGTGGAGAAATCATTAAATGCCAGACAACATGGAAGGCATTTCCACAAGCACTGACCTATTTAATCTTCACACAAATTCTTAAGGTGAGAATTCATGTCTCTGTTATAAAGCAAAAAAGAACAGAGGCCCAGAGAGGTTAAGTATCTTCCCTCCAGCTGCACAGCAGTGAGCTGCTAGACCAGAATTCAAACCCTGGCCTTCTTATTGCTTACTGGGAGCTGTTTCTCTCTATCAAACTTCCAGTTGCATTAAGCAGTATTTCTGGCTATTTCTTTTATCACAAGAATGTATTTTATTCATCATCTTTATTTCATTTGAGCCCTTGTTTTCTGGAGTAGTTGACATGAGTTTCTAATTAGCAACTTAGATCATGAAATTGATTTTAAGAAATGATTTGTAATTGCATTCTTTTTAAAGGAATTGACTTCTTTTTACAGTTCAGACTAGCAACAATGTGAAGAATTGATGGTTTGAGTGGACTAAGCTGATAGCTAAGGAAATTTGAGACCTGACTCCCTGCTGTGTTATCTCTGAGCAGGGGGATGGCATGGCCAGTCTGCGCAATACCAGGGAAAGTACTAATATGAGCTTTGATCCTCCTTTTCCTGAGGCTTTCCCTTACTTGAAAGAAATGCTTATGGGCAACCAGCTCCTCTCTCCATGAGGACTGGCTTGCCAACTACTCAGAATGCCTCAAGGCCACTCCTTATGCTCCTGTGCTCACTGGGCAACACCAAGATGTTAGAAACTTGACCTGGTCCTTGAGTTCCTTAGGCTTCTACCCTTCACCTCCCCTCTGTCCCAGGGGGTAAGAACAGATTTATTGTTGCTCACAATGATGCTGGACTCATTCAGAGTTGATGGGGAGATAACCACTGATTCTGAGGAATGTCAGGACTTTAAAAAATCAAGTCTGATCCACCTGTTGAGGAAATTCATGATTTACTAGTGATTTATGACTTTTATTTTTCCCTTTCTAATCAGGAAGCAGCCCTTGTCTCATTAGGTTTATTATGTCTTTAATTACCTTAGGGACCTATTTGGTACCTAATTATCTGTATGACAGGAAAATAAACTAAGCTTCTATTTGTCTGTGGACACTGGTAACCTTATTCACCACAACTCTTTTCTTTCTCAAGCCAATAATATGTATTGCAAATCTAAACCAGTGTGAATTTAGCACAGCACTTTTAGACTATGAGTTATAAAGCATTCAATGAACACTCAAAAGATAGTCAGATTTTTGTCAATTGATTGTTAATTGCCAAATGGTTCAGTATAGTGTTCATACCTGGTTCTTCTACCATCCCAGTCAAGTATAAGTTCTCTTGGGTCCAACTTCTCAGGTTAAGTCCTAGGATTGCCACTTAGTAGCTGTGAAACTTTGCCTCATTGCTAAACCTTCCAGTGTTTTGGTATATTTACCTATGAGATGGAGATAATAATAAGATGTCACAGAGTGGCTGAGAATTAAATGTGATAGTTGTTGTTGTTGTTAGATGCCATCGAGTCGGTATCCACCTCTAGCGACCCTCATAGGGTTTTCAATGGCTGTTTCAGGATTGCCTTGGGGGTGGATTGCCAGGCCCGCCTCCCGTTTTTGCGGTGCTGGGAGTTGAACTCGGGACCTCAGAGACTGCAGCGCAGTGCTATACCAACTGAGCTAAATCCCAGCCCAAATGTGATAGTATATATAGCTATATGTAAAGTACTTGAATCCCTGGTACACAGTAACTGTTCAATAAATCATCAGTATTATTATTAGGAGAGAGCCAAGACTTGCAGATATGGGTCAATATCAACAGCTATCTGCTATCTATTTCATGTGAGAGATAAGCATTATGAACAGTTGCATGTTTATGTTGCCACTAGAAAAAAAGTAGAATCAGGGTTGGCTCTTTGTCAGAAATTAGACAGGACGACCTCTACATATGGACTGTCCTATGCCACAAGCTCTGATCATGTTAATTCCTGATGTCGGAGACTGACCAGGAGCCTCAAATGTTAAGCTTCTCATCATAAAAGATTCAGTTTTCTCCCCTGGGTCTACTTCCCAGTGTGGTTCTTGCAGAAGTCCTCAGTTGAGTCCCACAGGTAGTGTGATCTCCTATCAGAAAATGTGGAAGCAAGAGAATTGAGATAATGAAAACTCTGTAATTCCCTTATGTTTTATTTCTATTTCCATAGCCAGGCTGAAAACATTCTCTATTTAGAGGCTTTGTCTCCACTGTCTTCATTATATTAAATCTCTGGAATAAAATATGTCGGAATACCAGAGAATGATGAGAGCATCTAAAGTATACTTCCAGGTGTATGTTCATTTTTTTAAAGCTTCCCTTTGTCAGCCTTTGTCAAATGGTTTTGAGATTTTACCAGTAAGAAGTGAATATTGAATTGGTGCACGATGATGTCTGTGGTTCAGAAGGTGCCTTGTGACCCCTGTCCCTGAGCTAAATCTACAAATCTGAGTGGCATACCAGCAAGGAGATAATCTGGGAGCAGCAAGAGATCTGCAGTCACACATAACCCCACCCAGGCTGGGATGATAATTGCAGTGTGGCATCCCTGGTACCCTAGGAGTAATTACTCTGACATTCTTTATCATTGTGTGTTAGATGTGATATGAAGCAATTACCTAGTTGCTTTTTTGCAATATTGATGCCTGGCCTGTCTCTGCACATTATCCCCATCTCATGCTGTGACCCTGGAGGACTTACTTCTGACACCTTGAGTCTCTCATGGCACATTGATAAGGAGCTGTGGTTTAATCTTCCTTTTCTTAGGATGAGGCTCTGGTGTTTACCTGTGTCAGTAGGGAAAAGTACTGATAACATGATGCACTGCCATTTTCTTTTTCCACTTGCAAAATTCGATTTGTATCTCAAATTCTCTGGTGCCCAGTCCCCAACTACAAATATTGGCATAATGGCATTTATAGCTAATTGTAAACTACCCTCATAACAGAGGAAGACATTATTGTTTTTCCTTATAATTACTTGCAATAGTCCTTGTGTTCTTAAGAGGCCCTTCTCATAACCCTATTTTAATAGTAATCTAAGGAATATGGAGCAGGATTTATTAAGACCACATGCTTCAGGTCAGTGCTTACTCTGTTGGTGTAATGCCTGCCAGCATGGAAATTTCACCCTCCAAGAGGTGGTCTGTTTTCTTAACTTGAAGTTGGCATTGTGTCAGTATTTTGCTTTCATCTGAATAGCTATTTCTCAGCTCCTTTCTTTTCTTTCCTTTTTTTTTATTTTCTGAGAGCAGCCTTTTGTTTGGAACATGGATCAGCATGCCCATGTTTTAAATATTTCATATCGTACCAATTTGTTTATACCACACAAAATAGGAGGCATCTGGCATCTTTCAAAAAGGCTGGAGGAAGCCATTTTCTGATGCACTGTATGGCTGGCCCTCCTGTGCCCCCTCATATGAGGTCTGCAGGGAGGTAACAAAGTGGTGCAGCCATAGGAGGAGCAGTGGTCAAACCACACCACAGCTGTGGCATTGTGACAACACAATAAATACATCTATCCATGGGCTCTTCTGTGGTCAGTGCTACCATTTCTGGGAAGACATTTTAGCAAGGCAGTTTGGAATGGTCAGAAATGCATGGGCATTTGACAATGAGCTCCCCCATCCCTACCTGCAGAGGAACCCCAGCAACCACACTGCTTCCCCTCCATGTATCATTCTTTCACCATTAAGAAATAAGAAGAATCGCCAATTTCTCCTGCAACTGAGGATGAGAAGGAACCCCCTCAGCATAGGATCTATAAAGAATAGGCTGTCTCAGTGTTCCCTCTCACTCATTTATCTGTCTTTCCCTATGTCTATGTTCTGTTAGACTCCTGATTCCTTGGCTCACTATTATCCTTTGTCTGTGAGAAGAACTTCTAGCTTAATTCATTATTCAGTTCCATTTACCCTGTAACCAATTCCCATGCCCCACCCTGCCCTCACCACTTACAGAAGTGTTTTATGCAGTCATTTATTTGATGTGTTCTCTGGAAATAATTATTGCTTTATTTTATGAATATAACTTTAGCTTGCATAGATATTGTGCTGGATCTTATCATTTTCTGTATTTATTTCCTTTTCATCTATCCTTTATTTTTCTGTGACTTTGCTGGACATGATGATGTAAAGGTATAATCCATGTTGCTGGGTGTAAGTCTAGCCCATTACTGCTCACTGCCCCATGGAATTCTGTGGTGTGGAATCTGACTTTCATCCATGGACAGACTGTTAGATTGGCTCCAGCATCTGGGTACCACAAATAACTTTGCATGTCTTCTTTACAGACCTGTGTAAGAATCTCTCTGGTGAATACCCAGGGATAGGATTGCTTGAACTGGCCTCCAGAATGTCTGCACTAATCCTTACTCTCATTGATAACATATGAAGGGTTCAATGGTTTGTGTCTACACATTCCCACCAAAACCAGGCATTAGTCACTTTCCAGTTTCTAAGCATCAAGAATTATCTCATTGCTTTCATTTTTGAAGACTAATGAATTTCAGCATCAGATATACCTCTGTTGATCTTTCTCTGTGGTATCCTTTATTGAGCATGCATTTCTAATTTTACTGTAATCAAATTAATCACTTTTTAATCTTTTGATCTTTGCTTTTGAGCTTCTAAGACACTTTTTCACCTATAGGTTTCAAAGCTGTTCTCATGCATTTTCCTCTTCTAAATTTATAGTTTCACTTTTACATTATTAGTTCTTTAATCCATCCATTGTTGACCTTTATACATGGTATTAAGAAACAGTCTAACATATTTTTCTATGTATAAAGGACAATGCCAGTAAAAATGTCCTTTTCCCCATTTATTATGGTCACCTCTATTAATTTTTTAATGTCTTCTTTGTTTCATTTTCAAACTATTGCTCCATTTTCTTCAATATTGCTTTATAAGTCTGATACCTATCTGATCCTTAGTCTTTTCTGTTCTCCACACCTTAGTTTTTCTTTTGTATTTTCTCCTTACCCTTTCCTGATGCAATCTGAAGCAGCTCCTAAATGTGTTTCTCAGATTATGAATTTATTTTTCTATAATATTCATCTACTTATCCCATTCTCTCATCTTAATTTTAATTATTGTATTATCTGTAGCTAATATGCCAGCTTGGTTTATCTTATGACTTGTTATTTTCAGTTTATATTGGTTATCTCCTCCATATTTCATTTTATTTATACCTCATACTTAATTTAACTTGTTAGTCTTTCTTCCAAGTCATTTCACTTTAACTTGCTTATGCTGTTCACTGTGTTATCTTTCTTTTTTGGTAGGTGTGCCTCCTGTGTTATCTAGTGATTTTTCTCTGTAAGGTCCTGATGGGGAAGCAAAGATGATTTCATAGCAATATGTAAGGAAAAACATTAGCCTAACAAAGGAGCTGCACCAATACCACCTCCTCTATAGAATTCGACAGCTTCCCTTCCCCAACACGTGTATGCACCAGAATACAAACATATCACTTCCCAATATCCTTTAGTCTTCCCTGGATGATGCACTTTTAAATATTAGTGTCTTGGACCTTTGATTTCTTTTGATCTCTCTCGTTCCTTCAGTATTGATTTTGTGGGAAGAATTTAAAAGCCCATGTCTATTTGCTGTCTTGTCAAGATCTAGAAACACTTTGTCTTTTCCCATCTCCATAGCCTCTTCTTTTTTTCCTAGTGTGGATTCTCCTTTGGAAGCTACAAAACATCATGACAGCTTATTAAAGATAATCAGAGGAAAAAGTAACCACACCTTTGATCCAGTGCATAGAACCATACAACATAAATAAATTTCAAACTATCTTGAGGCAGCATTTCTTCTTAGGGGGATTATCAGACAGAGTGTGAAAGTTTAAAATTATAGTAATGATTATACTTTGTTAAATATGCCAGTCACAAAAAGACAGATACTATATTGTTTTACTTATATGCAATCTCTTTGGTAGTCAAACTCTGAGAAACAGAAAATAGAATGACAGTTTCCAGGAGATGGAGAGAAAGGATGAGAAGTTATTGTGGAGGAGGTACAGAATTTTAGTTTTGCCAAATAAAAGTTCTGGAGATTCATTGTGCAATAATGTGAATAAACTTAACACTACTGAATTGTGCACTAAAAAAATGATGAAGATGGTAAGTTTAGGTTATGTGTATTTTATCACAGTTTAAAAATGGATCTTGCAGCTAATTGAAATAAATTTGGAGGCCTTATACATATACATATACATATACACATTCATCCCTGGAATAAACTTTCTAGAAAGTAATTTGTTGTCACTATTGTTGTTAGGTACCCTTAAGTCTGGTCTGATTCATAGTGACCCTATGTACAATAGAGCAAAATATTTCCTGGTACTATACCATGCCCTGAACTATGTCAGTACTTCTCTACTATTCATAGAGTTTTCAAAAGCTGATTGTTTCTGGGTTGCTTTAGGAGTATCTGCCAGGTCCTTCTCCCATTTTTGAAGTGCTGGGGATTGAATCCAGGACCTTAGAGAATGTAGAGCAGTACTCTACCAACTGGCTAAACCCTAGCCCTAGAAAGTAATTTAGCAATGTATTAAGAGCATTAGGAATGTCTACCCCCCTCTTCTAGGTGTGTGCTCTGGAAAAAAATGAAAAATGTGGTCAACCAGTCATTTAAATTTGTTTACCAAAGCCTTATTTATAATGCAAAAAACCATAAATACCTAATCTAAATACACAGCCAGAGGAGTAGTTAGATTAATGTCAGTATTTCCGCAGGAAGGAAAGTGCAGCCATCAAGACCTTGTTTTGAAATATATTTAATGATGTGAGAAATATTTATGTTATATGAAAAAATAAGATATATAACCATGAATTCAATATGATTCTGATTCTTAGAAAAGGAAACAAATTAAAATGAAAAGTAAATTAAAGTGTGAAACGATGGCAGGATTATCTGTGATGTATGGACAAATAGTTTACTTTAGTTTGTTTTGCAGTACTGGGGATTGAACCCAGTATTCCAGCACATGCTACATAAGTACTTCTACCACAGAACTACATCCACAACCCCATAAAACTGCTTTATAAACTTTAACATGCCAGTCTGATAGAGGCAGTAACTCATAATGAAAGACTCAAACTATGCTGACATAATATCCTACTTTACTAGTAAAACAGTAACAACAAAAACATTTAGAATGTAGTAAGCATTTCCCTGGCTGCAGCCATACCACTGTGATCCAATCCTATCAGATCTCAGAAGCTAAGCAGGGTCCGGCCTGGTTGGTTAGTACTTGGTTAGGGAACTGCCTGGGAACATGACCTCTGCCTCTTTTTTTTTTTTTTTTTTTTTTTCACCAATTCCAAAGTAATCTAAATGAAGGGTAAAGAGAACCACTAGTCATAATTACCTAGATATTTTTGTCTTCTTGTTGATTTGTGGCTGAGTCAACTCTGCAGAGAGCTAGCTGTAGATGCCCAGGCCCCATCTCCTCAGTTGAGATGGTTAAGAAAAGAGTTCAATTGAATGTGTGATCAGAATGACTTTTCCTGGTGGATATTGTAATGCTTTTGTTTTGTTTTTTCCTGTTTTGTAGCATTTGTTTTGTTCCACAGTGCCCAGTGCAAACCTAGGTAATCACAGGGTAATGAGGCAGACCATTTCACATGTTAGCTGGTTAAAGTCATGGTACTTGGCAATCTCCTTGAGAATTTACTCAGAGGTCTATGATCATTCTGTAGACTCCTTTATTAAAATGTACAGGTCTTGGTCAACTTTTCCCATAGTAAGGCATTTGTAACACATATAATTTGGGAAATCTGGAATGCTGTGAGACTTAATTAAATGACAAGTGCTCTTGAAAGCCATGACTGGAAATGACTCTCTTAGTCTCTTACACTCCTACAGTGATTTGCAGTATACTTTCAAAGAAAGGCTCTTAAGTGGTTTGGTTCATTATATGTTCATTCTATATCCAAGGAACCCCTGCATTACATAAGAGAAATTATGAGCACAAAGCATTCCTCCTCATTGGAAATGTAATAAGCATACAATCTTACCTTGGTCAAATACCCCAGAGACCCTTGAGAATTCCAACACTGGCTAGGGGTCTACAGGCTCATTATAGAATCTAAACATGTATTTTCTCTTAGTAGCAGGACAAATTTAATTAGAGTAATAGAATGTTAAAATGTGATTTTC
Source organism: Pedetes capensis (assembly GCA_007922755.1). Classification (NCBI taxonomy): domain Eukaryota; kingdom Metazoa; phylum Chordata; class Mammalia; order Rodentia; family Pedetidae; genus Pedetes; species Pedetes capensis. Next base: position 60,488 of record VMDO01001110.1, on the reverse strand, counting down.
TCTGTTCATGTTGGCTAAGGCCTAGGAAAATATGTGCTACTTTCCATGGATATCTCCCTGCAAAACTTTCAAATAGGAAAGCTATGATGCTTTGAAGGACTCTCAAGGCCCTTCTCCACACTGTTGGAAAGTTGTTTTTGCTTCTTGTTTTCTTCTTTTATTTGTTTTGAGAACAAACTTTCTGAAAGTAGTTGTTGGTATGTGGTGAATTACATCCCTCTCCAAAGAGGAGAGAGGGGGGATGTGTTTGCTTCTCCCCTCAAGTCTAGTGAGAAAAGCTTCAAGAAGACCACTCCAGAAACTTCAAAGATATTCCTTGAAGTTAGGGGATATATTGTCCTTATATGAATAATGTAGAAGTTTATAAATGATTTTGCAGTGGAACAAAGGGTAGATCATTGCTCTGTTTGGATTGGGTTTGTTAGGTCAAAGGACAAAAGAGTAGTATACACAGGCAAGAAAGGTGGAAAAGAGCTGGGATAGGATAGCCTTGGATTCTCTCCAGTGGGGCCACCCAGACATATAAACATATTTCAACAAAGAGAATCTAAATGTATTACCATCTTCCTGGATCAGGAGATGGAGTAAGTGATGTAGTAAAGTAGATACACCATTTGTAACAGGCTCCCTCCACAGATGGGAGATGTACAATGATGGTGTGAGGTTGGGGGCCATCAAAGAATCTACAAAGATCCTTCATAAAAATTAATTAGCTTTAAAGATTTGATGCTCCATGAATACAAAGATTTCTCTTCTGCTCTCTGATTTCTGCTCCCTCTTCTCTTCAGCCTAGAAAGCATCAAAAACAAAAGTTAACAAGAGAAGCGATCAGGAGTAAAGAGAGAAGGAAGATTGTGCCCCACTTCCCCAACTTTTCCTTCTGAGGCAAAGGGGAGAAGTTTTAACTTTAACACATGTTTGATGTTCTCATTATTATATAGTGATCAGCATTCTAAATGTTATGCTACAGTACCGTATCTGGCGACTAATTATCTTTGAGACATTTTCTTTCATAAGCATGACCCATGAAACCATGAACATTTCAGAACTTCTTTAAGAATCAGGGAAGAATGTCCTTCCCTATTTTTTCCCAGAGGATGGTGAGGGGAAAAAATTAAGTTTCTTCATGCTTGGTCCCATGAGTTATGTCTGCTGTGTATGGAAGTAACACTCTCAGAAGTGCAGCTGACATCATGTTGTCGACCCTCCACAATGTATTTCTGATCTCCTTCTCTGGTGGTAACTCCTCTGAGAGCATGGTGTTCCTACAGTCTGGAAGGTGAGCTCCCAAGACTGCAATAACATGCCACATTCTGCAAAGTGGACTGGGCAGAAGAGGATGGGTGGGGTCTGGGCATCCAGATGGTGAATGAATTCAGAGTAGTTTCCCTTCTTATCCTTATAGGGCCAGATGGAAAATATTCCCCATGCTGACAAGAAAGGTTTTAAGTTTGTATCTTTCTCTAGGATTTCCAGATGAAATCTGTCATCAAATAACAATTTGAAACACCCTATATTTTTTTAGTATGTTGTTGTTGTTGTTAGGTGCCTTTGAGTCAGTGTCTGACTCATAGAGACCCTATGTACCACAGACAAAGCACTATTGTCATGCTTCTCTGCTATTCATAGGGTTTTCAATGGCAGATTGTTTTTCTGGGGAGTGGGTTGCCAGGTCCTTGTCCCAAGCCTATAGCACCTGGTGTTCCCAGGTGGTCTCCCATCCAAGTACTAACCAGGCCTGACCCTGCTTAGCTTCCGAAATCTGACAGAATCAGATACCACAGGGCTGTGATTGCTGGCATATTTTAGTATAGCATGTCCTATATATTACATGAAGAAGACCTCTACTCACATTTTATTCATTGCTTACCTGAAATTCAAGTTTCCCTAGGTGTCATGTACTTTAACTTGCAAACTTTACTGACTCTTCACCTTCTCTTGCCTATTGGGATTCCATTTAGGCCATTACACCTTTGAAGAGGTGGAGCTATCAATACCTGCAATAATTCTAGTCTCCAAATCAAAGCTTGGCACCAATTGTCTGATACTTTGATATCAAAACAAAAGAACAGTTTAAATTTTTTGCATTGAAACCATCCAATAATATTCAGGCTTATGATCCCTTTACCCTTGCCCCCTACATGAGGCAGGATTAAAACTGAAAGAACTGATCAGGAGTAAATTCTCTGGAAAGCTCAGCAGTGTAGAGTTGGACAAGACACTTACCCTTTCTGACTTCTCTGTCTCATCACCTGTGAATTACAAATATCAGACTCCTAATGAGACTCAAATAAACTAATTAAGGAAAACTGGCTTGCAGCATGATGAAATCCCTTATAAATGCCACTACTCTTGTCAGTAGTGCAGAGATCAATGGGTATATATTTTAAGGTTTCTCTGTTCATATTCAACATGCACAGAAAAAAATTATATGAGAAGTTCTGTTTAAAGTAACATTTAACTCCTGATGACTTGACTTCCTGATGAACTCAAGTTTAGCCAGGGATATGGGAACCACAGGAGGGCCAAGAACTCTAGCTAGCCAATCAGATGCTTCCCTTTGAAGGCTTTTCCACATTCCCCTTTTAAGGGGTCAGGGCTTTTCTATACTTCTGTCCTTCCCTTTGTCTACTAACTCTGAGGTGGGGATCACAAATGGAGAAATAGTTCTGACCAGGAAAGAACAAGAAATAGCAAATGAGGAAGAACTAGAAATCAGACCTCAATATTTGGCCCTTGATGATGTAACAGCCCTCACAGGACATCAAACCTGTGCAGGTGGCTAATGGCCATTATTCCTAAGGACTTGGTTTCATTCTCTTCAGTCCAGGGCAGCCTGGGCCACTGGAATAAGGGCAGACTTGTCTCTGAATGTAACACTTGCCCAGTGCACCAGGTCTCATGGGACTGATTCCAGATGTTCTTTTTCACTGACTTCATCACTCATTCTACGTTTCCTTCTTCCAAGGTTTTGGTAGACTCTTCTTGTTATTAGGTGCCATTGACTTGGGTCTGACTTGTAGTGTCCCTATGTACAGCAGAATGAAACACTCCCCAACACTCCTGTGCACACGACCTTATTTATGTTTAAGCCCCTTGTTGCAGCCACTGTATCAGTCAATCTAGTTGATAGTCTTCCTTTTTTACATTGACCTGCCACTCTCCCAAACATGATGTCCCCCAGGGATTGGTCCCTCCTGACAACATGTCCAAAATATGTAAGACACAGTCTAGCCATCCTTGCTTCTAAGGAGCACTGTAGGTGTACTTCCTCTCGATGGATGTGTTGGTTCCTTTGGCAGTCCATGGTATATTCAATATTCATCTCCAGCACCATAATTCAAAAGTATCAATTCTTCTCTTATTTCTCTTGCTCACTGTCCAGCTTTCACAACCACATGATGCAACTGAAAATATCATGGCATGAGTCAGGCACATCTTCCTGTTCAATGTGGCATCATTACTTTTCAACACTTTAAAGAAGTTTTTTTCAACAGTTGTTCCCAATGCAACATGTCTTTTGAATTCTTTACTGCTTATTTCCTTTTAAATTCATTAATTTTTGCTGGGCATGGTGATGCATGCCTGTAATCCCAGCAACTCAGGAGATGGAGGCAAGAGGATCACAAGTTCAAGGCCAGAGGCAGTCTGTATAACTTAGCAAGACCCTGTGTCAAACTAAAAAGTAAAACAATGGGATGGGGGTGCAGCTCAGTGCTATAGCATTTGCAAACTATGCATGAGGCCATAGGTTGAACTGCCAGAATCAAAACCAAAACAAAAAATTCATAATATTTTTTATTCCAACCAGCAAGTTATAAGCAAACCCTGTTTGTTCTTAATTTTGCATTGTTCACTATCAGTTCTCTTTTAATTCTTTTATAGTCTCACCAAAAAGTTACTTGTAAAACCAAGGAAGAAAAGCCCTTAGTATCCACCACTACCCAAGCCCCACACGCACACTTCTTTTTTCTCTAGCTTTTACAATAAGAGTGGCAAGTGACTTCCAAGAGAGCTTCAGGAAATCTAACCAAAGAACACGATAGTTGTGTGATGTCCAATATGTTGAAAATTGTTTTACAGAAAAGCCTCTGGTTAACAGCCTGGGGAGGAAGGTAAAGGCATTTTTAAAAATCAAAAGCTCAGGGGAGACAAATGGTGCTTGATGAGCCCTTGAGATGAATACCACAGGCTAATGTGAGCAATCAGCAGGTTTGTGGAGGATATGCTGATATCTGCAGAAAAAAGTGCAGTGGCAGAGGAGAGCTTACAGATAAACACAAGAGCTCCAAAATGTTATTGCTAGACAGACCTTGACATTTTGACCATCTCTTACAGTGCAGCTAGATGGGAAATGCAGGATTCAGTTTTTTAAGTGATTATCATTTCTAAAGTAAGTTTGTCTGAAGTGATGTTTCAGGACTTCCCAATACAAGCATCCATCTCATAGCAAATCAGTCATGCAACCCTTGTTAATAAGAATATTTTACCACAAGATGCCAGAACTGATAAGAAACATACACTGATAACTTTAACAAATTTGAATCAGGGATTAACTATAGGAAGGGAATTCAACTCAAGATCTGTTTTTGTTACATGTGGTTGGACTCTCTCATTAGTAACTCCTTCATTCTTTCTGGGTTTCCTGTTGCCAGCCCTCATTATTGATAAAGAAGCTGTACACTGGATTGTCCAAGTCATTCAGGACTCATCCGTTCACCTCTCTTAGAAGCTCTTTCATGGATTTTTCTTGTAAAACCTTCATTTATTTTTCTCTCTCCATCATTTAATAACATCACCACTTGAATTAGCCCATTCACAGAGAATACTTAAATAGCATGCATTTTAAGGAAGGAAAAAATTGAATTAAAATTATAATGTTCAATATATACTCTGATAACAAAAGATGAAAACAAGTCATGTTCTATTTCTGTAGTTGTAACCATGCTTTCACTATTTTCTGTATCTTGCCTATTGCATGGTGGTGCTAACATTCATTTGTTCAACTCCATCTTTTAAGTGAATATCATACTACATATCGCTACCATAATTCAACTCAACCTTGAAAAGTAATAAATAGATAATATCTCTTAAAATGTGTATGCATTTTTTCTTTCACTACTAGGGGTTGAACCCAGGGCCTCGCGCCTGCATGCTTTGCAAGTGCAGGACCACTGAGCTGCACCCAGCCCCATTTTATTTATTTTTTTTTACTTTTTGAGACCGGGTCTCGCTAAATTATGCAGATTGTCTCTGGTCTCGAACTTGCGATCCTCCGGCCTCTGCCTCCCCAGCTGCTGGGATTACAGGCATGTGCCACCACGCCTGGTGCTAAAATGTGTATACATTTTTTTCAGCACCCATGGGATGATACATTTTTTGGTACCCTCAAGTATTTACTCATTCCAAACAGCATACACTAATAGTAATCCTCAGTTTATATGAGAAACAGAGTACATTTAATAAGTTCCTACCTACAGGAAAAATACATAATCATACTTTAATATTATTGAGATGATAGTAAAAGTTATGATTCAGTAGTCTGCTGGATTTTAATACTCTCTTGTCCTTGGACTAGAGCACTTCAGGGCCTGCCATCCAGTCATAGGTGATCACTTTACTATTGGTTGACTCTGATCCTTCAAGGAACAATAATAATAAAGCAATAAATAGTCTGCTCCTCAAAAATAGCTCAATTATTTCTTAATTAAAGTAGAATATGGTAGGGGAGGTAAATTTGCTCACAAGTGAACCCATCCTGTTTGAGTTCAATCATTGCTGCTTCCCTAGAGGTATTGTGATGCATGCCAAGATTGTTGCCATCAAGTCAGGTCTGACTCATAGTGACCCTATGTACAACACAAGAAAACACTACCTGACACTGTGCCATGTCCAGCACTATTGTCAGTGTTTCTCTGCTATTTATAGGGTGTTTGATGGCTGATTGTTTCAGGAGTGGACTATTGCGTGCCTTTCCCAAGTCTACAGCACCCAGTATTCCCAGATGGTCTCCCATCCAAGTACTAACCAGGCCCGACCCTGCTTAGCATCTGAGATCTGATGGGATCAGCTGCCATGCCAGGATGCATTTGCTATGTCCCCTACTGAAGAATGTAGAACCCAGTCTATCCCCCATGAAGTTGATAGTATTACAGGACAGAAAGCCTGAGGTCCCAGGCTCTACAGGTTTCACCTCAGCTAAAGAGAGCCAAGGCTATTCCTCTATTCTAGGTGGCCTATATCTAATGACCAATCACCCTGGATGAGTCAACCTGGTCACTTTTCTGAGTGAGCATTACTTTGAAAGTTTGTGCTGCTTTTAGACGCTCCATAAAGTTTGCTTTGGCCTGCATTGAGACTGGGTCACACCACAATTCCAATCTTCTGCCCAGTGTTACTTCTTGTCTTTAGTTCTATGCCTGTTGATCACAGGAGCACTTGTTCATTGTCTTTTTGCATGCAACTCTTCCTTTTCAGAATGTGCCCCCTGGAAACCCAAACTTGACAGCTACTTTGTTTTACATTGTTGGGTTAACACTTACAGACCTAGAGAAGCATCTTTGTTAGGTCACAGACAATAATGAATATGTTAAATTATACTTTTCCTCTCCAGATTACCATGGAACTTTTTCATAATTTTATCTAGAAGCTTCTTGAAAGATGACTGAAGAAGGAGTTTGGTACAAGAAGGAGAGTCTAGCATTAAAATGTCTGTGATGAGGACAAAAGTGACAATAATAGGATACACACACACACACACACACACACACACACATATACACACACACTTAATTATTATTGTAAACTCAGCCATTTTATTTCCTGCGATAGAATGAAGTCTCAATTCATGGCCAATATTTGACAAACCTTAAAGATTATTTTCAAAAATGTATCCCAAACTATTTAGCCAATGCTCATTTTCTTAAAAGAATAACTATCCTATTTCTAGATTATGTTTCATTCTAAAAATGATATTCATGTGGGTACAGGTATGTGAAGGCAGAGGCTATATTTGTATTGTTTCTTTCAGAGCCAATGACCACTTATAACTGAAACATGGCAGTAAATATAACCAAATCAAAGACATGAATATTATCTGTATATCTTCCTTACCTACACTCCTGAAACACTTGTTTATTATTTTATTCATATCCAAAATACCAACTCAAAGTCTATTGTTGTTAGGTACCATCAAGTCAGGTGCAACTCTTAGTGACCCTATATACAACAGAATGAAACACTCCCCAACACTGTCCAATGCCTATCACTGTGTCAGTGCTTCTCTGCTATTCATATGGTTTTCGATGGGAGATTGTTTCAGGAGTAGATTGCCAGGTCCTTCTCCTATTTTTTGCAGTGCTAGGGATTGAATTCAGGGCTTTAGAGTGCACAAATAAGGACTCTACCAAGTGAGCTAAACCCTGGCCCAAATCAAGGTCTAGGGGAAGAAAATCAACAAAGCTATCCATATATAAGTTGCTTCCTGAATGGAGAAAAGAGGAAGGAGTAAGACCCACTGAAGAAAAGTAAATATTTCATGAGATGCAGGAGCTATGAAAATTTTCAACTTTTGTCACTCAGGAAAGCCAATTTATCCAATATTATGAGATAAATCAGTAAAATAGTTATCACAAAAGGAAAGCAGAAGAGAATTTCACTAAGGATGTCAATTGAGACCGTCATTGCAGTGAGTAAAGATGATTCATTGGAGATGTTCAAACTGTAGATCCTTTAGAGAACATTGAAGTTTTGAGTCTTAATGTTTTCCTGGAAATAGAGTCTTTAATTGTTTTAAAACTTTAATCAATATTATGTGCTCTGGACTTGTACTTTGGAATAGCCCATCATTATCTAAAATCAGTTTTCATCCCCTAGGCCTTTTACTCCCCAGACTGGTATACAATTCCTAACTCAAGGAGAGTCCAGAATTGGGCAAGGTTTTTTGTGTGTGTGATGTCCTGCTTATAGCTTGCTTTTAGCATCCCCTGCTTCTACTGTCTTGGCAAGATGAGTTACCTTGCATCTACATGAGAGTATAGATACCTCATGGACTTCTATTACAGCTTTCCTATTAAGGGAAAGGAAGTGAGGCACACCAAAGTGGTATAGAATTTTGGAGTCCACAGTCTCAGTGCAAAAGGGTAAGGATTGATCAAATTAGCTTCTTTGGTTCCATTCTTTTCTCTTTCCTCCCTTCCTCCCTTTCATCTTTTGTCTCTTTGACTTTTAACCCTGGTTATGCAACCAAATTACCAATTGAGTTTTTTCATGTGTCTCTTATTATTTTAGAACACATGTGCTCAATCAGTGAAACTATTATTCCTGGGAATGGAACTTGGGCAGATTTATTTGTAAAAAAAAAAAAAAAAAAAAAAAAAAAAAAAAAAAAAAAAAAAAAAAAAAAAAAAAAAAAAAAAAAAAAAAAAAAAAAAAAAAAAAAAACACCAATAATTCTTCAGCATGACCAAATTTGAGAGGTCTTGAACTCCCTGATCCAAAGTAAAGTTGCTGTGGACAGAGGTCCAAAGGGTCATGGAGAGCTGTAGGATCCACAACAATTGTCATCCATCTCTACTAAGTTGTTCCACAATATTTTGGGCACCATTTCTCAGAGACATCAACCGTTAAAGAATGTCACAGTGCTATGAGGGAGACAGATATATGGCTCAAAATGTGACAACATTCTTGGTGAAACAGCATTTCAAATTCTTGGCTCTTCTGGCGTATCAATATAGTAACATAACAGGAGTCTTTATGTCTCTATGACATAGCAGAATCTTTACAATAGGGATGTCAGTCCTTCATTAATGACTAGTTTACTTAGATTTACATATTTCTAAAGTAAATCTCAAAAAGTAGGATAATAATTTCATGATGAATTTTACAAGTATCTATCCTTCTTGTGCTTTAGTGGTTCGTGTTAACTTGTAAGTAGTGACCCTTTACAAAATCTAACAGAAGATTGGCTTTTAGAAACAGAATGATATACAGATATACAGAAGATGGGGCTTTATTGGCAAGTGCATTTTCACCCCTTAAATTCCCACGTTCCTTTAAGTGATTTTTACCCCTACAAACTAAACAGTAAATGTTGAATGGTTTTTTTCCTCCTACACTACTATGTCTTTTCAGCCTGTTACTGGAGCTCCCAAATGTTTCCCCTTCCTTCTTTTCTCATCTGCCCGCAAGATAGCTTACAGTAGTCCATGACTCTCTCTCTTTTATTTCCTTTGTCATAGGAGAAAAAGTGACCTAGCTGCAGGTTGTGAGTCTTTCTCTCTTTGAGCATTCTTGTCTCTCCTGTCTTGGGGCATCACTCGTGTAACATAGATTTTTCTTCATGTTTTCCCATAGTTGCCAGAGGAAGACGCAAAATGAAAAGAAAGTATTGATTCTCTTTCTTCTGTGGGGCATAGACTATTTCAGATGATTTCAATTAGAAAAACAGTATGTGTGTATGTGTTTCACAATGAGTAAGCTGAAACTGTATAAATTGTTAGTTGCTAGCTGATAATAAGAATTCTGTATATATGAGCTCACATAGTATTTATACATTTGAAAATCCTAATGTGGAAAAAGTGTAGTGGAGCTTGGTTCTAATATATACCCAGTGATTCTAATTCTTTTTCTATATAAGCAATAAATGTGTCTTAGTCCATAGATCATAGCATAGATATTGTTGGTGAAAGCTTCCTGCAACTCAACTTCCACATTGTCCACCAAATGCATTTCCTAAGTCTTATTCCAGTTAGAAATACTTGATGTTATGCAAAGGATATTGCATTCCTATTTCTTAATTATAGGCAAGTTACAATGTTTAGTGGTATCTTACATCCACTAACTCTGTCAATTCAGCATGTACCAACATGATTTGATTGTATCTCTCAATTTAATTTTGTAGATGTTTGTCAACTTGTCTCTTTTCCCATCCTTACTTTTAAAGTATGCCTTTGTATGGATTTTTAGAATCTTGTTTCCTCCATTGCCATTGATTCTCACTTGCTTTCACTGCCAACACAAAGTCACCATGATACTTTTTCACTTAAAAGTCTTCAGTGGTGTCTTGCCATTGCCTCTTTAACAGAATACATAAGGATTTGGATGTCGTCACTCCTGCCTTCTTCTTGTCTAGTCATCTTTGATTCAGACTCCAGGGTTCTGATTTCTCACACACTGCAGGTCCTTTCCCGCCTCCACTCCTAGCTGGCTTCCACCTCAGCTTTGGATAGTCCCATTTTTCTTGTTCAGTTTATTAGTTGTTGTCTGCCTTTCAGGGACCCAACATGGGTTGCATCCTTTCCATGTACCTGAGCTTCTTTTGTCTCTGACCTCCCAATGCCTCTTCAGTAAATTCATAATATATTTATGTCCCAATCCACTTATTTATGTCCCAATCTACTACTTTATGTCCCAATCCCCTGGAGAGAAGAGCTATGAAAATTACATCTTAGTACCCACAGAACTGAGCCATAAGTATATTCTCAATAAAAACTTCTTATGCTTAATCCAGAAAGAACTTTATAGATTAACTATTTGAATGACTTTATATCAAAAATTAGGAAACTAAACCACAGGAATCTGAAGTGACACACCAGAGGCTAAATTTTAAGTTTGAAGCTTGGCTGAAGCTAGGGTCTATTGCTTTCTGACACATTTTATTTTGAGTCATATAAATCAGCATATTCATGAGAAGCATTGGTATAATTTGATTATACAGTATTAATTTCCCCTAATTAGGTTTATTTGGGAAAATTGCAGAGATATTTTCTTTTCTTTCCTGTTCACAGTGACCCACAGCTTGATATTTTCCAGCCATTGGCCATTTCCTCCTGCATTTACTCTGCTCTCGATTATCTTCTACAATAACTTGTTTTGCAATCTTAAAAATGTCATGTATTATGTCTATTAAAATATTCCTAGAAGCCAAACTCTTTATTATAATTCTATATGATACATTTACTTGCATGCTGTTATAAATATGTTTGCTGATTAAAATCAATACCTATATACTGAATTAAGAAATGTTATATGAATGGGGAAAAAAGTACAATTGAAATTTTAATATGATAAGTCATAGTTTTGCCCATCTTAATGCAGACACTTGTTTCTTTTTCTAAAACAAGTTACTGAAGGAGGCAGAATACCAGTAAACCCCCACATACTGGCTATAGTATGTGATATTCTTTGATTTTGTAAATATATAATGAAGTTTTGTCTTGGTTATATTATATGTGCATTATTGTCACAAAATTGTGATAACTTCCTAATGATTCTTCCTCTTTAACCTTTATAATTGATTAGGATATTCTGCAAATGTGTGCTCCTGCCCTGCCACCTTCACGGGAAGACTATATTTTCTTGTACCATTAATCTTGTGCTTAGCTGTGGGGCATAATTTCATCAACAGAATGTCAGCAGATCTAACTCAAACACAGCCTGGAAATAGCTTGTTCTCTTGAGCCTTACTATTGCTATGAAAGATCTTTCCCTGGGTAGCTATTACCCACCTCTCTCTTGGCCCTAGAAAGAACACATGTGAAAAGACCTGAGAACAAACTGCATCAAGGAGCCAAGTCTAGCTAGACACTCAGCTTGAGGCAGCATTTCCCAGATAAACCCAACCGGTATCAACTAATCATCAGTTGACTCAGGTGAACAAGAATAAACTAGTGTTACTTTTAAGCCACTGGCTTTTGGGTGGTTTGTTTTGTAGAAATAGAAGACTGGTTCACCGCCTCCCTCAAAGACTACTCAACTAAAAAGCCTTGTACTTCTTGTGTAATTTCCCCCACTACACACATGGTTCTCCTGAGGGCCTTCATTCTGTTCTCTTTTGTTTTGTCTTGCCTTTTGAAATCGTGTTTGCTTCTAGGTATCTTTGCTTATGTTCATTTAGGTTGAGTTCTTCAATTCTTTTTTCCTTTTTTGTCTTTTCACCTCTTTGCTTATTTCTCCTGGAACATTGATTTTTACACTTTATTTCATTTTTGCCTTTTCCTTTTGCTACCCTATAAACTGTTTTACATTCTCACTTCTACCCCTCATTTGGCTACTGCTAGCCATTCTAGACTCATCTTTTTGCTTCTCCCTCCTTGTACCCAGACCTCCCTGTACCCAGGGTGGCCACCCTGCCACATCCTGCTTTTCTTTCACCCACTCGGTTCCTCTAGAAGCACAAAGGCAGACGTAAAGGATCTGAAATCATACCCTGGATAATTTCACTGTGTTTTGTGGCTCCAGTGGTCCACCCACACCCAGCTGCTCAGGGATGGAGCTCATTAATTATACTCCATCCAAGCTGCTCTGTCTTTGAACAGAGGGAAGGGAAGAGGAAGGGGGAAAGGAATGAGGCAGATAAGAGAAGGAAGTTTGTTCATGGTATCTTTGTTTTCTGGAATGAAATCTGGAGAGAACAAGGCATAAAATACATCCATTATATCAGAACTCAGAGACAAGCTGCTGTTTGTCTTGCCGGAATGTAAAAATGTTTACGATTCCTTTCCATTAGCTCACAGCAATATTGGAGAGGCATCCAACTAAACTTGAACACATTATCCACCTAAGATGCCCAAAGGCAGCTCAGTATAGCCATCCATATGCTTCTCTGTATTAATTTGGAATACAGAATATTCAGTATCCAAATTGCCTCTGTGAACCCTCATAGGATCCTGCTCATGAGAGTGAAAGTGGACATGATTCATGCCACCACTTGCAAGTTCTTTGGGATGCCTGAGGACTAGTCATGATGGAATGGAAGAGAACAATTAGGGAAGTATAAAGACTTACAATTCCTAATGGCTACTGCTTTCATTGGGTTAATCATATTCTTTATGGAATCCCTGACTTCTAAATGCTTTCTTAAAGGATCCATAGCAGCTAGGCTTTGCAGTAGAAATCACATAGTTACAACTACTACAGAGGACACAGTCACTCCTCAGTTCCTTACAAACCATCTAAGGAGATTCAGAATGAGTACTATGTACTCATCCCACAGTCATAAAGCCTCTCAAGGTGCTATTGCTTCCTTCTATGTCATCTTCTGTGAAATCTTCTATGAGTTTCACTAGGTATGAATTTCATAGAACATTGCTCTATAGATTAGTTGTTCTTCTGTCTCCCCTTTTCCTGCAAATAGCCAAAACACAGAACAGGTTGGAAAATTATACTAGGAATGTGGCTTAACATAAGCCATTTCCCATCTCAAACCCAAAGATTAAGTGGATAGGTTGAACATTGCCTGGACAACCTCAGTAACTGTTCTACTATAGCCCTTTCCTTAACTGGGCACTATCTTAGGCTCTAGAGCATGACAAACTAGGGGGCTTAAAACAATAGAAATGTATTATCTCATATTTTAGGGGGCCACAAATTCAAAATCAAGAAAGGATTGTTTTTTCCAGTCTGGCGATGTTCTTGCAAATGACACAGAAAAGAAGGCAAATGCTATCTTCAGTTTTAGGGCTATGCAGATAATTGAGGATTTCCTTACCTGGTCCATCTTGTCCCTTTCTATTTTTTAACTGAAAGTCCCTTTCCATCCCCAGGAAGCACTATCATGCTGCTACCACCATGTCCTAATGCCAATCCCAAGAGACTATATCAATCTAGACACCTAACAGAGTATTGGACATCTGTTAAGATCCCATTTTGTGCACATGATGCAAATTCCATCTTATCTGGTCCTTTAGCAAACCTGTATTGTGGATATTGACATATCACATGAAGTAACTGAGACTGAGAAAAGTGAAAAAGAGTTGCCCTAAGGTAACACAGCTAGTCAGAGGGAGTCACAATTGAAGTCATGCTCTCTGGTGCTATCTCCCAATTTGTTGTTGTTATTTTGTTTTCATTTTGATTGACATTTGGCCTCCTTCATGCAACATGGTTTAATCATTTGCTAGATTTGCATGGATCTGGCCATAGTTTTATATCTATGGTTTCTGCAGTAAGACTGTTAATAGGCATCCGGCACACTTTCCAAGGACTTACTGAGTATCCAGTCCATTCTATTAGTCCAGGTTGGTGGGCACCAAGGACCACAGAGTTTTCTTGGTGCAGTGAGGGCTGGTCTTAGTCCCATGGGAATTAAAGTGCCAGCCAGCATCCTTCAACTAGTATCCCTCTGAGTTTTTTTGTGATTATTTCCATCTTATTAAAATTATTCCTTCATTCTGACCCCTTTGGCACTTACATACTGAGGTTCTGCTATATTCATTTGTTCATATTGAAATATTGCTCTATAATCACTTCTAAACAGTTTCATTTCAGTGTAGGCAAAGTGCTTAATCTGGCAGTTTGAGTTGTTACTAGATGATGTTTATAAGGCCCTGGGAAATTTCCCAGGAATTGGACTCACTGTGGGATTATGCATTTCACATTGACGTGCATTCACATGTGTGCTTCTACCTAGCGAGGCCCCATCTGACATAGATCATGACTTTTGTCTTGTATTTCTTCCCTAGCTATTCACTCTTTGAATCACCTCTTCTAACTCTGCACCACATGCGTTACAGCACTTCTCACGAGGTGCCAACATCATGGTGCCTGATAGGGTGAATAGATTCCCATATAGTTTTTGAGAAAGAAATGGATGTCTGTGAGATCCAGACCATAGCATATGATGGGTTCATTTGCTTCTTTAGTACAGAAAACTCTTTGCTTTAATTCCAAGAAGAGTCAGTCTTATTCTAAATCCTGTAATATAGCAAAAACAGTATAGAAACTTTGTGATATGCAGTTTATAATTCCTGCTTCTTGGCTATTCCCCAGACCTGGACATTATCTTGTCCCCAAGATTTTACTTCTGGCCTGGTTAAGAAAATGCTCTAATCTGATTGTCTGCTTCCATTGCCTCCACTCCTCAGGGAGATAATAGTCCCTGATGCTATTTCTCAGCCTCACTTTTGGCTAACTTTGCATAATACACATTACATTATCTCTTTCGTCTCCCATTAAGGCTTGCAAAATCATGGACAATTGATTAAGCCCAAGACTTCTGCTAGAAATATCTTTTGCAATGAATCTCTTTCAGAAGCAACAGTTATAAAATATATTCATAAGACATGTAGCAAACAAAATAAATGAGACTTCAGACTTCCATGTTGTACAGAAGAAATATTCTGCTGCAGCAGCCTTAGCCATTCATCAGGAGCAGTGGAATTATAGTCCCAGAAGTTCCAGTATTTTAGAAGAGAATGAACAGAAGTCATCAGGGCTCTGGTGTTTCCTTGCTATCCTTTAAAAAATGGCCCCTCAAATGTGTTCCCAGACCAAAAGGAATGAACACAAAGAAGAGAAAATTTTAGATATTTCTTTTAAACATCCTCTCATTCTGTCTCTCTATGAAAAGTAGGATATCTTCTTTGGAAACAGGTGTGTCTAGTGCATTTTCTCATCACTTACTAATACAAGGGACCAGAAATGTTGATGGGCCACCTGAGAAGCAGCCTCACACTGGAACCAGGAAGAGTTTCAATATGTTCTGGTAGGCACATCTAGAAAAAGCATAACTTCCACTGCCAGACGGGGTCCAGCAAGCCAAGACATTGTTATTTAGGAATAGATGAAGAAATAATTTCCTGTGGAGTAAAAAGGAAAAAAAATCAAATGAAAATGAATATTTTAAGGGAATTAAGTTGTACTTACTTTATTAGCATTGACAATGACCTGGCCAGTTAGTTTTATTAAAATGACAGACACTGCTGATAGGCAGTCACAAAAATACTGGCTTTATAGTTCTGCATCTGTTCAGATCTTTCCAGATTTGCTAAAATCGCCAACAGCTTTGTCTATTTATTATGACACTTTGTTCTTTTCTAATTTGGGTCTTTGATTGGCATATTGGCATAGGAGCACTATATTTTGGCTTGTCTATGTAATACTAAATAAATTGCCTTACTTCAGACTTAATTTGGTGCCTGCCCTCCTGCCTTTAAAAAGGTAGATGGTAGTATAATGCTTGGACATGAGACCTTTTTTCTTCCTAACATACTCTAAAATCATTTCAATTTAATCAGGAAGAGTTCCTACCAATTAAATATAGTGTCATTTTTTTGTGTCAGTCATCATGTTAAGAGCTTTAAGATATTATGCCATTTAATCTTTACTGTAATTGTGAAAACTATTTGCAATGACACTCTCCATTGCTGAGAAGACCAAAACTTTTGGGAAGTTAATATGGCCTAAAAGGGCACTCTAGCTGGGATTTGAGTCTAATTCTTTGTGGCTTTGAAATCTTTGGTCCCACTCAGTCTAAGGCTGTTTTCACAAAATAGAGATTGCCTCTCAGTGGCTCTGTTGAAAAGAAGTAGATATATGCAAAGTCTGACCATTCTCTCTTTTCATGAATAATGTTGACTCACACAGAGGCAGAGACTGGCAATCCAAAATGGCAGCATGGTGTGCATGGATTTCTGGCCTGCTGTTACCATGAATCCTAGAGCTAAATAGTAAATTTTTGACTCTACCTGAGATCACCAGGTAGGGATGGGATGGTATGAATGAACTTGGGGGTAGGGGCTAAACTCTGCTTTTCAAACACCCTAGGATTGCAGGTAAGGCACAAGTCTCTGCTTTTTAGTGGTCCACAGGAAAGCCAATGTTTAAGTCAGCTCATTCTTACTGCTAGTGACCTTGACATTGTCACTTTAATTATTTTCAAATGCTAGTTGATGAAAACAAAATAAAATGAATATAAAGCATCTAATGTAATACCAAACAAATAGAAGGCATTCAGCAGATGGTAGATTTGGATCATTCTGTTCTTGTTTTCCATTATTCATTCATTCTTTTATTCCTTTAGGTGAAAATAATCATTCCTCCTCTGACCATTTTCTCTCAATCAGTTCCCCTAGTTACCCCTATTGCTTACTTTATTTCCTAACTTCTTAAATCCACATTTTTCCCACACACATCTGAGCAATTTTGAAATTGCAATTCATTTTATAATTGGAGTAAAGAGAAGCATACCAACTGCTCAGAATGACACCACCTGTGAAGGTCCACACTGAGCCATGTGTTCAAGTTATCTGCTCCTGTGTTAACACAGGTGAGCTACTTGCATTGATAACACTACATATGGTTGAATTTTAACTTAAATTGGAATCATTAGCTATCACTAAATATATCTTATGTAACACTAAAAAAATGTACATATATAGAGTGGATTTTCAGGTGCCTGGCAATGCAATTAAAGACAGTATAAGTGGCCACATTGTTGGAAAGAATTGCCAAGCTTGGGGAAGGTGATATATCTTAAAGGGACTCTGAATATGGATGACATGCAAAATAATGGGTATCTTTATTAAGTTTCTAAAATCTTTGTCAGACTGATATATCCATGTCTCAGCACAAGAGACAAAAAAAAAAATTATATTCTTGCCAGATAATTCTTAATTTTTGCTTGAAAAATAAAGTTATACAGGCTTCTGGTTTTAGCACATCCCTCATTCTTCATAGGTGATTTTGTTTCTTCGCTTTGTTGAGATTTTTGGATCTCTTTTGTAGTATGTGCAGGGTGTGGGAAGTATCCCTAAAATATACTTTTCCTGCCCATCTGTCTTGCTGCTGATCTTCCTCATCCCTAGGAGGCAGCCAAGGTGGAGGCCTCAGAGTTCCAAGGAGACAAGAGTACCCTATCTGCACCTAGGTCCGTTCCAGAAACAGAATGTCCATGCATTAGAATATCCAAATGAACACCAGGATGAAACTACCTTTGAATGAGTCTAAAAACTCTTCTCTTGACCTGAGTAAATTTATCACCTGTCCTTGCAAAGAGAGGCGGAAACTCTAACACACTGTTGATGGAGATGTGAAAGGAGAATCCAGAGGGTTGATTGAGGTAAGCAAGGGCAAAAACCATTTCCCGGTTTTCATAGGGCCAAGATGGTAAGATGTGTATTCCTATTTTTCAGAATACATCTGAAATGGTCATGAAAGATAAATGGGGTATAGCTATCTCTTCCTGATGCCTCAGAGTGAGATGGAGGACACTGAGGGATCGTCTCCTGTAGGGAGGTTCAATGGAGAATTCCAGATGGTACCAAAAATCATCTTTGATAGAGCCACATGCAATGCTACCAGTATGAGAGTTCCAACCATTGAAAGTATCAGAAGAAGATGTCAGCAAAGGAGAGACCACAGGCCAGCCACCACACCCATTATTATGCAGGGCCTGTGTCAGCCTGAGAGAATTGACCACTCTTTCCCATTTCTGATTTGATTCCCCTGAAATACACAAGTGGACACTTTGTCTTCCCTGCCACTGCAAGGTGGCATGTGCAGAAGCACTCGTGGAAGTTAGGAACTTCCCAAAAAAAGAGATCAAGGGCAGGCAAGGGGGTATGCATGAAGGAGTCTTTGCCATGTAAGTTTAAAACTGCACTATAAAACTATAATAATATCTGAATTTGAGTGAAAAATTTTCATAAACTGGTTTAAACCAGAAATGATTGAAAACAACTCTAGGTATTCAGTGAAATAGTTTGTTAGCTCCAGGAACACCAAAGAACAGAGCTGGGATCAATTGTAAGATTAAGGCAACTCCAGTGGGTATAGTTTGTTTCCCATTAAATATGTTCCCTATGCTGAAGAACATTGTGATCAAAGAGTCTTTTTTACCTTTAGACTGAAACCTACTCTTAACTTTTGCCTGGTGACACAGTGGTCTTACCCTATGCCCTCTGTTGTTCACCTTCAGCTAGCCATTGCCCTGAGAAAATCCCCAGCCCATGACTGCGCCATCTTCCTTGACACACAACCAGATGCTGACTTGAATTGTTCTTCACTCTGTGAATTTCCCAGTTCTGATTTTAATTCCAGCCCTGGTTGGGTTTCCTCTCTTGCTTCTATATAACCTTCTCTACTGTCCTTCATTCTAGTACTGTTCCTCTTTCAGCTTTAACTACCACTGATGGTCCCACAGCATTTACAGGCTTTGTCACCAAAGCTCCTGAAATCCTTGGCCTCCAATCATTTGCAGTGGTTCGGTATCATGGAGCTTCTCACAATACACATGGCTACAGGAGTGGTCTACCCATATGGGCACTAATTTCCTAAATCCATTTCTCTATGGCTGCTAATGCTTTCCCTTCTGTTCAGGCTAGTCATTTCAGATCTTGAACACAGTTTGTTTGTATCTATCTCCTGGGTTGTGGAAGAAGAGAAACTTCTGCAGGGATGTTTCTGGGTTCAAGTCTAATGTTCCATTTACCACTTCTTAAGATCCTATTTTGCAGGATAATTCCTTCTGGCTTGTCTTTTTACTTGAAATTGCCAGGTTTTGTGCTCTTCTTCCTTTACATTTCCTACTAGAATTGTTTTATCTATTGTTTTCTACTAGCCTGCTCTGAGGCTCATTTGGGCTGGTGTACATAATTCAAATGTGATTCAGCAGCTCAGGGACAGAACAGACATGATTAGACCCTACAGAAGGATGGAAAAAATAGATTTGTATTGGAGCCAGAGTTGGGGGAAGTGCAAT
Organism: Pedetes capensis; assembly: GCA_007922755.1. NCBI lineage: Eukaryota > Metazoa > Chordata > Mammalia > Rodentia > Pedetidae > Pedetes > Pedetes capensis. Next base: position 41,008 of record VMDO01001110.1, on the reverse strand, counting down.
ATAAGTTTTTCTAACATAAACAAGGGGTATTTATAGTAATTTGTTAAAATTGTTCCAGGCAAATAAGCTTTATGAACTTGGTTCCATCACAGTGCTGGGACTTAAAGCTGATACAACAATGGCTGATAGATGAAAAGATAATGACCCATTTCTCAAAACACAAGTGAAGTTTCATTTGAACTGATAAATATGAAAGTATGCATAGTGACAAGTGGACATAACAGTTTTCAGACAGCCTAGGAAAATACAGAGCATACAAATGCCTTATAGTTGTGACAGAAGAATTCTTTTTCACCATTTCTTTCTTTATCATACTGTGGATTGAACCTAGGACCTTGAATATACTAGGCAAGGTATCCACCACTGAGCTAAAACCCCAACCTGCTCCCCAACCCCCCTTTTTTGAGACAACATCTGGCTAAGTTGTTCAGGTTGGCCTTGAACATGCTTTATAGCTCATATATCCCTTAAACACGGATCTTCCTGCCTCAGCCTCCAGAGAAGCTGGCATTAAAGGCCTGTGCCACCAGGCTGGGATTATCATACATTTTTCCATAAAATGTGAGGATTTCAACTATGTGCCAGGCACTGTGGTGAGCTCAGGGGCTACAGCAAGGGGAGGCATGGTTTTTGGTCTCTTATTAGGCAGAGAACAGCTCATTGATGTTAAATCATTTTGTGCAAGATGCTCACATGCAAATTGTGTTTAATATGTGTGAAGTGGGGAGGAAGTTTGGAAAAGGCTTTCTGGAAGGGGCAATTCCTGAACTGAATATTGGAGGATGGGGACAGGATTTCATAAACAAAGAACAATTAGCACACACATGAAGACACATTTTTATGTGTATGGATATGGGAGGAAGAGTGAGTAAAAAGTGAAAAAAGATAGGTAGGTAAGGACCAGATGAAAATTTTGTTTGTTTTTATGTATTAAGACATTAAGATTATTTCTTTGATATATCTAGAGAGCCATCAAGTGATCTTAAGCAACAGGATGGCCTGAATGAATTTTCATTCTAGAGGGCTTAGGCTTAGGCAGGTCTAGGCAGGAAATTATGGTAAGGCTAAGTTAAAGCAGTGTTCAGGGAAAGAAGGGAGATGAAGAAGATAGGTGACTGCGAGAGAGGGAGTATAAGGAAGAGCAGAATGTTTTGAATAAAGCCTAATTTCTAGGCTTGGTGTGGTGCATACAATTCACTGAATTAAGGAAGTCTAAATGAATTTGACCTGCAGTTATACCACTGTGGCATCCGGTCCCATCAGACCTTGGAACCTAAGCAGGATTGGGATGGGTTAGTACTTGCATGAGAGACTGCCTGGGAACACCAGGTGCTGTAGGCTTGGGAGAAGGACCCAGCAGCCCACTCCCAAAATTCAATCAGCCATTGAAAACCCTATGAATAGCAGAGAAGTACTGACAATACTGTTTTACCTGTTGTACATAGGGTCACCATGAGTTGGACACCGACTCAATGATACCTAGCAACCAAGACAATAAGTGAGTTTGAGATGGATGAGAATGAACATTTTTTTCTGAATGTGCTTGTGTGGAGGCTCAGGGCTTAGGGCATCAAAGAAGGGATTGTCACTTTGTATGGAGAGGACAAGGGAGAACCATCCAGTGTGGATATTGAGATCATTGGAGTAAGAAGAGAAAAGGGCCAAGTAATAACTTTACCTTTCTGCACCTGGCTTCCTTATCTAAAAACTGAATGATAATGGTTCCTACCTCAGAGTGTACCATGATGCAAATGGAATAATATGTCAGGTATGAAAAAGATACCTATGCAATGTGTAGTGGCAGTTACTCTTGATGTTATTGTTATTATGATTATTATTATTATTATTTTGGAATACTAGAGGTTGAACCCAGGGCCTCATGTCTGTTATACAAGGGATCTACCACTGAGCTATACCCACTTCCCCCTTTATATTTTGAGACAGGGTCTGTCTAAATTGCACAGGCTATATCTGGCCTTGAACCTGTGATCCTCCTGCCTCAGCCTCCAGAGTTCAAGGATTATAGGCATGTTCCACACCACCTGGCAAAATGTTATTAATTTGTTGAGAATGAGGGAAGTACTTAACAAACAATTCATATGATTTATTTCCAAATTTGAATGGTAGTGCCTGGACCTACTCCCAGAAATGCTAGAGGGGACTGCTCACCTTGTCATGAGGTGCCTGTGATATCACCCACCACAAGTACAGAAAAAGCTGTTAAATTTACCAAACTGTTCTTGATGACATCATGGTAAGTTGGACGGCATTTTAAAAGTCAAGGCAAACCGAGAAAAAATAAAACTGAGGCAGTACTATAAAGAGTACAATAGTAACTCTCCTCCTATAATTTCTACAAATGTAGTAGTAATGATTTCAAATGTTTGATAAAGGGGAAATAAGTGTCAAGTTTCTGGAACCATGTCTTTGAGGCCTAATGCTGTTGCCACTGGTTTGACTTTGGAGAAGACCATAGAAAAAAGATGCCATCGATACTTTCCAGTGATAAGTGACTGAGTGTGAAAGTCACCTAGCCCAGCTGTGATACTCTGGGTCACAAACAAGTGGTGAGAATACCTGAGGATGTCTACATGCTAATGCTATTTTGGAAATCACAGAGAACTTTTGGTTGAACTTTCAAACTGCATTTACATTATTGCAGGTAGAACATTTGAACTTATTGCTCTTTGCTCATCAATTCATGATCACCTATTTTCTAGAAGACTTTCTACTTAAATTCATTTCTTCCCACTGCTTTAAATAATCTCAACATTAGATACTGGCCTCAAATGAGTTAGCGTTCCTAAGTTCTTAACTTGTCATGGCATTATTGAATGTGGGTGGCTTTTTCATTTTAATGGCCTCAAGAGGTCTCTCAGAATCCACCAGTTATTACAGAAAACCCATCTATTGTTTTCTGGAATAATTGCTGGGTGGGCACATGCCACACAGGTTATAAGAATTAGCATTTTCCCTGAAATATATTAAAAACTATTCAAAACCATTAAACATCTTTCTAAGCAGTTTGGGAATGTGTCATTGCAGAGAATCTGTAGAATAGGTACACAATTACTTTTCTGTCAGATATACCAGTGCAACTGCTGACTTATTTACAGATGGAAGAGAGTAGTTTGCATCTGAAGTAAGTTACTATAAATGCAAGTTGTGATCCTTTCATGTTTCTAAGGCCTTTGGAAATTTTCTCTAATACAATAGTGTTTCTGACTCAATAATACAAACACAGCCCCAACATGGATTGTTTCTGCCTTCTCTTATGGCTAATTAAGTGGAGAGGAGAGAATGGAAAAAATACTACCAAGAAGATATATATGACCACAAAACTGCACACATTATACTTTTAATGCCTGGGATTCTTTAGACTCTTCAAGTGTTTATGGATACTGTATTCTTTAATTATATTTTGTGGATAGTTTCTTAAGACCTTCATGACATTTTTAGAGAGATTTGTTCAAAACCAGATCTTTAAAAAAGCTTTTATTTTGGAGGTAAAAGTTGTTGTACAATAATTGCGCTTGGATTTCTATAAGGAACACTGAGTTTATGGCTCTGACTTTGTGGTTCCCCACGAGATTCAGCACAAATCACACTTGGTCATTGAAGGAAAGAGAGTAAAGAAATGATGCAAAGAAGAGGAAGGCAGGAAGGTAAATGTGCCTCATCAAACCACCTGTGGTCAGGGGAAGGTAAAGCTTAATTCTTCAGTAAACTCTGGGTGCCACTGTAAAATTGAAAACTTGAAGTCATTCCTCACAAGGGGCAAGAAGCCAATGTGAGGTATTTACTCACCTTGCCCCCAAGGTTGAGGGCTACTCCCAGGAGCACTCACTCTTGTGCACCCTCTGTGTGCACACTGTGGCCTCCAGCAGCAGGTGAGAGCCCTGGGCAGTGCAGTACCACAGCTATTGCTAGGGACTCAGGTGGATAAACTACAAAGAAGAAAGGTTGAGGGGACATAGTGGGGTATCCCTAGCATCTGCCCTGAATGCAAGAGTAGCCTCATTCTAAAAATGCATATGAATAAGCTCTTTGATGTTTTGAGTTTAGCTAATGATGCATAATCTCATTCTTTTGATGAAATAACTTAAAATTAATTTGTTGTCATCGTTGAAAAATGAGTTCTCCCCAAAGGCATATGAGGAGGCAGTCCCCCAAGGCAACAACCTCTTAAATGCAGGATACTTGTGTTTGTTCCTCCATAACATAGTGTTGATAATTTATTAATTCTGAGGAAATAATATATTTTGGTGTCAAATGCTGGCAGAAAATAACTTTTAGAGTGATGAGTAATTCAAGGACCAGTGAATGTAATAGACAAAATATCAGTGAAAAGAGAACTTCTGACGTGTATATAGGTGTGTTGTAAGATGCCTTGCACCTGTCTGTAAGCAAAATTGTTACTGATTATTTAAATATAACTAGAATGCAGTCTAACTATATAAAAATCCAGATTGTTGCTACTAATCTTCTTATAGCATAGGCATATATAATTTATATAAAACAAGTATGTCTAATATTTGTAATGATAATGTTGACTCTTGTATACTATATGCTCATCAAATATTTAATGAATGTTTGCTGAATGAATACATTAAACCTTTTTTAATGTGATTAAACCTTTTTTTCTGAGGGTAGCTTTTTTGATGGTCAACTCATTGTTAGTGAGAAGGGAGGGAATGAATGAAGAAAGGATTGTAAAGTAGAGGAGCAAGGAAATGGAATCATGAGTAATTTGATTTTTAGAGGAGGAGATATCCCTACATGAACCAGACCCCTTGCTAGGAGCTAGAAATGCATATGGAGAATATACAGGTTTTGCTGTTAACAAGCTTCTCAACTAGTAAAGTCATGACTCAGAAATCTTGCTTACCAGTTTATCATCTCTCTCTTTATAAATACATACATATATATGCATGTGTGGCATTCAGCACTTTGTGGAAATGATGTCAAAGGAGGTAAATCCCTGTATGTCATGAAAACCTATGGTCACTAGTCTTTTTAGGCATCCTTTCATATAGTGAGTAAAAGGCTGAATGTAATATTATACATATATCCTAGAGGTGGCAAAGCTATGGCCCTCAGGCCAAATCACTCCCACTACTTGGTTTTGTAAGTAAAATATCATTGAAATACAGCCATGCCCATTATCTTATGTTTTTTCTACAGTTGTTTTCCAAAAACACAGGCAAATTCAAGTTGTAGGAAAACCAAATGCACCCATACCTACAAGCTCTTCTATATGAGTCTTTTCAGAAAACTTGCTGATGCCTGGTATAGAACACTTTCATTTTAAACACTGGACACCACCAATTCAGTTATTCCCCCTAAACATAACAGCTATAAGAAGTACAAGACAACAGAGCCCATGAGCCTGGAGGTCATGATTTAATTCTTTTTCAATACATCATTGCTGTAAGTAATTTGTAATGTTGTCTCTTCCTTCCTACAAAGTCCCCTTGGTATAGTTCTTTCTATGTTTAGCAGCTTGTAATTTTTATTTCAAAAGAGCTGGGGTTTAGCTCAGTTAGTAGAGTGCCTGTTCTACATTCTGTGGAGACCAGGGTTTGATCCCCAGCACTGCAAAAGTGGGAGAAGGACCTGGAAATCCACTCTCAAAGCAATCCCTAAACACTCAGCCATTGAAAACCCTATGAGGGTTGCTATGAGTCTGGGCCCACTTGATAGCACCTAACAACAACAATTTTTATTTCAGTCCCTTTTTTCTTCTCTGTCTAAATAAGTGGAATGTGAGGAAAAGCCTCATGTTAGCAATATCTGAATCAAAGGAATGGGCTTCTTATATGTTGGCTTATATTATTTTGTGCCGAGACAAAAAGAATGGATAATAAAAAAGAAGTGACATTTTTGTTGTTGTTAAAGAGTAGCACCCAAGTACAGAGAGAACCACAAATGACTTGGAAATTGGTAAGTTAGAAATCCTCAGGTATCGGTATAAATGGGCAGGGGTTTAGCTCAGTTTATAGAGTGCTCTTCCCCACTCTCTTAGGGCCCACATTTGATCCCCAGCACCCACAAAATGGCAGAAGGATGTGGCAGTCTACTCCTGAAACAATCAGCCATTGAGAAACCTGTGAGAGTCACTATGAGTCAGACCCAACTCCACAGTACCTAACAACAACAGATATAGATATACTCAGATAAGAATGAAACATGTGGACTGTGGGAGGTCACTATGTGGTCCATTTCTTGCTATTCACACACTTTCTACATGCTAGTGTTAATTCTAGGAAATTAAGGGAAAGATGCAGATGACTAGGTAAAGGTCAGTGGCAATACATAAGAAGATGGAAAAATGTAAGAGTCAGGGAGACTGAGTTAATTTATCTTGGAAAAGAAAAAAAAGATAAAACATGGCTTGATATTTTTTACCATTTATATCTACCATGATATAAAAAGTAAATACTTGCTGACTGGTTGATTAAAATATATATAAGTTGGACAATGGCTTGGTAAGATTCCTCATTACAAAGGACAGAAACATAAGAACTAGCTAAGTCTGATAACATTTATGGCTCAAAGAATCCAAGGAAGAGTTGAGCAACCAACCCTTGGCCATTCAAGGTTGCAAGTGAGTCTTATGTAGGATTGTAAAAGGACACCTGGATCCTGTCTGGATTCTCTCTCTAGCTTATATTTGTAAACTTTCTTCTCTCTAATTCTAGTCTTGTCTTGTCCTCATAGCTTTGAGCATAGCAGCCAAAAACTTCCAAATGCTATATCAGATATCCTTGGCTCCTGGAAAAGAGCTGATCTCAAGTTTTCTTTATGATCCCAGGAAAGAGAGGATCATAGGAAAGAGATTTATTATCTGTGCTTAAGTCAAACATCTGCTCTTGGCCCAGTCACCTTGGTCCTGTGAGTGACGTGGCATGGTAATGATGGTACTGTTGTGCTCCTGCATTGACCATAATGATAAGGGAAGGAACACTTACAACAGAGGGAAAATTGGAATAAAAATTTTAAGTGACGACAACATATTTCTTTATCTTCCTTTGAAAATATCCAATAGGAATTGTTCAGCTTGCACCATGAAGGATTTAGGTTAGAGAAAAATGAGATTATTTTGACATTTGAGCTTATTGCACACTGGGATATGTTACTAAAAGAAGCAGTAAAATGTCTTTATTGAGAGGTTTATAAAAAGAGAAGTAATTTCTCATCAGTTGAGATGTAAATAGTTTTCAAAATGGATTAGATGCACAAGAATTTTAACATGCAAACTCTTGAAAAGACCTCCCTTCCCACAACTAAATTGGCTCACTTAAAGCATTTTGGTGCAATTCAATGAGTATTTACTAAATTTCCACTAGGTGCAAAGCATTAGGCTAGAGCTAAAAGATTTATAGCCTGCAGCCATAGCCCTTTGGCATCCGATCCCATCAGATCTCAGATGTTAAGCAGGGTCAGGCCTAGTTAGTACTTGGATGGGAGAGCAAGTGCTGTAGGCTTGGGAGACGGAGATGGCAACCCACACACAAAAACCAATCCACCACTGAAAAGCCTGTGGACAGCAGAGAAACACTGACAATAGTGTTTCGCCGGTTGTATGTAGGGTCACTATGAGTTGGGTACCGACTAGATGGCACCTCACAACAACAAGAGATTTGTAATATGTAGGGAGATTTAGAAAATTGCAAATAATTGTAATATATGATTGGTAAAGGCAATTGTCATAAAGGAGGTTCAGATTCATTGCTGTGGGATTTTCTAAGGAATGAGCAAGAATTGGAGAAGAGAGAAAGAAGGGAAGAGGAGAGGGGATGAGAAGCAGGAAGGAGATACTAATAGAAAAATAAGGAAACAAGGAGAGAGAGATAATTAACAAAGGGTTATTTGATAGATAGGCTGAGGTTTGAAATGATCTTTAAGCTTGAAAAGGACTCCAATAGTAGAGATGAGTGGAAGGTCACTTAGGGTAGACAGGATGGCCTGAACAGTGCTTTGGATCATGTTCAGGGAAGCAGCAAGTCATCTTTTCAAATGGAAAACTATGATATAAGCAGAGAAGAGATAATGGAAAAGATTGCAAAAGAAACCAGGGATCATCCCATGGAAGGCCTTAAATACTGTGTTTTAAGTTTTGTTTGTGGAAGATTAGTATGGTGACACTATGAGCCATGTAATGCCAATGAGAGGGTAAAAGGTGGAAAGGAGAGTTGGAAGGTCATCATGGAGGCTGGTATGATAAACCCTGGGTAACTAATCTGGCAGTGGGAGCAGAAATGGAAAGAAGAATATGAGTTTTGTATGGTGTGTACTTTAAGTACACCAAGGATTATGGTTTGAATCTAAATATCCCCCACAGGCCACATGTTTGGACATTTGGTCCACAGCTGGTGGTACTGTTTGTGGAGGCTGTGGAACTTTAGGAGGTGGGATTCTAGCTTTGCAGAAGTGGCTCCATGGGAGCAGGCCTTTGGAGGTTTTCACCCAGAGGTCTAGTTCCAGTCACTCTCTGATCCTGACCCACCATGCCATGAGGTTTTCTGCAACAGGTCCTGCCATACCTGCCCTGCTGCCATACCTTCAGGCCTCTGTGGACTACACTACCCCAATCATAAGCCCCAGTAAATCAATTCCCACATAAGTTTGTTTTGGTTGGTTTCTCTGTCATAGTCAGGTACCAGCTGACTAATACCTGGAGCATTTATCAGAAAATAGAATTTATCAATTTCCTCCTAAACCTTTACTTTCATATATATTTAACCCTCTTATCAACTAAATAAATTGGTTATCTTTTATTCTCATTTTGCATTTGATGTAAACTAAGACTTAGAGCAGTTAACTAGTCTGAGACCAAATTTCTAATGTAGTCTTCCCTTACCTGAAGTTTGCTTTACTTAGTTTCAGTCACCTATGGTCAACTGTGGTTCAAAAATATTAAATCGAAAATTCCAGAGGTAAACAATTCATAAATTTTAAACTGTATGCTCTCCTGAGAAGTATAGTATAATTGCACATCATCTCCCTCTATCCTGCCTGGGAGCTGAATCATCTTTCCAGAGTATCTGCTCTGTAAACACTACCCACCTAGCAGTCACTATACTATACTCCTTGGATATCATGTCTATGGGCACAATGTTGCAGGACAGTGTTCAAGTAATATATATGGTCCAAAACTCAGCATCTATTGACTGTCATTCAACGTATCCCCTCAGATTAGGGGAGAAGGTTAATGTAACCTAAAACATAGGACTTTGAACCAAGAATGTCTGGCTCCAATGCCCATGTTCTTAGCCATAAGCACTTCTCTTACTGAAGGGTTTGGAGAAAAGGGTAAGAGTGAGGACAAAAAGGAGACTTCAACCCTTGAAATTTGAGAGGTGTTCCAGTCATGCACTGCTGCATAATAAACTGCCTAAGACTTAGGGGCTTAAAACAACAACCATTTTATTGTAGCTCATGATTTTGTTGATTAGGAGCTTGGACAAGCTTGGCTGGACAAGTCTTCTATTATACAAGTCATTGACAGAGGACACTGGTGTTCAGCTGGCAGATGGACTAGTGTAAAGGAGCAAAGTAGCTTTACCCTCACATTTGACACCTCCATTGGGTTCTGTTAGACCTTTAAACATAGCTCTTCATATGGTGTCTCCAGCAAGGCAGTCTCAGGACTCAGAGGGTTGTTTATATCTGGTATTGGACTTTGTATAAATGGAACCATACAGACATACTTTTATGTCTGGCTTCCTTGACTCAACATTGTTTGTGAGCCATCCCTGTTGCTGCTTGCAGTTTAGTCCATTCATTCTCATTCTGGTGCAGAATTACATTTGTGAATATGCCAGGATTTATTTGTCCATTCTATTGTAATGGACATTTGGCTAATTTCTAACTTGAGCTGTAAGAAATAGTGCTGGTATGAATATTCTTGTATATGTCTTTGGGTGAAATATGTTCACATTTCTGTTGATTATTTTGCTAGCAGTAGAATTGCTGTATCATAGACTATACTAATATCCACTGGCAGTTTTCCATGTTGTTTGTAAAAATTTACATTGCAACAGCAGTATATGAGAATTTTAGTTGCTCTACATCCACTAGAAGTATGAGATCTTAATAATTTTAGCCATTTTAGCTCTTTGAAAGATATTGTTTTTATGTGGGCTGTGGTTTAGCTCAGTTGGTAGAGCACTGCTCTGTGCACTATAAAGCCCTGGGATTGATTCCCAGCACCACAAAAATGGAGGGGAACCTGGCAGCCCACTCCTGAAACAATTCCAAACAATCAGCCATTGGAAACCATATGAATAACAAAGAAGCACTAATGTAGTGCCAGAAGTGGAACAGTGTTGGGGAATGTTTCATTCTGCTGTATGTAGGGTTGCTGTGAGTTGAACCTGACTTGACAGCACCTAACAAGAAACATTTTTATGTAGATTGGCCCAAACTCAGAAGAAGGATGTTTCTGTCTGGTCTAACTCTTCCCACTCTTTATGCTTTCCTGGCAGGTTATGGGAGATACTTGTCTGATGATTACATTGAAGTCTTTCCTTATTTAATAGGGATATGAGGAACACATTTCTCAAAACTCTAACACAATGGGACAAATGATTCAAATGAACCCTAAATTCAAATACCTTCTCACATTTTACTGAAGATATTTCCACATCTTTAAGCTAATGGTATTCACTCCATTTTGCTTTATCTCTTTCTATGTAGGTCTAGTAATTTCAACATCTATCACATTACAATTTCACACCCAAAGATACTTTCAGGTGACAACTTATTGAAGTTTGGATATTTTAAGGATCTTCAGATTTAGTTCAACCTCATCTAATATTTCCTTTCTTAGGAAGAAACTTGAAAATAAATTTGGGCTCAGTTGCCAGGAAGTCAAGGGGGAAATGATCTGTATGTGGATGTAGTAAAAGATATGTCCTTAAAGTACAGATGCAAAAGAGCCAAGTCCACATGTAACCCCACAGGAATGAATGTTTTCAAGTGAATTTGTGATGTGGAAATGATCAAACTCTCTTATTTTGTGAAACCTTTTACTCTTGCCCTCTTATTTTCCTTCTTTTCCATTTTTTATTTCCAGGGCTATGGTAAGGCTAGATGACTTATGGAAATCTCTTGGTGCACTGACCAGCTAGCTCATGGTGCTGCTGATATTGCTATTGCCACTGAGGATAATAGAGGAGGAAAATATCAAGATATTTTCAAATATGAATTTAACTGGGTTAAAGGATGTCAGGTGCTTCCAGAAAATTAGAGATATAATGATCCTCAGAGTGGAGATTTGGAGAAAGCCATACCAGAGAGGATAAATGAAGCAGCCAAGGTGATATAGCAGAAGACAAGACAAGACTTCTCTGCTCTCTGCATGTACCCTTCCAGGAAGCTGCAGGTTTAACTCTTCGTGGGCTTTCTGTACAAATGTTCTGCAACTGAACTTGGGCAACTTTGAGTGTTTTGCTTTTCCTTGCGAACAAATGAGCCCTGACTTGAACAGGCCCTTCAGTAGACATGTCATGCATTATAGTAGTTTTTGTGACCCTCTCATCTCTGCAAGTAGATTATAAAATCCTCAAGGGCAGAGATGTTTCTAATATATCTTTGTATTCTGCCCTGCACTTAGCACAGGATGGGGAAAATGTCATTTTATCCTGCTGATTAAGTCCATTAAGGATTCAGGTTGCATAACTCTCCTAATGAGGAATGGAGAATAAATTCTGCAAGTGAGTTTAATGTTCACCAAAACCATCAGCAGCCAGTGTAGAGGCAATACCCTTTGGCCATGTACAAAAATACAAAGGAGATAGTAGACTTTTCCTAATTTCTTGAATTACCCGAAACTAGTTCTCACCTCAGGGACAGGATGCTATTTGTTTGTTCTCTTATAGATTCTTTCTCATCCTTGGTGTGAAACCACCAACTGAGTTGGAAGATCTAAACTGGGGCAGGGAGTTTTAAAAGGGGGAAACGGAATAGTCAGTTCCAGTGGAACTCAAAGTTCACTGTAAGTGAACTTCATCAGTTGAACATAGAGGCATCTGCTCAGCAGATCATCATGGATATAATTGTAGATTCCTCATAAAAGAATATTTATAGGAAGATCTGCCTTTCTGAGTATATATCTAAAATTTGGTTTGTTGAGTAAAACTTTAAGGACAAACTGATTCACTCTTTTAAGAGTCCTAAACTAAATGGGGAGGATACATTGTGTGAAGACATCTCCATCCACGTACAGAAGGAAATAGCGATGCTTCCATATGCTTGTAGAGGGATGACCCTGTCCCTTTCAGCTCCTTCAGTACATTCTTATGAAACACTTCAGTCAAATATGCCCATCTGTGTGTTCCACTGGACTAATGAATGTGAAGAATGCAGTTAGCTATTTGATAGTAGGACCAGAATTAAGCTGTAAGACAAGGCATGTACACACACACACACACACACACACACACACACACACACACACACACGAAAAGCAGTAGGGCTGTAGTTTAGGTTTATTATTTCTCTTATGAACAAAGGCAGAAACTATTATGAAATGCATTTTCATCTAAGAAAGAGGATTTTTAATATGTGTAGATCCTTCTGACTTTGCTTTAACCCTTCAGAGAAAGGTTTTAAGAGCCATCATGAGAGAATAGAAAAGAACATCAACAAAAGCCATGGATTGAAGCCTTTGGTAGGAGTTGGTGGTGGGAGGGAAAACTTTTACATTCGTCTGTCTTCACCAATATGCTCTCTTCCACATTTGGAGGGGTAAGATTTCAGCAGGAGAACGTCCCATCTGCTCTTTTGATAAAACACCAAAAAGGGTTGGAAAAGGCTCTTACGTCACTGGTTCCCAAATTTTGCTACACATTGGCACCATGTGGAGATCTTTTTTAAAAAGAAAAGAAAAAAGAAACAAAAAACAAACAAAAATTGGTGTGGAGCTCCCATCCATAGACATTTTGATCTTAGTTTAAGAGAGGAGGTGATTGCAGCAGAGAATTTTAAGAGTTTTATTGTGTTCTGAAGACTGGATTAGGCAAGTCTTTCTAAAGGGTCAAATAAAATATAAATAGTCATGTCAATTCAGTTTATTTTATTTTACTTTTTCTCCCTTTATTAGTAAATGATGCTGGGGTACCGAGTAATACAGCTTTGTCTTTTTCCATTATGCAACAATTACATCACTTCTGGCTATACTTTCATCAACCCACAAGGTTTATGGAGCTTTATGGCTAATATGTAGTAAAACTCAAATGCATATTTGGGTTATATTCCCCTACTTATCCAATGCACTCATGAACTTGCATTGTTTACATTGAGATCATCCTCTTCCCCTTTATCGCTTTACATTGACCCTCCTTCCCATTCCACCTTCTGCAATCTTTGCTTCCCTCTGCTAGTTCCCTCCCTCCTTCTTTCTACTCTTTATAATTCGGCTTATTTTAAACAGTTTATTTACTGAGCACCAACTTCATGTAAATCTGTATGTTTTTGTAGTGCAAATAGATATAAGAAAATATATGCTTAATCCTAAGGAGCTCACTGTTTAGTGGCATAGGGGCCAGTTAGATGGACAAATACATGCAATGCAACTAAAACTCAACTGAATATAAAACAGAGTGATAGATACACAATTAGAAATTGGCCCAAAGTAGAAAAGGTTCAGAAAAAGAAAAGGAGACCAGGAAATATTTTACAGAAGAATTTTCCATATATGAAATAACAAATAATTGATATTTCTGAAACTTTAAGGTCCAGGGGAAGAAAGCAGGACATGGGACATAGGAATGAGATATATCATAAGGAATTTTATATATTATTATGATAACTTGGGTTCTCAAGGACACAACTAGCCATCTATGAATGATGTCTGTCTTAGGAATGGTCCACCATAAACCAACAGAATTATTTGTCCATCTTTCCTGACTTCCTTCTTGCCTGTCTGCTTATCCTTCCCTCCCTATCTCCACCCTCCCAAGTATCCCCCATCTCTTCATCTCCTTCTGCCCATACCTACCTCTTTACTACCTAAAGAGGGCCATACAACTTTGCCTATTATTGTTTATGTGAGTGGTAGACTTCAAATCTTAAAGTCACTTAATCACTGACCTTACTTTCAATGTACTGTGTGGTTTCTAACTCACATATCAGTGATGAGTTTTCTGGATATTATACTTAAGTAATTTTTTCTCTTTCTATTTGGAGAAATTTGAACATGTTGAAACAAAGATGACTAGTTTCTTTGGTTTCAACATTATTCTTAAAGAAAATAATAGTGAGACAACAACAAGAATCTCTGTTTACCTCATTTTGTTATATTCTCAAAACTGGACTTTAAGGAAACTTCCATAAGTAAGAGAACAGCTACTTTCCAACAAAGACAGAAAAATGAAGCCAGATGTGTGCTGCCCCAGAATCTTACTGTGGGACTTCATTAATGTGACAAGTGAGGAGTAACAAATTCATTTGCAGAAATAAAAAATGGCATTCAAGATTCCAAAGTGTAATCTTTATCTTTGATTTGGCTTTAATCTTATGAGAAAAATATTAACAGACAGCAAGTGTTTTAATGATTCATTTTTAGTGAAGTAGAACTGTTTGGGGGCTTAGCTCATTTGGTATAGTACTACTCTGTGCTCTCTGAGGCCCTAGGTTTGATCCTCAGCAATGAAAAATGGGAGAAGGACCTGGCAGTCCACTCCCAAAATAATCAGCCATTGAAAACCTTATGAATAGCAGAGAAGCACTGACCGTGCCAGGCATGGTACAGTGTTGGGGAGTGTTTTGTTCTGTTTTACATAGGGTTGCTATGAGTCAGACCTGACTCCATGGCACCTAACAACAACAAAGAAATGTTTAAATCACAAATCATGTAAGAGCATTCTTTGGGTATTTTCAGGTTATTTCACATGCATTTACCATTCTATTGCCAATATGTGGTTATTACTAGTACCATGTTGCTATTAATAATCAACACATTATTTTTAAATTTTAAGTTAATGTCACCAATCAGTTATTTTCTAGGTTTACACTGGATCTGTTACTATAATTAATAATGTCTTGGATGAATATTTACTTTTTATTACCTTAGCAAAGTAAAGTTAGATGTTTGTCTCCATATAAATCTTGAGTATTTAGTCTGTAAGTGGTTTGTATGAATTTATTGTAACAAACCGTTCAACTTCTCTAGCATCTCTGATGAGTTATAAGCTTATGTCCATTCATGTTTTAAATCCAGAAGGTTCACTTAATCTTACTATATCTCTTTTTCCAATTTAGTTTCTGTTATGTTTTATCTTCTCTGGTTGTCTATTGTTGGTAGATTGTTTTTCAGGCCAAAGAGCAGAGAGAACAAAGGATGTGCAAGCAGATAAAATTGACATTCATGGGTTTCCTAGTTCCTTGGACAGTCAGAGGAAAGGGTGGAATAGCAGTTTGAATTACTTGTGGTTCTGCTTGATCTGTGATCTACCCATTTGACATAACATATTAACGGAATGGATAATTGGAAATTCATAGGATGTGTTTCCATATGCCTATCATAAAGAACAGATGTAAGAGTTTATTTTCTGTTTGAATTGTGATTTGAGCACTGAACAATCTATCTAATCATAAATATCTTTATTATTCATAAAACTGCTCCAGTCAGATCCCATATGTTGGTTTTAATTCTGACAGTGACTCTCTACTGAGGACTGATAACTCATTGTTGGAATTAGGATGTTAACCAGAAAAGGTCACGCATCTGATCCCAGGTGGCCCAATTACTGTCAAATGAAGAAAATGTCTGTAAATTATTATAGGTTGCAGTACCAGTAACCTAAGTCAGTTAGGTTATGAGGGTTAAAATTGCTATAAACTTTGTGTGAAACCATCTTTACAGCTGTGGCAGTGGTACTAAGGACATATTTTGTTGCTGGTAGAGATGGAAGTCAGAAAAAATGTGGTGGATATTATCTACTAGCATTTTGCATACATTTCTACCTTTTTATGTGCCTTACTATCCCACAGGGGCTTTACAGTTAAAAAAAAAAAAAAAAACCTTCCTAGACTGATAGCTTGGGTTCTGGATGCAAATTATGTTATCCAATTAGATGTACTTGAATGAGATTTGGCAGTAGCTGAGGCAGAAGCCAGGCCACCTTCCTCTTGCAGTTCTTGCTGGTGAGGATGGCTGCAGAAATGAATGACTTGAGGTGGTTGTGGCTAATATTTGCCTCATAGATATCTGGAAGCAGTCATGGAAGTAACAGCAGTCCTTTCTGATCTCTGGTTACAGCAGCTCCTACACTGTTATGTTCTTGTAGTTTGTTCAGAGACAGGCCTCTGTCTCCAGATTCACCGTCCTTTCTAGGAATTTCTCAAGCAACTACTACCCTATGTTAAGTCCCATTCTACTTGAAATACTAGATTTCTATTATGTGTAATCAACCTTGACTGATATGAAAACAGAAACAACCACAGAAACCAAAAGAGTGATAGTCTATTGAGCGGATTTTAAATACTGGGCAAATTAAGCCTCACTGAGACTGAGTAACTTGTACTAAAGTCAGAAAGCTAGTGACAGACAGAGCCAGTATTTGAATTTACCTTTCTACAAAGCTAACAAAGAACAGAAACTTTAAAATGTTTCTATTCAAAATTTTAGAAGTCCCCAGGGGCTAAAACAATTTATAAGATGTAAACATAAAATTTATAATGTCACTGACTTAAAAGAATACATCAGAGGTGAATCAGCCACAGTATGTGCAACCTTTGACTGTGGAATAGCTATATCATTGGAGCAAGTCCATGTCAGCCTCCACCATGGGATGCACAGGGGTAGATTCAAGTCCCAGAAAATGAATGTGATTCTTGAGCATGTCCTAGTTGTCATCATAACCCTGAGGGGGTAATTATTTCCTTAATGGATTGGGCTTCATGTTTCAGATTCCCTTAATCTTGTCTGTGTGTATTTCAGAAGGTATTTGTATTTCTAAGTCTTTTAGAGAATGAAAAAGACCCTGAAAAGATAAGTGTATCATTTGGTTGGACTTTTCCGCATTTTGCAGGCTAGTTTAAAACAAAAGGCAAAAGAATGGGAGAGTGAACCAGCAAGTGATGCTGTGCTCTTCCATCCTCAAGAAAGATTCTGAAGAATAGTTGCCTGGGCCAAGATCACTTTATAGCAGTAAATGCGACTATGAGCAGCCTACAGGAAGACTTGATAGGGGAGTCATGTGAGGCATTGGTGGAGGAGCTGGCAATGTTTTATCTGAGAAGAAATGACTCTAGGACCCAAGCAGGACAGAATGAAACATGACATGGAAGACATGGAAGGCTAACTAAAACTAATAAGTGAGTTACAGAGAAGCAAAGGCATTTTTAAGAGGAGCTACCCCAAATGAGTGGAGCCACTCCTGGAAGCACTCTCCTGCCGAAGGTGTTTTGTGTAGAGATGTACAGGCTGTAAAAGAGATTCTGCTGAAGGTGGGATTCAGCTCCATAAAAGATTGTGAAAAAGATGACACCCAGCACTGGGAGTGTGAAATATGCTCCTCATGAAGGGACTGTACATTTCCTTTCTAACTTACCGACATGAGCTCTGGGACATAGGTGGCTGAGGCTGAGCCTCTGAAGAGAGCTATCTTAGATTTTAATCCTGGTCCTGCCATTTACTTGCTATTATTTTAATTCTTCAATGTGATAAGTTGCCCCTTAAATATTCCAGAAAGGCACATGTGTTAAAGGGGCACTATTGGAAGGTGATGGAACATGTAAGAGATGGAGTCTAGTGGAAGGTTTTAGGTTGCTAGGGGAGTGTCCTTGAAGAGGGTTGTGGGACCTGGTGTCTTGATGTTTTGCTTTGCTTCCCAGCTGCCATAGGGTGAGCTGCTTGCTCTCTCCATGACGTGCTACCTTGCCACAGTTCTAAAAGCAAGAGGGTCAAGCGACCATTGAGGGAAACCTTAGAAACCATGAGCCCAAATAAACTTTTCCTCCTTATAAGTCTATTACCTCAAGTATTTATTAGACTAACAGAAAGATGACTAACATTCTGTTTCTCTGTGTATAAAATGAGAGAAAGAACAGTGTTTCCCTCATGGAGGCAAGAATGAAGTCAGACAGTTCATTTCATGTAAGGTAGATTAACCTTCTTAGCCCCACTGACTGTGTGGTGATTGGCATCACAGCTCTCTTCAGTGAGAGAAAGTTGCAAAGGGATTCTGCCTTCCAAACCTAACATCCTAAGATTCAGGAGAACTCAGAATCCAAATTTTCAACCCCTTTTGGCCCAGGGTTGTTTCAGATTAGCTTTCTTAGTCCTTGGGGGAAAATCTAAAAGTGTCTTAGGGCAGTACCCATCTCAAATTGAGCAGCTGTTGTATTGCTAGGAATATGGACATGTTACCTGATCACAACATTGGAGAATGGTAAAGGAAGGAAGGGAGACCACAGAACCCAGGTCAGATTAGGGATTAGTATCTTCCTTTGCCCTGTATCCCTGAATGGTGAGGGAAGGATTCAAGAACAGAAGTTCTGGTCTGATTCTGTGGCACCCACCTCTCATGACTGCCAAGGGCAGATGAGTGTGTCATTAATCTCAATGTCAACTGGAAATCTTCCTTGTATTTTAAGCCTTAAACAAAAACAAACAAAAACAACAACCACCACCACCACAACAAAAAGAACATGCTTCTCTTTCTGCCTTTGCCTAATAAGTGACTGAAGTTTACATAAACACTTGGCTTACTTTGGTTGTTTCCCTATTGGGTATATGATGTCTAAATTTAATTAAAGTTGATGCTGTGGGTTATAAACTCCTTTCCTGAGCAGAAATGATGGGAAGGCCCAGAATTTTTTTATTAGGTTTGTGTTGACTGTGTTAGAGCATGTGCTGTGACTGAGTTTGCTTGGAATGAGCCATGCATTTTTCCATGCTACCTGGCTACAAAACAAACATGAAGAATTTGCTTCTGACATGAATAAACCCTGGGTATTAGGGAAATAGAGCTGCATTCCACATGAAAACATGGCAACTTCAGCCTCCTTTATTGTCTTCCCTCTTGCCAATGCCCTGTGTGTCTCCATTATTTCCAGGAAAGGGAGAAATAAAAATATCTTAGCAGAAATAGAAGCCAGTATCTGTTTTTTGTTTTTTATTTTTCCTAGTAGGGTGCATTCACAGAAGCATGCCAAATATAACTATAAGAGGGCTTGAATGGGAAAAAAAATGGCTACTTTTTAAAAGCAAAAAAATATTAACATAAGGTAAAAGTCACAGGCCATGTTCTCTGAATGCATCAGAAAAGAATTCCAGGTCATTAGCCAGGGCTAACAGTCACTGCACAGTGAGGCAGTACAGCTTAGAGCTTTGGGCACTGGCTCGTCTTTGTCTTGGGAATTGAATTGCTGAGTGGCCTCCAGGAACTTAATTAAGTTCCCAGATTCGTCTTTTGACAAATCCAGAATACAAACAATAACCACTATGGCCCAGTGCTACTGAATTCATATGATAGAAGAGCATTACAAAATCACAATTCTCCTTCAGAGCTGATAATTATATAGGACAGAATAGCATGCTGACTGGGGCACACTGGTCAGGCGGCTAACATCTCATGGTTCAAGAGCTGATGAAGAGCTTATGAATTATGGGCCAAGGAGAAGGATAGTTCTAAGATTATGTAGAAATTCCTGATGCCTTCAAAGAGAAGCCTTAAAACCTTCAGGCCAGCAGAGTGTGAGTGGGTAGCTAGCCAGCTCTCTCAGTGGTACGAGTGATTCATTTCTGTTGCTCTAAAAGGCCTCAGGTAAATGCTTTCTGGAAGGTACTGACGAAAAACATTTGGAATTGAAGAGAGACATCAGTAGGCAGGGTTGGGGCTTATCACAGGCTGTGTTACAGATGAGTGCTGGGCACAGTGGCGGAAACACTCGTACAAAGGAGTCGTTTCTGAGAAGCCTGCGCTTCAAAGGAAATCACCCACAGCACAGGGGCTGAGGCAGAGCTGAATAATGAAAAATACAATAAAAACCAAATCTGATAGGGATTTGAATTATATGCAAAGAAAGTTATTTCTGAGGAAAATGAGATGGTAGAGAGGGTTGGGGACAAATTGAGGAATTCATAAGCAGAACTGCTTACAACTTGTAACACTTAATCCTAGAAAATTCTAAGGCTCTTTGAGAAGGCTGTTAGTTGGAAGTATAACATCAGAAGTGTTTTTTTCCTAAAATTTTGAGTCCCTTTTGCCCTGGGACTGCCCAGTAGTTCCTACCCCCTCTTCTACCCAGCCCCCACTCCAGTGGAGGGAAACTGACCTTGACAGAGCCGGCTGTAGATTCCAAGGAAGCTGTCCATGACCATTTGTGCACAGCCAGGCACAGCTCCAAGCCTCACATAAATTTCCTGTTCACAGTTGAGTTCCAGAGCCTGGCTTGGGGGTGTCTCTCTGACCTTGACCCCCAAGGGAGTAATGTCCTTCATGCTTTCAGCTCTGTTTGTCCAGTGGAACTTCAAGGCTTGTCCCCACACCATCAGTACATTTGAAAGACATAGTGAAGAGAAAGAGACAGACTGTGAGGTTCATGGACAGAGTTGCGAAGAGGAAAGAGAAGGGCCAAGTGTGATGCTTAGAGCATCCTCTGCTCCTGGGTGAGCAGGTGGAGATGTGTCCAGGATTGTGCCCCTGTCCTGCTGCCTTAAAGTCCCCTAGCAGCAGCTGGAAGGCAGCTCTACCCAAGCAGAAAAAGGAGTGTAGGGGTCTGTCAAGTTTCATTGTCTTGTCACTCTCTCTTCCAGATTTGCTGTATCCTCAGCTTTTATCCAAGGAACTCTCAAATTATCCTTGAGAGACAGCCACTATGCTGTGCTCATAATTACTCTTCCTATGAAACTCTAGCCTACTTTCTTTTCATGAGGTTTAAAAGCCTTAGTCCTCTCTTGTGATCTTCCTTTCCCAAGAGGACTCTGAGTCCCACAAGCTGGGCTGACAGCTGTACAGAGATGAGCATGTAGGGGCCCCTGCTATCTAGAATATCACCCACAGCTTATTGCAAGTGGCACTGGGTCTCCCACTCCAGACTTGCTCATTTCCTTAGACCAATGGGCACAATGACCTGTGCATTGTGTATACAGTCTTCCCCTTACACATTCACATTATTTTACAAAGTTGCAATCTAGCCAGAGCAAGAAATCAGAAAATTTCTTGTTGCTGTTGTTGGGTGCAGTCAAGTCAGGTCCAACTCATAGCAACGCTCACAGGATTTTCAATGGCTGATTGCTTCAGGAGTGGATTGCCACATCCTTCTCCCAAACAGAAAATAGATGGATTTATTGGAATTACTGATTGTGGGGGGGTTGAAGAAGGGCCTCCCTAATTTTACTAAAAGTTCTCCCCCTCCAGTTAGAAATCAGGGTTCCTTACAAGTTTTTTGGAAGCTTTTGACTAATATGTAGTAAAACGAAGTAGAACCAAAAAGTGATATAATAGTTTCATGATGGAAAAATCCAAAGCTGTACTACTCTGTACCCCACCATCATTTACCAATAAAGGGAGAAAAAGCAAAAAGACATCAAAGTTCCTGGGTGCCATGCCTATTCTGGCTTATTCCTAACTTCTGTTCTTATTCTTTCTTTTTCTTTCATCCAATGCCTTCTTCCAGACTTCCACTCTTACATTTAAGTACCCAGGCCTTCAGTGCTGTTTTGAGGCAGACTAGGGCAGAATGTGCAGGCATTAAAATAACAGATGTAGCAAAGTCTGATGAGAATAAATTGCACCAGTTACTGAAGGAATCTGAATAACTGGCCAGAGATTCATTCCTATGTGGAGAGCGTGCCTTGCTGAATTTCTGGAGATTCAGTGGTCTTCACTGGAATTGTGTGCCTTTTATCATCATCCCAAGAGACAAGCTTTTTTGGTCCTCCATAGAATCTGAAATATAATGCTCTATATTAGTATGTAAGATATATAGATAAAAAATTTAAAAAGCAGCAACAGTAGCATGTATTTTCATAGGGACTTCTTTTTCCTCATCACAAACTTTTTAATATGTTTTTGTCATATATAAATATATATGCATACTGATGACATAGATATACACATATATACATATACATATGTGTGTATGTGTATGTAGGCATATATGTGTGTATATATATATATATATATATATATATATATATATATGATTTATAGGCAATTCTAGTGAGTACATTATTAGCCTAGATAGAGACAAGATATATAATATTTAAAATTCCATTATATTGGGAAAGATATTTCTTTTTTCTCCTAAACAAAAATAGCCCAGCCATTGCCAAATGAAAATTTCATCTATATATCCTTCCTTTACTAAAATTCTTTTTGAAAAATTATTTTTAAAAGCTAGTGTGAACCATAGATTCATCTTCATTTCTGAGCAACAGTAGAACTCCAATAGATGAAAAAATGTATGTGCTTCAAAGCTTCCTCCTTTTCTCAGTGGCTTGAAGGTAGCTTTGCTGTAGATAGGGCCATTGGGGAATAAGAAGCCCTATGAGTCCAGAGACAACTTGAGAAAATCTGTTTTCTCTCCTGCCTGCTCAGGATTTGTGGAAGACAAAAGAGAAGAGCATAAAGAAAGGCAAGTTCCTCCAGGCTTACAAAAGATCCCATATCTGGTGATCATAGGAGCCATTAAATAATGGAAGTTTTCAAATCCGCATAGCTTATTTCTGGACAATGGAGGGGATGGTGGCAGTAGTTCAGTAGCCTGTCCTCATTTATTTCAGAAAGGATAGATAGAATCACAGAAAAACAATCCATCCAGGAGCCCTTGAACAAACAATTACAAGCATCATAAAGCAAGCAGGTCTGGAATCGATCCCAGCAACCGTTTCCCACTCTCCCTCTTCTTTAACTTTGCTTATGAGGTGGTTTGTGAATTCAACCTTCTGTAAGTGTTCTTAATGGTACAGTATCAATTTCCCCAGGTAAGGAATGTCTCTGTCTATTTCCCTCCCAATAAAGCAAAATATCACATCATTAAGTTGTTTTTCTCTCTTATGTGTGGTTAGACTAAACAAAAGAGAGAGGGACAGAGGGAACTAGGTGCCTTTGTACCTGTCTTTCTCACACACATACACACACACACACACAGAGAGAGAGAGAGAGAGAGAGAGAGAGAGAGAGGGAGAGAGAACAATTTTAAAAATCTTAAAAATTGAAAAATAAAAATAAGCTTTTCTTTGCCAGAACATTTTTCCCCACAGGAACTGCTGGCCTCTGCAGGATCCTCCCTCTTCCAAGTGCATACATGTGCACATGTGTGCACGTATGTGAGTGTGCATGTGTGCATGTGAACGTGTGCTTGCTCTCTTCACCCCCTATTTTCCTCTGTGAAGCACATTGTATCCCTGCCCCTGCCTCCAACACATATGTGGCATTCTGTTTGGATTCATGAGACAAGGTCCTTGCCACGCCCACTCACAGTCTCAGACATTCATCACTAGCTGGTGCTTAATAAGGAGCTGCTACATTGTATCCACCTGTGCAGACCTGTTTAAAGAGTGTGTGTGACCACCCACTGGACAGCCTATTGGAATACACTTCTACTTTGCTTTAACTGGAGGAGGTTCTCAATTTTGTGAAAAATAAGAGAATAAACTGGCAGTGCCTACATGCACGAATCATGGTTTGGGAGTAAACTGGGTTTCATATTTCCTGTTCCCATGATGTGTATTTATAAGACCTTCCCTTCAGTTGTTTGAGATCCTAAGTAACTGGCCTGTGCCTTCCTTCAGTCTCTTCTCTTACTCTCAAACTTCTTCGTCATGCTGCAAATAGGAGGCTTATTTTCATCCCATACTAATCATCTTCCTGTTTCATATCTTCCAATTTATACCTTCTTCCATCTGGATTGTGCTTCCTCCAAACTCTCTATCAGACTCACTTCTTATCACTCAGATATCAGTTTAAATATCATTTCCTTAAAGAGACCTTTCTTGGTTGACCACAAAAACGTACCCTCCTTCATTCTGCTACTTTCTACACCATAACTCCATTTAATTTTCTTCTATAGAGTATCTTTTGCAATCAGATTTACTTATTTCATTGTATATTTATTGCCAGCCTCTTCCCTGGAGTGTGATCTCCTAGTGGTCTGAATTTACAATCTTATTCACCATTCTCAATGCCAAGGAGAAGATTTAAAACAGAGAAGCTATAATAAATATTTAATGCATGAATGAATTTATGAATGCATGAAACCAGATCATGGGCTATCTACTTACCTGATAGTTTGCTTGTTAAATTACCACAAAAATCTTATTGGGTACATATCATTATTATGTTTATGTTCACGGGCACTTTGGTTTGCCTGTGATAGAAAATATAGAGCCAGACCCTATGACACATACCTATAATCCAAGTGACTTGGGAGGCGGAGGCAAAAAAATCACAAGTTCAAGTTCAAGGCCAGAGGCAGCTTGTGCAATTCAGCAAGACCCTGTCTCAAAATTAAATATCAGCTAGGAGTGTGACTCAGTGGTAGAACTCTTTCAAAAAGATGTATGAGACTCGGGATTCAACTCCCCAGTGCAGGAACGAAGGAAGGAAAGAGGGAAGGAAGCAAGGAAGGGAATAAGAAAGGGTAGAAGGAAGGAAATGAAAAAGAAATTATTGATAGCTTTGCCTTTTAAAAAACAGAATAATATGTTTCATTTGTGAAAAACAATTTCAGGATGGGTAGAGGATTTCTAGATATCATCTACCATCCACATGCTCTAACATGGCTAGCAGAGGTCCCGTCATCATTTCTGTTTTCTTGTTGTTGTTGTTAGGTGCCATCGAGTCGGTATCTGACTCATAGTGACCCTCTGTACAACAGGGGAAACACTATTGTCAGTGCTTCTCTGCTGTGCATAGGGTTTTCAATGGCAGATTGATTTTTGGGAGGGGGTTGCCACGTCCTTCTCCCAAGCCTATAGCTTCTGGTGTTCCCAGGCGGTCTCCCATCCAGGTACTAACCAGGCCCGACCCTGCTTAGCTTCTGAGATCTGACGGGATCGGATGCCACAGGGCTATGGCTGCAGGCTCTGTTTTCTAGGCAAGCAAATAAAAGAAGAAATGTGAAAAGGCAATGCCTCTGTACTTTTAAGAAGTTGTGCAATGGTCTTCACAAAATGCCTCAGTGGTCAGAATTTAGACATATTACACCTACTTAAAAAGTAATCTGACAAACATAACCTAGGGCACCAGTGTGCTTACCAAAAATAAAGAAGAGGTTCTAAGAAGGAAAGGAACTAGCTTGCTATGCTTCATCCCCATTGAATCTCATAGGGGAGAACTCACTCTCCCACAGTTATGCAGCTAATAGATTACAGAAATGAGATAAAAGCTCAGGTCTTACATGACTTCATTATCCCCCCTGCCAAAGCATCGAAACCTTCCCTATAAAATAAAAAATGTAATTCTCCACTTTCTTCTGTAGAGATATCCATTGGGGGACTCTAAAGCCAAGGTTGAAAACTTCTGTGTTCTTTTTCATATTCCCAGAATCCAGGGAGAATCTAATTGTCACATAGACCTGTGGATTTATCATTCACCCAGCTGCTCCTCAGCTTTACTGAATATCCCCTTCCTTCCTTTTTATTAAATAAATTAGCATTTGTTCTAATGATATTAATGGTAATAATTATTTCTATTGAGTTAGATTTATTCCTTATGTGCTTTACTATTTTATTTGTATAAGAATTAGTTCAGTCAATTCTCCCCAAGCAACCAAATGAGATTAACATATTACTGAACCCATTTGAAAGATGGGTAATCTATCTGGTTTAGAGATGTTAAGTAATTTTTCCAAATAAACCCAGATTTTGACTACAATGTTCATTCTTACAATAAGCCTTTTTCAATTTAGAGCCAACTTGCCTTTGATGCTTTGGTCTCTCTTCACCATGATCACATTTGAAGTGCATTGTAGTGATTCAAAATAAATGATTGTCTTTGAACTGGAGAGAAGTTTGGGCATTGTTTTATGGTTTTAAGCAAACTGCTCTTGTCCTGTTTGCTGTGCTGAAGACTTTTGCAATTTGACTTTCAGCCAAAAGTAGGACAACAATTATCCTCCATTTGGCTGGAGGGCAGATGGCCTATTTGACAACAACCTTAGCTTCCCCTAGGACATTTGAATGCTGTATGAGTTGTTGTTGTTTTCAGGTGCTGTTGAGTGGATCTCCTACACATAGTGACCCTATATACAATAGGTGAAACATGATTGTCAGTGCTTCTCTGCTATTCATAGGGTTTTCAACGCTGATTGTTTTTTGGGAGTGAGTTGCCAGGTCCTTCTCCCAAGTCTACAGCACCTGGTGTTCTCAGGCAGTCTCCCATCCAAGTACTAACCAGGTCCTACCCTGGTTATATTCTGAGATCTGATGGGCTGTGATGCAACAGTGGTACAGTTGCAGTTTGAGTCAGTATCCAACTCATAGCGACCTACATACTACAGGAAAACACTATTGTCAGTGCTTCTCTGCTGTTCATAGGGTTTTTAATGGTGGATTGCTTTTTGGGAGTGGGTTGCCAGGTTCGTCTCCCAAGCCTACAGCACCTAGTGTTCCCAGGAGGTCTCCCATTCAAGTACTACCCAGGCCCAACCCTGCTTAGCTTCTGAGATCTGACGGGATCGGATGCCACAGGGCTATCTATGGTTTCAGGCGTCTGTATGAATAGGACAGCCAAAATGAAGTTCAGCATGTAAAGTCAAGGAAACCCTGAATTTCTTCTGGATTGCCCATCCTGACTGTAGGTGGGGCTGTAGAGTCCTTGACGTCGACCATGCATGCATTTACCCAACTCATGGAGCAGCTGCCACATTGGAATGGTATCTCCTATAAAGTGAATGACAGTCTGTTACCCCGGGGCAAGATGGTCCCCATGTTATCACAGAGCTCTATGCCTCTCAGTCACCACCAGAATGAAGGTGGAATCTTAACTGTTGCCTCTCTGTTGCATTTACTGTCTGCATATCACATCATGATAATATATTCTGCCATGTCATTTTTCTCCAATTACAGCATCTGAGCATTTCCAGGGATTCTGGGGTAGTGAGATATGTGTTGAAGATGCTCCAAAGAAATGAACTGGGGCATTGTCTCTGTAAAACTGATCATTTTCTCTAAAACCCAGAAAAATTCACTGCCTCATCTGGCATGTGAACACTTCATTCTGAAGTTTTTTTTAAAACAGCAAAAGAAAAAGAAACTGGCAGAAGAAAGATGAATATATAAAAACTCTCTTATGTAAAAAATATCATAATAGGTGGAAATAAACCTCATGGGTTCCCTAAGGAAATGTCTCAGAAGTGAAGGAGATCCTCTAGGTAAAATGGTAAGCTGGAACTAATAAGGCAAACCATGTAAATATATAATATGTGGTGTTGAGGACAGGGCAAATGCATGGTTAGGCCTTTATTTTAAGAAACATGTATTTAATACATTCAACTTCCTCCCTTAGCTTTGTTACACTCCACTGGATTAAGAAGTAACTTAGCAGGCAAGCTAATTTTGAAATCATATACACATGCTACATAATAGTAGACATGGCTTTTGGAAGTATTATTTGCTGTTCACAAGTCCATATTATGCAAATTTCAAAAGAATGCCTAGCATTCCCTCCTGGTCAACATTTTTTTAATGGTACTGGGTCTGCCCTACTTGGCAATGCCTGGTTCTCCTCAGTGTGTTTTCTGTGTTTTGTACCAGGCTGCTTTACTGCTCTAAGCTCTTAGATCCTGTTATTATTCACCTATTCCTCTCAGCACACCCCTGATGTAGGTCAAGGGTAAATTCACCACCATTATGTATTAACTCTCAGCAAATACAGAAGCTTATCATTTTAAATAATCTGTTGTTAGGACCTGTACTCATCTTTCAATGAGATCATTTTACCACAAGAAGTAAACCCTTGATGAGCTTAAAACCTGAATATCTCTCTCATAAAGGGTACAGTTTAACATTTATTGATGATGGTTTGTGCTGAAAAGTTTTCCTATTTGAACTTCTTGACTCCTTCAAACAATCCTGTGAGCAGTGTACTATGGCATGGCCCTGATGATGCAGGTAAAATGACCAAAGCTTAAAGAAATTCAGGCATCTCAGTGAGATTAAACAAGAACATGGTGGAGATGGATCTGGAATGCAGGCAGTCTGCCTCCAGATTTCACACTGAGTTCCCTTTACCATACTGTAGTGTGTGTGTGTGTGTGTGTGTGTGTGTGTGTGTGTGTGTGTGTGTGTGTGTTACTTCATTTATTTACTCATTTATTCATTTATCCACTCCTTTTATCCCCCCAGGCACATCCACTGCATGCTTACTCTTTGCCAAATGCTTTTCTGGTCCTGATGACACATAGATGAAACAGACACTGTCTTTTCCTTCAAAGAAATAGCAGATCAGCAGGAAGGAAACACAGAGCCATGAATGAGAATACAGTGTAGAAAAGGAAAGTGACAAATGTGCTCTGAAGTTTGGAATTCTCCTCACTCAACTTGGGGGCGCAGTTACTATAGAATAACATATGGATTAGATGACAGCTAAGTAGACCCTCAAAGACTCAGGAGATATTGCCTGAGTAGAAGGGCAAGAGAAAATGGCAAGTAGAAAGAACAGCTGGAGCAAAGGCACAGAGGCGAGAAACAAAGATAACATGTGTGGGGACCTACAGTTTGGTTTTATTATAGCATGATCATGGGAGAGAAGAGAAGGTACAGAATTAACAAGGGCTGGAATATATGCCATGTGAAAGAGTCAGCTGTCTCTACAATGCATAAAATGATCAACTGGGGGGCAAGAAGAAAATAGTAAAATTTATATTGATATTCATTTGAACATTTTTCTCTTTTGACAAAGCATTAAAATGAAAATAACATACAAGTACAATAATACAGAAACATAATTTGTATGGGAAAGGTACATGCTATAATTCTTTTGCTGGTAGATCAATAAGTTAGGAGGTCACTGCCATCAGTAATGGAGAGACACTAGACAACACTAACTGGAGACTTTCTTGGTACATTCGTGTCTATAGGTTATTCTTGAAGGATATGAAAGATGATACCATAGGTCTAAGATTCAGGAAAGGTAGTGTACTGAGGCAATGTTGCCACCAGGGAACATAATATTGATAAAGATATAAGGAAGGCTGTGGTGATAAGAGAAAGAGATGGATTAAAATAATTTGGGATAGTTGAATCAATGGGGCTTGTTGATAGGTTGTCCATGATGTTTAATAAGTCCCTTCTCACTCCAGGCCAGCTCCAGCCACAAGCTTCCTTGCAGTTCTTTGAATGTGCACAGTACAGATCCAAAGGACTTTGAGCCTCCTTTATCTGTTGCTAGAATTCTTCCCTTCATCTTTGCCCAGCTACTCTCTACATTTATTTCTCATCTTTGTGCCAGTATCTTATCAGTAAGACCTCCCTTGGCTCTTCAGTACTGGTTGTTCTTCAGTACTGGTATCAAATTTAATTATCTTTATACCATTAATGCCTGATAAACTCTGTAATCACTTCTTTCTTTGTTGTATGATAGCATAGCATTAGGGACATTGCCATTTGTGTTCATTGTTATCTGTCTCATGAGGAAGTATCTGACACATAGAAAGTTCCTTCACTTCAAGAGTGAATGGGTAGGTGGACAGGTAGGTAGATGAGAAAAGAGTAACTTTTATAAGCTTAATCCCTTGATGAGCCCATTAGAGAGAGAGAGAGAGAGAATTTTTTTCCATTGGGAGATGAGAAAAGTATGTCCTAAAGGGATTAGAAACTTGTCTAAATTTGTCCTGTTACAACTCTTTACATAGTCTATAGAGAGGAAACAATCAAAGTAGTTTATGTAATAGAGGGAATTTACTGACTCTGGTAACTGGAAAGTCCAGAAACAGAGCAATGTTAGAATAGTTCAATTCAGAGGCTCACGAATGTGTTGAGGGCTGGTTCTGTTTATTTCTCAGTGTTCAAACATTTTATTAGATAAAGAATCTCTACAATATTGCCTATAATGGCTTATATATATAATTATAAGGGTGTAGCATTTATTTACAAAGATATAGCTGAGCAAGAACATTAAAAGTACAAACAAAGTAAAGGGCATGAAAATTTCTACAATGAGTGAATCAAAACAGAGCTCCAACATTTCATCCTTCACCTTCTTTTCTGATTTGGCTCTGAAACACTCATAGTGTCCTATGAGAACATAGTTGTTCAAACCTTCAGCCTTCATATTTCAAATCTCAGTGTCCTCAAAGAGACAGAATATTTGTTCCTAAGATCTGGAAGTCCTTGGTATTACCATTGGTACAAACATTACTTGGTACAATCAGTAGATAAACAATCATGATTTAGATTTGGAGAAAGACTTACTTGTACAAAAGAACTAAGCAAAGAATATGTGGGAAATCTTGGCTGAGCCCAGGATGTGAAATTTAATGGAATCTAATGCACTCTTGTGAAGAAATTAGTAAGCTGAATACTAACCTTCCTTTCCTGCTAATAAAGCACAGTGTATAACAGGTTATGCCTGCAGGCGTAGCCCTATGGCATCCAATCCCATCAGATCTTGGAAGCTAAGCAGGGTCGGGTCTGGTTAGTACCTGGATGGGAGACCACCTGGGAATACCAGAAGCTGTAGGCTTGGGAGAAGGATCTGGCAACCCCCTCCCAAAAATCAATCTGCCATTGAAAACCCTATGCACAGCAGAGAAGCACTGACAATAGTGTTTCCCCTGTTGTACAGAGGATCACTGAGTCGGATACCGACTCAACGGCACCTAACAACAACATAACAGGCTATATCAACAAATTCATGGAGTGTGACAACTCTCTGCTTTAAAATCTCTGGAAAAAATATTGTTTTCCAATATCAGATCCCTCTGTTTGCTATATAATTACTACCTCTTTCTCTGTCAATTCTCTCACAAGTTTGCCATCTTCTATAGTTATGTTATTTTACTTGGCAAACACTCAGCCAGCCAGTCAATCCGAGGTTCCTATTGTTTGAGCAAATTCTTTGCTTTAGGCTCACCAGAATTTGACTGTGTTTGTCACAATTGTTTTCTAAGTATGGTTTAGCAGGTAAGTCTAAGATAAGGCTGATCAATAGGAAGCACTGACATATGATAACTAAAAAATTGTTTATGTTTATTAAAAAGTAACAGCATGGAAAAGATGCTAAACCAGGTAAAACAAGGTATAACGTATGAAATCTAAAGACTGCTTGTTCTCTGCACTCCAAGTTTCCTCTGAAATTTCTACTCTGAGGACTACGTTGTGTCATCAATATACCTGACAGTGGTAGTCCCAGGTTTGTAAAACTGGTTATCCTGGCCTTCTTATGGGCTTGTGGCATACCCTTTCTTTTCTTTTAGAGGGCTCTGCTCATTAGTCTTTAAAATTGAAGTGAATAAAAGCTATTTTTGATTTGAACATATTTTTGAGAATTTCATGATACTTTTTGGAAATCCAAAAATGGTCAGTCCCATGGTTTGTGTCTGAGGCTATGCTTGGGGAATACCAATGTTTGAGGCAATGTTTGATACTTCTGCACTGCTGGCCCCAAAGGCAGTCATCATGCCAAATCCACCCATGCAATGGTCAATCCTTGTGCCAAAGAATTCAGAAACACAAATCCAATTTAATTCTGGCTCAGAAAAGCAATAAGTGTCTAAATTGGATTTCTGTGGAGTTTGTTCTTATTAAGCTCAGCATGAAAACTGCTTTGTAGACATTTATTTTTTAATTATTTCTAACAAAGGATCTTATAGACCCAACATCCATAATTAATTGGGAATGAGAGTAGAAGTGGTCTTGATGCTAGCCAACACATGCTCTGTGACCCAAAACTTGCACTAGGAGAGCTATCAGGTTTGTACCAAACACCAGGGTCTTTGGCTAAAGTTTGCTTCATTAAATTCAGCTTTGTGGCTTTATGCTTTTAATTCAAACTCTTAGATATATCTTTTGGTGTTATGTGTATCATATACAAAGTTCACTACGGTCAATATGAAGCAAAGAAATAGGACGTGGGAAGTGGCCCATGAGTGGCTCCACTTTCAGTTCAGGGATCCCTTACATCGTGCATTCTTTTGTTTCCACTCGAGTTCTCCTATGGCTTCTTACTGAGCATCCTCTCCAGGTTCATTCTGAACCACGAGCCACTCTCATGTGGTCCATGTTGTACATTGGTTGATCCCACCATTCTTAATCATCACTATTTCCTTTTCTACTGGTGTATTGACAAAAAAAAATCTAATATATGCCTGTGGGAATGGCTTGGTTGCTTGATCATTTTTCTATAGTTGCTTTGCAATTTAGTAGGAAGCTTCCAGAAACACAGACTTAATGTAAGCCAGTGGTTGTCATGGTTGAAATGACAGTCCTGTTGAGTCTAGTTAGGAACAGAGTAAAAGATTCATTCATAGACATGGAAGTTCTAGCTCTGCATATCTATTTCTTATATTTTCCAGAACCTTGCTCACAGCGCTTGATAGGCAACCTACTGTTCTGGTTTCTAGACAGTACTGTCAGAAACAAGCTTATACCAGTTAATTATGAGCAGATCCTCCATAGTGATTTACAGAATGAACCTTTTTAATGAGGCTGTTGTTATATAGACTCTGTGTGTGTGTATGTGTGTGTATTTCTGAGAGGTTGAACACTAGGACCTCATGCTTCTATGTTTTGCAAGTGCTATAACACTGTGCTACATCTCAACCCATTCTTTTAATTTTGGGATGGTGTCTTTATAAGTTATGCAGGCTGCCTCTGGTCTTAAATTTGCAATCCTTCTGCCTCAGCCTCCTGAGTTTTCGGATTACAGGCATGAGTCACCTTGCCTAGCTTCTATGAATTCCTTGTAGTCTTGTAAATTTCAATAAATTTCAAGTTTGAGAGTTTGGAAATGTTAGTATTAGTTCTGATTTTGCCTGATTTATATTTCTGGTGAGATAAAAGTGATTTCTATGTGTATTTTCAGATCATAACATAAATATTTTTTCATTTCTCATGAAGATTTTTTTCTATAATGATTCTTAGTTTTGTTCAAAAGAAAAAGAAAAAGTTTACTTTGCCAATTAGTGATATAGGAAAGATCAAAAAAGATTAAAGAAAGTGTAGTGGGAAGTGACCACTAGTTGCATGACTAGGTTCACTTACTAGCTAGGTAACATCACTGTCAGCTTCAAAGTGGGCACAGTTTGATACCTCAGAGCTGGACTTCTGCAAAAACATGCCTTCATCATGGACTTTCAGGTTGCTAATCAAAATGGGAACCCATAAATGCTAATGTGTTCATGGCACTTTATGGTTTCCCAGCTCTTCTTGTTTCTTAGTTACTTTTATTGATTCACTTACTTCCTTTCTTCCCCAGTTTCCATTTATACAGTGGACATAGTAATGCATATAAATATTAATTCCCATAGGGTTGCTATGGTAATTAAATATGTCAATATTAGTAAAACACATAGAAATGTACACAGAGTTTCAGTTAAGATGGTGATGGTTAGTAGCCACACTTTAACCAGGGAAGAAAACAGGGAAAGATGTGAATGTCTCTAGTCAGAATGAAGAAGGTTAGAGAACAATTTTAATTATTGACAAAAGGACTGTGTGAGGACAATTGGCCACAAAGTGGAAATGAATAAACTGAGAGGACTTGAAAATGGTGGGCAACTCACCAGAACATCCAACTCAGGGCAAGCAATAGCAAAAGATTTCAGAGGATATGGTGCCCTCTGGGAGAGTGTGTGGCTGGTGAGAGGTATTGCAAGAAACAAAAGCAGAGGTCTGCAGGATTCTTCTGGGGAAAAGCCAGACTACACAGCCCTGTTGCAATGTGGTGGGCCTGGAGACTGTGATTTTAACCAAGAAGAGACTGTCACCACCCCAGCATCTGGTGCTACTGGAAATGTCAGACAAAGAGAGACAGACTGGGCTGTGGATTGTGTGCAGGCCAGGAACACCCAAGATAGAGAGAAGTGGCTGGGGGTACTGGAAGCATGAGATAGATAGTTATGGGGCTGTAGCACTTTTGTAGGTTGGGAGCCCTGAGGATGGAGAGAAGCAGTTGTCACTGCTGGAATTATGAGCTGTAGAGAGAATGAGCTGTGGTGCGTTTGGGGGCCAGGAGCACCAGGGACACAAAGAAGCATCCAGGGTGAGACTGGCCATAGAGGGAATAGTGGGAGCCCAAGACTGGGATTCATGAGAGGGAGCAGCACCAGCAAACCACCATCATCCTGCCAGTTCAGGAATATATAAGGAGAATCTCTTTTCACATGGAGGAATTAAGACCTTCACCAAAACCAAACAGTGGGCAAGCCTCAACAGAAAAGCCCACAAAACATGAAATGGCAGGCTGAATTGGAAGCCCCAATGGACTAATGAATAATTTCAATGAATAATTTCAAAGTATCTGAACTCTTAGAGATGCCAGAAATAGAAATTAAAAGTCTGTTTATAAATATGTTGAAAGACTTCAAGTTCACCACAATAAGAGAAATTGAAACAATAGACAAAAGTGTATCTAACTAGGAAGAAAAACTCAGCAAAGAAATTGAGATTTTGAAGAAGAATAAAGCAGTAATGCTGGGATCATGGAGCTGGGTGTAGTGGCACACACCTGTCATCCCAGTGATTTGGGAGGCAGAGGCAGGAGGATGGCAAGTTTGAGATCAGGGGCAGTCTGCATAATTTAGCAAGACCCTGTCTCAAGAAGTGAAAAAATGGGCTGGGCATGCAGCTCAGTGGTCCAGCACTTGCAAAGCATGCAAGCATGAGGCCCTGGGTTCAACCCCCAGTAAAACAAAAAACAAAAAGCAAACAAACAAAGAAAAAAGAAATGCTGGAATTACAAAGCAAAATCAATCAACTTAATATTAGAGTAGAAGTGTCAGTATCCAGACTAGATGAATCTGAAAATTGAAAATAGGATCTTTTACACTGAAGAAAAATTTGAGGATTGTATCTATTCAGATGAAAAGAAAGAAAGAAAGAAAGAAAGAAAGAAAGAAAGAAAAGAATAGAAGAAAGAGGAAGCGATATGATCAATACTTTCAAGAGAATTTCGATACAATGAAGAAATGCAACCTATGAATTCAGGAAGTTCATGATGGAATTGCAAATAACACTAGAGGGTTAGTAAATCTATTCAAAGGGTTAATAGCTGAAAACTTCCCCAAACTAAGGGAAGAAATAGATACTTACACAACTGAAGCATCCACAACTCCAAATAGAGTAGACCAGAACAGATCCTCTGCAGAACACATTATAATTGGAATGCTAAATCTAGAGAACAAAGAAGTTGTTCTAAAAGCTGCAAGAGAGAAAAGCCAACTGACTTATGATGGAAAACCCATCAGAATAACAGCTGACTCCTCAACAATAACTTTAAAGGCAAAAATATCTTGGTCAGATATCATTCAAGTCCTAGAAAAAAATAACTACCAACCAAGATTACATTACCCAGTGAAGGTATCTTTTAAAATAGATGAAGAGTTTGAGATGTTCCATGATATTGACATATTTAAACTGATATGATTCATGACCACCAAGGAAGCATTGCAGAAGATCTTTAATGAAACACTGAATACAGGAGACAAAAGACAACCCCAGATGCAAGATCAGAATAATTAATAACAGATATGAGGGGAACTCAAGTATACAACAGGCTAAATATGAATCAAAAGTAGAAACAAACATCAAATTGATGCAGAACAATAAACTCCTCTCAATAATTACCCTAAATGTAATGGTCTCAACTCACCATTCAAGAGACACTGACTGGCCAACTGGATTTAAAGACAAAAATCCTTACTTTGTGGGATCCAAGAGACTCACATCATCCATAAAACCATAAAAGTTTGAAAATTAAAGTTTGACAAACAATATACCAAGCATGTGGGAATAAAGAAAAAATCAGTAGAGATACTAATTTCTGAAAATTTAGACTTCAATCCCAAACTAATCAGAAGAGACAAAAAAGGGCACTGCATATCATTAAAAGAATATTGAGCCGGGAATCTGTAGTGATACTTAATATTTATTCACCAACTAAAGATACACCTAGCTTCATCCAACCAAACGTGGAAACTATTGAACAATATCCTTAATATCATATGTAAGCAAAATTTTACTAAAGATCATTCATGAGTGATTACAGTAGTATATAGATAGGGAACTGCTAGAGAATCAATCCAGATTCAGAAGGGGGTGTGGAACCAGGGACATCATTGATGATGTCAGGTGGATATTGGCCAAAAGCAGAGAATACCCAAAAGGTGTCTATCTATGTTTTAACAACTATGCAAAACATTTGACTGTGTGGATCATAATAAATTATGGATAATGCTGTGAAGATTGGAGACACCAGAACAACTAATTATAATCATGATGAATCTGTACACAGACCAGGAGGCAGTTGATCAACCAGAACAAGGAAACACTGCCTGGCTTGAAGTCAAGAAAGGTGTACATCAGGGCTATATTCTTTCACTGTACCTTTTCAATTTCTATACTGAGCAAATAATCTGAGAAGCTGCACTTTATGAAGAAGAATATGGCACTATGATTGGAGGAAAACTCATCATGAACCTGCGTTATGCAGACGACACAACTCTGCTTACTGAAAGTGAAGAGGATTTGAAACATTTACTGATGAAGATCAAAGATCACAGCCTCTAATACGGGTTGGGCCTCAATATTAACAAAACAAAAACCTGTATGACTGGGTCAATTTGCAACTTCATAATAAATGGAGAAAAGATTGAGGTTGTTCATGATTTTGCTTTACTTTGTTCTATAATCAACACCCATGAAAGCAGCAGTCAAGAAATCAAAAGACATGTTGCATTGGGAAAAATGGTTGCAGAAGACCTCTTTAAAGTATTGAGAAGTAAAGATGTCATATTGAAGACAAAGGTGCATCTGACTCATGCCATGATATTTTCAGTAACATCTTATGGTTGTGAAAGCTAGACATTGAATAAGGGAGGCAGGAGAAGAATTGATGCTTTTGAATTATGGTGCTGGAGATGAATATGGAATGTACCATTGCCTGCCAAAAGAACCAACATATCCATCCTAGAAATACAACCAGAGTGCTCCCTGGAAGCAAAGATAGATAGACTATGTTTTACATATTTTGGATATGTAGTTAGGAGGGACCAATCCCTGGAGAAAGACAACATATTTGAGGGAGTGGGAGATCAAGGGAAAAAAAGGAAAACTCTCAAGTAGATGGAATGGCACAGTGTCTGCAACCATGGGCTTAAACACAAATAAGATCATGTGCTTGGCCCAGAATTTGATACTGTCTCATTCTGTTCTACATAGGCTTGGTATGAGTCAGATCTAACTCAATGGCACCTAACAACAGCAAGCTTTATATAACAAATTTTATTGGAGATAAAGGAACACATTGGGCCAGACATAATAATTATGTTATACTTCATTAACTCACTTTCATCAAGAGGCAGGTTATCAAAGCAAAATATCAGCAAAGAAACTATGGACTTAAACAGTACCACAGACCAACTGGACCTTACCAATGTCCATAGAATACTCCATCCATCAGATGTGAAATACACATTCTTCTTAGCACCACATGGAACTTTGTCTAAAATTGACCACATTTTTGTCCACAAAAATGGCCTCAAAGCATACAAAAAATTGAAATGATCCCTCATACCTTATCAGATCACAGTGGTGATCAAAAGCAAGAAAAATTTCTGAAATTTTACAAACACATGGAGAATAAGCAACACACTTCTGAATGATCAATGGGTCATCAAGAAATCAGAGAAGAAATTAAAATATTTCTGTGGTCAAATGAGGATTAAAACACATCCTATCAAACCTTATGGGCTATAGCAAAGGCAGTTCTAAGAGGTATGTTTATAGCCATGAGTGCCTTCATCAATAAGTTGGGAAAGGCCTAATTAAATAAATTAATGACACACCTAAGGCACCAGAAGGCCAACAAGTCAACCCCAAAAAGGGTACACAGAAAGAAATTATCAAGGTTAAGGCAGCAAGTAACCAATTAGAAACTAAAAAGATAATAGAAAGAATTAATGAAACCAAGAGCTGGTTCTTTGAAGAGATCAACAAAATTGACATTTCCTTAGCTAGATTTACCAAAAGAAAAACTCAAATTTTAAAAACTTCAAGATGTTAAAAGGGTCATAACCACAGATACCAATGAAATCCAAAACATCATTAGAGACTACTATGAGAAATTGTACTCTCAAATAAGTGAAAATATAGAAGAAATGGATAAGTTCCTTAACACATATAAATTATCAAAATTAAGGCTGGAGTACACAAGTGAATTAAACAAACCCATTACATTCACTGAATTAGAGACAGTAATAAAAATTCTCCCAACAAAGAAGTATAGGTGCCAACAGATTCATAATCGAATTCTATCAAAGCTTCAAATAGTTAACATGTGTTATCCTCAAATTATTTCATAAAATAGAAAAGGAAGGGACACTTCCAAACTCAATTCTATGAATCCAGTATCACTCTAATGCCAAAACCAGATAAGGACTCTTCAAAGAAAGAGAACTATAGATGAATTTCCCTGATAAACATTGATACAAAAATCTTCCATAAGATCCTGGCAAACTGAATTCAGCAACACATAACAAAGATCAGGCACCATGATCAGGAGGCCTTCGTTCCACAGGTGCAAGTCTCATTGGCCCCAAAAATTCAATTAATGTTTCAACATATCAAGAGACTTGCATACAGAAATCACATGATCATCTCAATTGATATTGAGAAGGCCTTTAACAAAGTGCAACATTCTCTCATGATAAAAATCCTGAAGAAATCAGGCATAGTAGGAACTTATCTCCACATCATAAAGGTCATTTCTGACAAATCTACAGCCAACTTCACATTAAATGGGGGAAAATTGAAAGTATCCCCTCTCAGATCAGGAACAAGACAAAGATGTCCACTCATTCTTCTCTTATTCAATATTATGATGGAAGTCCTAGCCAGAGTAATCAGGCAAGAGAAAGAAATTAAAGGAACACAGGTAGGCAAAGAAGAGGTCAAATTATCTTTATTCAGAGACAACATGATTCTTTACTTAAAAGACCCCAGAATTCCACTAGAAAACTCTTAGAGCTAATCACCTCCTTCAGCAAAGTAGCAGAATACAAAATTAGCCCTCAAAAATAAGTAGCCTTCCTTTATACCAGTAGTGAACAGGAAGAGAAAGAAATCAAGGCAACCATCCCATTCACAACAGCCCACCAAAAAGATTACATATTTAGCAATCAATCTAACCAAAGACCTTGAAGACTTCTACAAAGAAAACTTCAAAACATTAAAGAAAGAAATAGCAGAGGATGGTAGAAGATGGAAGGAACTTCTTTGCTCATAGATAGGGAGAATTAATATTGTGAAAATGGCTATACTATGAAAAGCGATTTACAGATTTAATGAAATCCCCATCAAAAGTCCAATGATAGACTTTGCAGCAATAGAAAAAACAGTCCTAACACTCGTATGAAAGCACAAAAGACCACATATAGCTAAAACAATCCTAAGCTGCAAAAACAGTGGAAGAGACATCGCAATTCCTGACTTCAAGCTATACAACAGGGCCATAGTGGCAAAAACAGCTTCATACTGGTGAAAGAATAGAATTTAAGATCAATGGAACAGAAGTGAAACCCAGATATACACCCATACAACTTACAGCCACCTGATTTTGACAAAAGGGCTAAGGACCTTCAGTGGAGAGAAGATAGCCTCTTCAGCAAATGGTGCTAGGAAAATTAGATATTCATTTGCAGAAAACTGAAAATCAGCCCTTATCTCTCAATGTGCATGAAAGTCAACTTGAATAAGATACCTCAACATAAAATTGGAAACTTCAAAACTACTAGAGGAAAATATAGGAAGCATGCTCTAACACATATACATAGGCAAGTATTTCCTTAACAAGACTCCAATTGCCCAGGAAACAGCACCAATAACTGACAAATAGGATTACATGAAACTAAAAACCTTCTGTACAGCAAAGGAAACAATCAACAGAGTCAAGGGAAAACCCACAGAATGGGAATAAATCTCTATGTACGAAACATCTGACAGAGGACTAATTTCTAAAATATACAAAGAACTTAAGACAGCAACTGAGACAATAAATATCCCACTAATTAAATGGGCAGTGGAATTGAACAGATAGTTGTTAAATGAAGAAATACGAATGGCCAATAATCACATGAAAAAATGTTCAATATCCCTAGGCATTAGGGAAATGAAAATCAAACACTGAGATATCATCTCACTCCAGTAAGAATGGCCAAGGTTAAAAAAAATAATAATAACAATAACAATAACAATAACAAAAATAATAATAACAAATGCTGAGGATACAGAGAAAAAGGAACCCTAGTGGAACTATAAATTAGTTCAACCACTTTGAAAATCAATATGGAAGTACTTTACAAAACTAAGAATAGAACTGCCATATGACCCAACTATACCACTCCTGGAAATATACCCAAAGGAAGATAAGTCATCATACCACGGGGACACCTGCACTTCCATATTTAATGCAGAACTTTCACAATCACAATAGTATGACATAAGTGAAGATGTCCATCAACAGAGGAATGGCTTAAAAAATGTGGTCTATATACACAATGGAATATTACTCAGCTTAAAGAAGAATGAAATTACTATGTTGAATAGAATAGGAGAGAGAGGACATCCTTGTCTTGTTCCATATCTAAGCGGAAATGGTTTTAGTTTTTCTCCATTTAATATAATGTTGGCTATAGGTTTGTCGTAAATGGCTTTTATGAAATTAAGGTATTTGCCTGTTATACCTATTTTTTCCAGTGTTTTTATCATGAAAAGGTGTTGCACTTTATCGAAGGCCTTTTCAGCATCAATTGAGATGATCATGTGGTTTTTGTTTGTTAGTTTCTTGATATGTTGGATTACGTTAATTGATTTCCGTATGTTAAACCAGCC
>VMDO01001109.1:182474-230591 GCA_007922755.1 Pedetes capensis | reverse complement strand
GGGTGGCCGGTCTCCTGGGTGGCCCCTCAGGCCAGGCATTCGCTGCCCCATCCCTCTCCTGTGCATGAAAAGAAACTTCCTTAAAGAGAAGGTGGAACTTTTTTTTTTTTTTCAGTACTAGGGGTTGAACCCAGGGTCTCGCACTTGCATGCTCTGCTGGACCACTGAGCTGCACCCCCAGCCCATTTTTTTACTTTTTTGAGACAAGGTCTCGTCAAATTATGCAGACTGCCTCTGGTCTTGAACTTGCGATCCTCCTGTCTCCACCTCCCAAGCCGCTGGGATTACAGGCATGCACCACTGTGCCCAGCCAAGGGAACCTTTTAAGAGGAGGTCAGGGTTGGTAGAAGGACTTCAGGCTAGTATACAGTTCTGACTGACAAGGCTTCCTAAAAGAGGATAGATTTCTTCTCTTTCATCTCAAGCTAATTTCTTTC
Organism: Pedetes capensis; assembly: GCA_007922755.1. Taxonomy (NCBI): domain Eukaryota; kingdom Metazoa; phylum Chordata; class Mammalia; order Rodentia; family Pedetidae; genus Pedetes; species Pedetes capensis. The sequence goes on along the minus strand of VMDO01001109.1, from coordinate 230,154 downwards.
CTTAATATTTTTGATCATTTTCAAAAGCCCCACACAGAGTAAGTTTGCAGGGCAGGGGGAGGCAGAACCTCAATAAAGGGCAAAAACCACTTTCGCAAAATTAAATAAAACTGATAATACCCAGCGTAGGGGTGTCAGTTTCCCTACTCTGGAAAAAATAAGTGGGCAGAGGCTTTCTGGAGAGCAGCTATTTCCAAATACATATCCAAATGTATATCCAATATATATCGGATAACTTTGAAATATACCTGTCCTTAAATCCAGCCATTCTGTTACCAGACTTTAGGGTGAGGCCCTAGTTACAAGAGTGAGGCTTGGCCACCCATCCTTGTTATGCCGATCACAGAAACGAGGAATGATGGAAAGCAGAGAAAGGAGATTTAATCAATGTGCACATTGGGAAGAGAAATAGGTGACCCCAAGTCTGTCTTCGGGGAGCCCACATGAACTTCAGGCTTAAATCAAGGGAAAGTTGAGGACACCGGCAGTAGATAACGTATCATTAAGGAGTCTTTCCGCTTTGGTATTACAGGATGTTTTCAGGAAGCTTTCTGTCATCGCTTGTTGTTGTTAGGTGCCGTCGAGTCGTCTCTGACTCATAGCAACCCTTATAGGGTTTTCAATGGCTGAGTGCTTCGGGATTGCCTTGGGAGAGGGTTGCCACGTGCTGCTCCCATTTTTGTTGTGCTGGGAATCGAACTCGGGACCTCAGAGACTGCAGAGTGGTTCTCTACCAACTGAGCTAAATCCCAGCCCCTTTGTCATCACTGGAGGGGGTTATTTGTGGTCCCTGGTCACATCCATTACAGCTTCCTGGATGGAAACTGACTATAGATTTAAGACAAGAACTGGAGACCTTCAGATGCCTCTTGGGGTCTGCAAAGCCTTTCACTAAGGGCAGTTTATAAGTGCTGCTTCCAATCCTACTTCTCGAACTTGGTCCAGGGAAATCAGGAAGAATGTGCCCAAGGGTTTAGTCACAGTGATGTCCACTCAGCATTACGTACAAGCATAAGAAATGGAAGCAACCTCCATGTGCAAGAATGGGTCGTCCCTGCAGTGAGATGCTGAGTCCCGGAAGGAAGGTCCTGGAGAAATTCTAGTAAGACACAGGAGAATCCTGTTTCCTCTTTTCCTTCCACCTGCAGGTCCATGATGGGCGCTGGCACCAGACGCTCTTCACCTTCCGGACCCAGGACCCCCAGCAGCTACCCATCGTCAGCGTGGACAACCTCCCTCCTGCCTCATCAGGGAAGCAGTACCGCCTTGAAGTTGGACCTGCCTGCTTCCTCTGACCTCCACCCTGCAGGCTCTTCCAAGCATCATAGGGGAGGGAAGAGGAAGATCCCCAGGGGCAGGTGGCCCCGGGAGAGGCAGCCCCTCTGCCCGAGGACCCTGGGGCAGGCCCCTGCTGTCGTCTGCTCAGTAGGAGTTGGGGGTAGCAGGGCACCAGCTGTCCTTGAGAGCAACGGATCCCAGCTCAGTCCCAAAGACCAACCAAAGAGCCAGCCAGAGCGAGCTGGGCCTGCAACCCACCTGAGCCCCATGGCCTGTCTCCCAGCTTTGCGGCTGCCCCCTTCCCTCCCTGGCTTCTTGCCCAAAGAGCCCCGTGCTGAAGCCAACTTGAGGGAAGGGGGCACTTCGTCAGCTGGTCCCTGCCAGGGAGCTTTTGATGTGCAATATTAGAAAGGAGACATGAAAAAGGAGAGAAGGAAAGAAGTATATATATATATATATTATTTAAACAAACAGAAAAGAAGGTGTGTTGCTATGATTTTCACCTGGGAGAGAGGCACAGAAGCGAAAGAGCAGTAGGGGGTGAGAAGGGATCGGGGGATGGGGGTTCCCACGTTTGCTACCTCCCACTGTGAAACGCTGGTGCTCACAATCGTCTCTCATAGTGTATGTGATTTTTTTTTAAGGAAAAAAAAAACCCTATTTAAGATTCTGAAGGTGCTACTATTTTTGCCATAGACTTTGAAAAAGCTTTTTTTTTTTTTTTTTTTTTTTGACGTGGGCCATTTTCCACATCTTTCTGTGTCCTCCAAATGACAAAGTTTGGGGAATTTAAATTTTTTCCTAGAATCACCCTTGTGCTCATCAGGTAAACTGCTAAGGAGGAAAAAGAAAAGAAAAAGGAGGAAAAAGAAACAAAACCAAACGTAAAACAAAAACAGAACAACAACAAAAATCCTCCCAGAAACCGGAGATTCCCTGTCAACTCTCGGACTTTGAAATGTCTGTCCTTTCAGGAAGAAGCATTTGACTTGGCCTTGCGTGGTCCTGGGCTGTTCAGCTTGCCTTGGAGGCCACGCCCTGCAGAGGTCCTGGGAGAAGTCTTGAGCTTCCAGAATCCAATTCCAAGTGCAGCTGTGGGTCTGGGTTGGCCTAGGAGGTGGAATGTAAATACCGAACCAGAAGGCACATCCCATCCCCCAAGGTCCTCCCTTCTAGACGCCCATCCTCGCAAACGCAGTCCCCCCTTGCTTTTTCATTGCCATTCAATTCCATACCAACCCATTGTCCTGACCCCCAAGTGTCAGTTGGGGCCTGAGGAGAAAAGCATAATTGTGGGTATCTGGGCATCTTGCATGATAGTGACATTCAGCGTAATGTGACCTGGACTGTATATCAGCAAAAAGTCAGGAACCGAAATGGAAGTTGAAGTTCATTTTAACCAAGGAATTATTTTTGTAGTGGGGAAATTTTACATGAACGTCTCTATCTGTGTATTTCTGCAGTTATGTCTCTTTGAGAATTGGATCTGATTTTCATTATTTAATGCCCTCCCCACCCTGGACATCACCTGCGCCTACCCCGTGCCCCTGCTGTGCTCCCCAGGGAAGCATAAGGTTTTTGTCCTCCCTCTCCTTCCTGGATTTATCTGCTGTCCTTGTTTCGTCTTTGTCCAAATGTCAGCGTGTTCAAACCCCAGTGGGTTCTGTTTCTCCTTCTCCACTCTGGATTTTAAATAAATATTTAAAACTGAGGCAATGGAATGATGTGTCTGAGGCCAGGTGCTTCGCAAAGCTCCAGGGTAGTTTGTGGAGACCAGTGAAAGGAGCAGGCCTGCAAAGAAGACCGTTACTGAGGACTTGCGGTCCTGCGCACAACAAAATCAAGGAGATCCTTGTGGGTTTGGTCAGAAAGAAGGGCATATATGCTAGGCATGGTGGCCCACGCCTGTAAACCCAGCTACTCGGGAGGCAGAGGCAGGAAAATCGCAAGTTTGAGACCAGAGGCAGTCTGCATAATTTATCGAGACCCTGTCTCAAAAAGTAAAAAAAAAAAAAAAAAAAAAAAAGGACTGGAGTTGCAGCTCAGTGATCCAGCACTTGCAGGGCATACAAGCATGAGGCCCTGGTACCGCCAAAAAACAAAACAAAACAAAACAAAAAAGGGCATATATATTGATTAGGACGAAACTGAGTTCATCCAAGACAGAATGTACCTGGTTTATCTTAAGCTAATACCAGTCAGGCACATTTCCAGCCCCAAGGTTGAGAAGTAAAGTTCTCCACACCACCCTCATGATTTCGTGTATTTACAGTTTGCTGGGGAACTATGCAGGAAAAACTGAGTGGCGTTATTCAAGGGCAAACGTGAGAGTTGCCTCTCAAGATGGCTGCGGTCAGGTCAAGCTGAATCCACACCATAGGGATTTTGTTTTATTTATCCATTCGTCAGTTGATGGACATCCGGGCTGTGTCCATCGCCTGGCTGTTGTGAGTAATGCTTTGATGTGAGTATAATTTTTGCCTAGCAGATTCTTCAGACCCATCACAGAAGCACCTGCCTTGGAAGAAGTGTATGAACACAGGTTTACCAGTTCAGGCAAATAAATACAGAGTATCTAGATAAATTTTATTTCCAACAAGCAATAGGTACTTTTGTCATGTAAGTATGCTCCATGCAATAGTGTCAATATACTTAAACTAATATGATGTTGCTTATCTGAAATGTGATTTACCTGGGCGGCAGGTACCCAACCTCCTGACCCTTGGTTCCGCTCTGTCTTCCTTAACTTGCTCCTCCTTCCCTGGGAAATGGAGTGAATCAGAACTGCATTGTTCACGCAGGAGGAAGAACAAGGCGTTGAGGTCATAGCTGGGATTTGATGTTCTGAAAGCTTACGCTGAGTTTCCCCGTTAGCAGTCCACACACAGCCTAGGTTCCGGAAGCTCCTCACCCTGGGACCTTCCCCAAGCAGCCCCAAAGCCAGCCTGCCAAGACCCTGAGGACCATGTCACAGTGTGGGGATGCATGGCCTGGAGGGGCACAGAGAGTTTCTCATCCAAGGGACACCCCACGATCTTACATAGAGGACAACTGAAGCCCAAAGAAGAGCCTGAGGTCCCGGGGGAGGCCCAGGCAGAGCAGTGGTTCAAACTCAAGAGTGTTGGCTGCACTACAGGTGCATTACATTTGGGGCCAGCTGCAACAGCTCCTGGGCTTATTAGAAAGATCGTTCCTCATCCCACCGCACACTGACCCATGAATCTGGAGGTAGAGCCCCGAGTGTGTGTCCACAAACTCCCCCAGAGAGTCCCAAAAACCAAGGCTGGAAAATGGTCTCCCAGCACTGGGAAAATAAAAATTTGTAAAGACCTGAGAACAGAGATGGGAGAAGAATCTTCTCATCTCATGTCTCTGACTGATAAACTGAGCCAGGAAAGCCCACTTCCTGAGATCTGCCATCCACATGGTTCCCACCAAACATTTGCCCAGCTGTTGGCATTGCTTCTAATTTTGTAGCTGGAAGGTTACATCACATTGATCTCTGTCCTCCCCATCGAAAGCTCTGGAAGGCAGGGGACATATCTTGTTCCCCAACACAGTTGCAGAGCAAACCTGTGGAAGGCAGGTGGACCAGCTCAGTGATGGCCCTCACCCTCTGTTTTTCATTTCCTTGACACCAATTCATTGGGCATCTTCTCTGTGTCAAGGAGTGTGGGGGCTCATCAGGGATGTCCCAGCTGGAGGGGCTCCTGGGCTCCCTGTGCTGCTGCAGGGCAGGGTGGGGAAACCTGGGATACCAGGTAGGAGTAGGGCCTGTCACAGGTTGGCATAGAAAGAAAGGGGCTTGGGCTAGACAGCTGAGTCTGGGGCAGGAGGGGGCCCTGCAACGGAGCTGGGCAGGAGGCAGCTGGTTGAGCTGGGAGGACAGGAGACAGGTCTGCCCCGTGGTCAGAGCACCGGAAGCATGGGCACCCTCTGAGTGACATTGAAGCCCCTGGTGAGGAGAAGAAAATGAAGGAGAAGGGCCAAAGGGGAATGAGGAGAGGGGCTGTGCTAAAGCTGAGACCCTCGCCATGGGTGGCCCGGTCCCCATCCACCCCCCTTGTGACGTGGCCAGCGAGGATCCTGGGACTGGGACAGTTCATTCCCAGCAGGAGACGGTGGCAGGTTGTTGGGGACTGAACACAGTTCTCCCTAAACCAGCAGCACACACACTCCCCAGCCTCCTGTTCCCATTGCACAACCAAGTGTCAGGAAGCAGCCAGGGCGGACACCCCAGCTAGGCCAACACCTGGGGAAACCCCAGGCCGGGCTGTGTTTGTTCTGTCCACACAGGGCAAGTCCCACCCCACAATGACCAGCAGGGTGCTGTTGGGAAAGAGAAGGAAAGGAGAGCAAGGTAAGAGAGAGATGGGCTGGCAGGGGTGTTCAGGTCCCAGCTCCTGCCTAGGGCAGGGCCTTGGGCAGGTGAGTTATTCTGTCTCTTTGGTCCTCAGTTTCTCTCTGCAAAATGACAGCAATATGTCTTCTCCTGCCTGCCAGCCACAGAGGGGAAACTATTCCATAATAGCAGGGTGAAGTGCATAAGAAGGAATGATATTCAACTGCTTTTTGACCTATAAAATCAAGTTTCATGTGGTTCGACCCAATAACGGCACCATTCAAGAAAGTAAAGCCAGCAGTTTCCTGTACACCGGCCACGAACCTGGTACCATGTGACATGTGATACTCTTTCATCTCACACAATCTTGTGAGACGCTTGCGTGCTATGCTTATCAGACAAGGGAACTGAAGTCCAAAAAGTTTGCATCATGTGTTGCCCAAGATCACAAAAGAGAATTTGGCCTTGGGCAAATCATCTTTCTGTGCATTGCCTCAGCCCAGACACAAACTTCCTAATTAGGACACTGGCTCTGCCAACGTATTCTTCACGGTCACCTGCATAGAAGGTGATAGGGAGTTAGTCCTTAGACCCAGACTCAGGGCTGGCCGGACTGTGGGAAGATGTAAAGTGGCCTTCTCAGGAAAGAAACCTGCCAAATGGCTGCATTTTCCTGATTACCCATAGCTGGGTGGCCTGTCCCCTGTCACCTCATGTCTCTCAGTCATTTGCTACCTCATTTATATAATGGGGACCAGATCCTATTTTCTTGAACCTACAAAAGGCATGTTTTGCACGTTGATTCCATTAGAAGTGCAATATGACTTGTAATCCCTGAAGCTCATAAGCCCTGCAGGTGCCTGACTTTGTTTTCCTTCCCCATCCAAACTTGACATTGAACCTATAGTCATGGTTACTATATCAGCAGATCTTAGAAGAGTGTGTTTCATTTCACAATCAAGGCACAGAAAAGTTAAGTACCTAGCACAAAGTAACAGAACTAGCAAGTGGCAACTCCAGGAGAGTGCTTCACTGACATCCTTGCCTGCTCTGGGGACTTTTCTGTCTTCTTCTTTTCTACAATCTTTTGTCATTGTGCCACAGCCAAATGGAGAGACACGTTAGGAAGGGCTGGCCAAGAACTTCAATCCCCAGAGGCACTAAAGCATCCTGGCAATGTGAGGAGCTGGGGAGACTCATATTATATCAGTGTGAGTGCCGGGTGCACTTGTAGGAACAACTTGGGCAGCCTCTTAGGTGGAGAGTGAGACCCTGCAGGGGAGCCTGAGTGTGAGTACAGTGGGGGTCATGTGCCCTTTCTGAGGAGAGACTCTACGTGGGGCGTGCGCCTCCCGGTCTGGCCTGGGTATTCCCATGGGTGGCACCTCCAGACACGCAGATACTAAATACAATTCACTCGGGACCATCGGCTAAGGGGTGCGGACTTCTGTGGCCCTCGGGACACCAGCAGAGGTAGGAGAAAGGAAAAGCCTCAGGTGCTTTTGTCTTCCAAGGGCAAAGACCTGTGTCGGTGATCTCAGAGGTCACGAGGAGACAGTTCTTGCTTCGTCGGTGATCAGATGGAGGGTGGGTTCTTTCCATGTTGATGGTCGCTACAGGGGAGTGTTCTTTCCTCACCGAAGGTCAGGATGAGAGAGCGGGAAAGCTGATTCCTCATCGCTGGTCCGGGTGAGAACAGGGTCTTTCCTTGTTGGTGGTCGAAGATCCAGGCCAAAAGGATTGAGCTATTTCCTTGCTGATGGTCTGAGCAAGAGAAAGGCGAAAAGATCTTGCTTAGCTGATGGTCTGGGTGAAAAGGTGAAAAGGATCGAGCTGCCACAGCGCAGCTGTTTATATAGCTCGCTCACGGAATGGCCTGAGCCAATCAGCTTTGAGTCCAATTGTCCAATCAGGTTCGGGGGATTTGTGAAGGGTTTTGTACAAACGTGCAACCAAGTTACTTTCATTTCCCCAGATTTCTAATTTACAAACCAGATATTCAAAAGCTGTTTTCCCAGTTTGGAGGTTTTTGCCAATTTCCTCCCAATTTTTCCCTACAGCACTGGATTAACAGAGCCAGCAGTGGGGATTTGCCCCATGCAGTCCACCCCTTGGATTTTTGCCCATGAACGAATGGAAGCCTGCAGATCATTGGTCTAGATACCTACATGTTATAAAGCAAAATTATGCAAATAGAGATGATGTTGTAAATGTAATTTGGGGGAGTTTAATTAATTCAATATTGTCCTGAAGTTTTGTACAACGAAGAATGATTCACAAGGCTGGCACTTAGCTATTGGTTGCCAATGTCAGGAGTCAGATTCATGCGGGATGTGTGCCACCCACCTGTCTACATGCCAAGGTATGGTGGGAGTGATTGACTTTGCAGGATGTTTTTCAGCTACCTTGTGCAACCATTGCACATGCCGCCTATTTCCAACCTTCCCAAACCACACTGTCGCAAGAAAATGAACCCAGCAACACCAAAAAATAAGAGTTCATAATGAAAGATTTCATTGCATTTATGCTAAGAAGGAGAAATTTGAATGTAAACTAATTGGCTTTTTCTCATCTCTAAGTTGGCTTAAATTCTCCCTGTGCCCTGAAGCAGTATCCATCTACTACATTAGCAACGGCAGCATCACCCACAAAGCACGGGGACACTTGGATATGGTGGCCTGTGGGTGCAAGGAGAGAGTGCCAGAGGTAGAGAGTCATTCCCATGAGGCCTGAACAGCGTTCGCTGTAAGTACGGATCTTCAGGCTCCGTCACTTCGTGCCACACTCAGGCACCAGGTTCTAAGAGTATTATTTAATAAACTCTCTGTGTGTGTATGTGTGTGTGTGTGTGTGTGTGTGTGTGCCCGCGCGCACGTGCACATGCACAAGTCCACAAGATATAATGGCCCTGTGACCCTCGGGCCTCTGAGCAGCAGCCCCCATTGCCCAGGTCTAATTGTGATGCTGCCCTCACAGAACACTCAGCTCCTCCTTGATATGAATGACATCTTGAATCTGTCACTTCATCTCACCCCCGGTCCCCTGTAATAGTCCCCTCTTCCCCAACTTCTTGAGTTTCCTCTCCTACCCCAGCCCCTCCCTTCCTTCCAAGCCCAGTCACAGAGGGAGCTTTGCAAAGAACAAGCCTGATACAACCCTACCCTGCTTAAAACCTTCCTTGGGTCTCTGCAATACCTGCTGGGTCCTGGACATGCCAGGCTTTCTGATGCCTGTGTTCTGGCCTCCTGGCAGACTCCAGGAAGTCCCCAGGCTGCAGATAGGACCAGTGCATGCTCAGAACACAAAACAAACTCCAAAAGTGTGGGGGGGGGATGGAAGGAAGGAAAGAAGGGAGGAAGGAAGGAAGGAAGGAAAAAAGAAGGAAAGAAAGAAGAAGGAAGGAAAAAAGGAAAGGAAGGAGGGAGGGAGGAAAGAAGGGTGAGAGAGGAGGGAATTTCCACCTCTGACAAGGACTCCCTGGTGCGTTGCCGGGTTGGGACAGAATTCCAAATATTTATTGTTTTTGGATTTGTCATGTTTTTGTTTTCTCTGTGCAGAAGGAGATCCATTTTACTGAGTTAGAATAAGTAAAATGAAATGTACACCTTTCAGGTTTCTAGTTCAGGAAGTTTTCACAAATGTACATACGTGTGTGTCAATCGCCACAGTGGCTATCCGGCGCTACCCTCCACTCCAGGAAGCTCTCCTAGGCTCTTTTGCAGTCTAACTTTTGCCCAAAGTAACCACTGATTTGATCACAGATTAGCCCAGGCTGTTGTAGCCCTTCACATAAACAGTATCATTGCACCTGGCTGCTGTTGTTCACATCCTGTGTTTGAGGTTCACCTCTTTCATTGCTAAGTAATATTCTTCCGTAGGCAAATGCCACAATTTGTTTTTCATTTTCCTTTTGATGGGCATTAATTGATTATGATTTGGGGCTACTTTGTCTAATCTTGCTATGACCATTGAAGTACGTGATGCTGTGTCTAACGTGCTTTTCTTTGTCTTGGATAGTATGGGCATTTTAGAAGGTACTTTATCACTTTGGGACTTACCATTGGGGAAAAATGAACAACACAAAATACTATAGATGTAAAGAAAGGGCATCTTTAAGTTAGAATGTGGTAAGTGAATGAAAATGTACACATCTGCTCGGATTCCAACCACAGACTACACAGAAACAGGGCAAATTGTGGAACCCATACAAAACAAGAATACAAAATTGGGACATGCCATAACAGGACTTCTTGGAAGTGTTTATTCATATAGATAAGGATCTGGTCCCCTCAGGTGGAAACACAAACGGGCAATGGGATCTTTCATTCTGCAATATTTACTGAGTGGGGACACTGCTGGCCAATTGGGATGGATTCGGGCAGATTCAGGAAAAGAGGTAATTGGTCTGCTCCAGGCCAGGGGTCAGGGACAAGAAGGAGATCATTTCCCGGTTTCGGGGAAATGAGACCGTCCTGCATTTAGAGAACTAGATGTTCAGCTGGTCATGCTTTCAGCCTCTCTGTCGCTGCCTCCAGGACCAGGCAGTGCCCTAGCGGCTGTTTGCTTTTCCACCACACTTACCAAGCTCAGTTGGAATCAGACCCATATTTTCCTGCAGCCTCCACCCTGACCCCTGCTACTCGCCCCCAGCCTCTACCCACCCAGCCTGGGCCCTCTCTACAGCGGGTGCATACAGTCTTTGATTTACGCCTGGGTCCCACTCCAGCCTGGCAGCTCAGGGGCTTAGGAATTAGATGGAAATATGAGATCGCTGTCTGGGGCCCTCTGTTGAAATCTGTGGTCTTGCACATGTTGACTAATGGACTCACTAATAGACCCCAGCCCCATACCACCTGGCCTTGAGCAAACACGGCTCTCAGGTTGCTGGGACCTTTTGGGGCCCCACATGGGACCCGCCCTCGGAGACTGTCCTCTTAGCTGGCTTTGGGGGAAGGTTTTGTGCAAGGCATTTCCCAAGCACTGGCTGGTTGTGTCACATCCCTGAATAGACCCCTGCTGGGCGCCAGTGCCCCGCCCACAACCTGCTATAAAGGCCACTGTGCTCTCCTGCCACCAGCTCTGTGTGGCTCCAGGACCTCGTAGCAGACCATCGGCATGGCGCTTTCCTGGGCCCTCGCAGTCCTGAGCTTTCTACCCTTGCTGGAGGCCCAGAACTCAACGTGTGCCGATTTAACAACCCCACCTGTCATCACTAATGCCACCCTGAACGTGGTGAGTGGCTGCAGACGCCGGCCCTGAGCGCCGTGGGCTGCTGCCTGCCCTGGGAGCTTTTCTTCCCCTGCCTGCTGCAGTCAGCCCCTTGCCCCTGGCTCTGCCCTTTCCTCTCCTGCATTGTGAGGTGCAACGCTGACCAGCCTGGGGGCTTGGGTGACCTCCCACTGCCTCCAGACTCAGAAGTGCCACTGGCCTGGCAGAGCCGATCTGGGCGCATCTGGGTCTCAGAGTGAGCTTCCGGTGTCCACACCTGCGGGGGCCTGGTCTCCCTCTTTGTGGAAGGGAAGGGGAGATCGGCCCATAGCTTTTTGCTGCTAACAGCTGGAGGCGGCTCCCAGCCCTCACCACCTGCACCTGCCTCTCCCCAGCTCTCTGGCAAGTGGTTCTTCATTGGCTCAGCGTTTCGCAAGCCCGAGTACCACCAGGCAGCTCAAAAGATCCAGGCGGCATTCTTTTACTTTGTCCCCAACCTGACAGAAGACACGATTCTGGTCCGAGAGTACCAGACGATGTGAGTCCCCAGGCCAGCCACCCCTGCCCCATCTCCGGGCTCTATCCAGGAAGCCTGAAGACCCTGACAACACCCCGTCTCCTCCTGGCCTCAGCTTTCCCATCCTGGAAATGGGATGCTGGCTGTAATCTCTGCCTGTCTCACGCCCCTGCACTGTGGTGGGTGATGGTCGTCTCTGCTGTCCGCCTGTTTGTCACCCACCTTCTGTCTGTCCTTAGGGAGGATCAGTGCATCTATAACTCCAGCCAGCTGAATGTCCAGCGAGAGAATGGTACCCTCTCCAAATTCGGTGAGGGCCAGTCCCCAGGCAGGCAGGTCTGCTGGGTGGGAGTGGGTGGGTCAGCTAGGGGCGAGGGCAGGGACTAAGGCCTGGGAGATTGTGCAGAGAGAATACGAGGAAGTCCTGCTCCCATACTGCTCCTGCTTTGTGTGTGTGGACCTCCATAAGTGCGGCAGTGACTGCCAACATTTTTTAGCTTTTACTATGTGCCGGGCATTGTTGGAAGTGCTTTCCATTTCACAAACACCTGTACGAGGCAGTGCAAAGATCAGATGATGAAATCTAGGGACAGAGATGTTGAGTCATTTCCTGAGGTCACACAGCTTATAGTTAAAGCTAGAATCTGCCTCCAGACCTGCATGCCACTGAACCACTCTTCAAGATCCTCTGCAAGCTAAGGGTGGGAGCCCAGGTGCCGGGCAGGCAGTGACTTCCTTCATGTCCTCACCATCCCTGGGGACAGCACATAGTTAAGGCACATCAATGTGAGTAGGCCTGGATAGACACCACTTAGCAGCCCTGAGGCCCAGGGCCTCCTCTCCCTTGTCTGCAAAATGCGGATGGAGATTCTGACAGCCATTGTGAGCGTCCATCATCCCATACTGCAAAGTGCTCTGCAAATGACCAGGCACACAGCAGAAGACGGGCACAAGATGGCGCTAGTGAGCCCTGGCCCTTGGGATGGGGACTGTGGCGCCATCCCTTGGTTTCACTCAAGGCCCTTCCTCCTGCAGAGTGGGACAAGGAGCATGTCGCCCAGCTGCTGCTGCCCAAGCACGGCAAAACCTTCATGCTTGCCTTCTTCCTGGAGGACGAGAAGAACCGGGGGGTGTCCTTCTACGGTAGGGCTCTGCAGCCCCAGGCCCCCCACCCCCCCACAGCCCCCCATCCAGCCTGCAGGCCCCTCATGCCGGACCCTCCTTCCCCTTGCAGCTGACAGCCCAGAGACCTCCCCAGAGCAGCTGGAAGAGTTCCAGGCGGCCACCACGTGCATAGGCATGGAGAAGTCAGAAATCACGTATGTGGACTGGAAAAAGGTACGCACGGGGGAGTGGGCAGGGCCACCCTGGGCAGGGCCACCCTGGGCAGGGCCCCATTTGGGGCAACTTCAGAGGCTCAGAGAGGGAAAGCTGCCGGCCAAGGCTGCACAGACAGGCAGGTCTCTTGATTTTAAGACCCCACCTCCCCACAGGGACCATGGGAGGAGGAGAAGAGAGTCCGAAAGGGAAAAATCCCTACACGATCATGGGGCGCTGGAGCAGGTGGGGAGGACTGGAGAGGCCGGGAGTCCAGGAGGAGTTACGGCCTGAGTCAAGGGAGGTGGCCCAGCCACAGGGAAATGCGTGTAGGGTCACAGGGCCATTTTGCCTCCCACAACCCAGGCTTTGACCCACCTTCTCATTTTTACAATCCTGGCAACGGGGACTGGGCATCATGGCTTTCAGTGCCACCAGCCTGGGGCAAGCCCTGAGTTTCCTTAGAGATGAAAATGACCTGTACGGCAGGCTCCTCAGGCTGGCCTCTAGCCCTGTGTTAACTGAAAGTCTTTGCCTGCTGCTGTCCTAGCCGGGAGTCCGCAGGGTCACGGGGCTGACAAGCTGCTTGCCCTTGATTTGAGATCCATCTGCTGCTTTCTGGACCATTAGAATACGGCATCTCCACCCCTGGCCACGGGGCCCCTCTCTGGTGACCACTGGGCCTGGGTTCCCTGGTGGAGGGAACCTGAACACAGCCGTTGGAGCTGGGCCACCTCCCCACAGCCTGCCTCCCTGTTGCCTGGCTGGGACCCTCAGATGGGTCACCCAGCCTCCCTGAGCCTCAGTTGCTTCTTCCGCAGAACAGGGTGTCAGCAGACACAGCTGACTTGGTGTGGTGCTGGAGGGTCTGAGGGTTCAGCAAGCGGGTGCCCTGGTGGAGGGGTTGAGCCCTGATCTATGGCTAGAGAAGCCCAGGCAAAGAGAGGGAAAACGTCCTGCCCAGGCCTCCAAGAAGGATCCAGGCAAGGAGAGTGGGGCCTCTTCCTGAAGTCCCTGCCTCGGCATCCCCATGGCTCTTCCTGCTGTCTCCTAGGATCTGTGTGGGCCAGTGGAGAAGCAGCAGGAGCTGGAGAGGAAGCAGGCAGAGCAAGAGGCCTAGCGAGCCCGGCACAGGGCCAGCGGCTCAACTGGCCTCACCACCACCACCTTCTGTGCCTCCTCTTTGCACCAGTAAAGCATCCGTCACAACAGCCGGTCTTTGGCCACTTGTTGACTCGCTCATTCTTTCATTCCTTTATTCTTGGTGAGGCCAGCCCTGAGGGGTACCTGGCTGTGTCCAGGAAGCTCCAGCCCCTGGCTGGAAGAGCCCCCAGGGGGAATGTCCAAGAGGGACAGGAATGGGCACTGCACAGTGGGAGCTCAGTACGGGGTGGCTTCTCTGCAGTGGGGCAGGCTGGGATGGCTCCTGGAAGGCGCATCTGAGCTGATCTAGAGGGATTAAGAGCTGGATAAGACCTGTCATTCTTGCTGCAAGGCAAACCCCTAAGAGGACATGTTTGAGGAACCCAGAGGCAGGGGACGCCAGAGGAGTTGGGGTGGAGCAGGGACAGGGAGAATCTAGGTACCCAGTGCCTCTTACGAGGGCCCTTTGGGAAGACGAGGTGGGGGGGCTCACCTGGAGGCAGGAAGGCCTGTGTGGAGGCTGCTGAGCCCACGGGAGGGGCACACAGACAATGGCCTTTGCAGGTGAGGCTGGTCCCTGCAAGCCATCTGACACCATCTCGCACACGAGTTTGGGGCTCTCGAGGTGTTGTCCAATCGATGGCCCAAACACAGACAAGCACCCTAGGCCAGGAGTCACCAAGGAAGGGCTGGCCTCATCCCAGACCCAGGGGCTCCATGGTTGGTGGCCTCTGGTCATGTGCAGGAAGCGGCATCCCGTGATTGACAGCGAGGATGGGGCTGAATTGGGCAGGTCATTCAGTACGTGCAGCTGCCTGAGCCTCCAGAGCGCCGGCCGTGATGCTGGTGTCCCTCCTTGGTCCCCAGCCCTCCTGGGCCACTGCCTTCCTGCCACCCTCCCTAGAACCCTGTGCCACAGGCCCAAGAAGCTAGCAACGTTCATTCCACAGCTGGAGCCACTGCTGTGCCCACGACACTGAGGCTGGGGACGCGGCCCTGGCCCTCCCTTGGGCTTCTTCACATCCCGTGAGCTGGGGGCTGAGGGTGAGACGCCTCTGGTACCCAGAAGGGTCCGGCCTGGAGGCTCAGAACCTCGGAGGCCTGTTTCCACTTCAGCGTCACCCAGGGCAAGGCCATGTTCAAGTCCACCCGAGGACCAGCTTGAACCTGGACTAGACATGGGTCACGGGGACAAGGAGACGTGAGAAAGGAGGGGTGGGAGGAGGCCAGAAGCAGCCAAGCATGAGCTGGGTGTGGCGGTCCACAGCTGTAATCCCAGCTACTTGGGAGGCAGAGGCCGGAGGATCGCCAAGGTCCAGGCCAGAGGCAGCCTGTGTAACCTAGCAAGACTCTGCCTCCAGATAAAAGATAGGAGAGGGGCTGGGGGTGCAGCCCAGGGGTAGAGACTGGCCTAGCAGACATGAGAAGCTGGGTTTGACCCCCATGGACTACAAAGAGAAAAGGCCAAATAGCAAAGAATATGGACTCGGAGCCAGACACCTGAAGGCAAAGCCTGGCTCTCTCCCCAACCAGCCTGGGCAGACAGCTCAGGGGCACCTCGCTGTGCTGGTCACCACTGTGGGGGGAGTGGAGGTGGGAGGGCTGCATGGGGCCTGTGTGCAGCATGATATGCTGGGTGCTGAGCCTGGCGCAGGGCCGTCAGGGGCTCAGGGGCACTAGAAGGAGTGTCCAGGCCAGAGCGTCTGCCAACATTCACTTGCTGTGTGTGTCTTGCCATCTCTGGTCCCAGCGGGGCTTGGCCAGATGGCCTCTGCAGGTGAAAGGTCTGAAATAAGGTTGGAGAACCAAGCCAGCAGAGGCTGGAAACGTACCCACCAGGTCCCCAGGGAAGGGCTTGGTTGGATGACAAATTCTCCCCCATCCGGAACGTTGACTTCCGAAACTACAAGCCCAGGATACATCACACACACAGGCAGCTGTGGGACCTTTTTTTTTTTTTTGTCATCTTTTCTGTTTTTTTTAAGATCATAATTCAATCTTCATTTGCTCTAGTAACGAAAATAGACTTTTAAATGCTTCAAATATACAAACATCTGTGATGCACACACATTCCAGAAATGCTGAGGTCCGCGCTGCTACAGGTGAGGGAGTGGGAGACGGCCTGGCTGCAGGCCCCAGATAGGGGCCTGGCAGGGAGCGGGTCCCTGGCCAAATGCCACTGAGATTGTGGGGAAGAGCTGGGGCCTCAGGACGAGGTACTGAGAGCAAGTGGTAGACAGCTTCCTGACCCCCGTGGGCAGCCTCCTCCCCGTGGGCCTGTGCCAAAGGCCTCCACTGCCACAGAGGAACTGGGTGCACGTCACCCTGGGCCCCCCATCCTCAGATGTCCCACTCATCCCCAAATGCCCCTCTGTCCGTTGGAGCAAGGTCTCTGGCCAGGCCCTTCCCAGAGGTTTGTGCCCCCCAGTGGCTGGGCAGAGGTGGGGACCAAGAACGCTGTGGAGAACGGACTCTTCCCTTCTTCCCTGGCCTTCTAAGGAGGATCCAAGCCCAGGCTAACGCCCCGGGACAGACCTTCCTGTCCATCTGTCTATAAAATGCATGTTATTAGCCAGAGGTGGACAAGCATAGGGAGAATCCCAAAGGCTCCCCATGGACAGAGGTGGCCTTGCTCACAGCACCACCTGGATGGGAAGTCATCCCACTTGATGACCACCTGGGAATCCATCAGAGCGAGCAGGCGCATGGCCCTCCTAGTGGTGGCCCCAGGCCATGCAGGCATCAGCGACTCCAGCAACTTGGGCCAGGGGACAGCAGGGCTCCCTGCTGCCCAACCCCGGTCTCGGAACCTCCGGGGAGTCAGAAGAGGCAGGAGCCCCGCATGCCTCGGGCCTGGCACAGGTCGGCCGACAGCGTGCGCCGCATCTGGCGGCTGGTGGAGCACACGTTCTCTGCAGCCTGCACGGCCTGGCTCAGGGCCTCCTGCAGCTCCTCCAGGGCGTCGGGGTCCAGCTGGATGGAGTGCCGGTGTCTTCGGGCTGGCCGTGGGGAGGCTGTGGGGGCTGAGGTAGGTGCTGGCGGTGCATAGTACCTAGGGAGGGAAGGAAGTGAGCTCATGAGCACAGAGAGAGCTGGGTGAAGCCGAGGAGCACTGGGCTGGGAGTCCACCCCCTGCCAAGCCCCAGCTGGGCCACCGGCCCCTGGTCGGTGTGTCTCAGTCTCTCCACCTATGAAGGGGCACAATAAGTACACATTGGGGAATGTGCTAGAAGGGAGGCAGAGGACACACCTGCGTGAGTAACGGGTGCTAGGCGGTGAGTTCACACCATCAGCTCACTTAGCAATTATTTACTGACCATCTACTGCGTGCCAGGCACTGTGCTAGGCTCTGGGGTGATGACAGAATGTTCAACCATGGACCCCATAGCCTTCTTAGAGCTTCCAACCAGAAAGCCAGATCTCAGGGAGGCCAGGATCACCCCAGGCTTGAGAGCAAAACCCCCTCACTGGAGAGGTAGCATGTGGAGTCCTGTGTGCCAGCCGTGGGGTGCTGGGAAACATGATGCTAACCATTAGGACTGTGCAGTCAGAAGGGCTGGCTTCCCTCATCCGGGGTGGCGGGGGGAGGGGTGTCCTTCCACCTGGTCTGCAGGAAGGTGGGGCACTGTTTTCAATGGCTGGGGAAACGGGCTGAGGAGCCAGGAGGTGACGCACACATTTCCCTAGCAAGGGACCGCTGCATTTGTCAGTACGTTTAGGGGTCAAGGTTACTGGCTGTGGGCAAGAAGGGGGTGTGGCCCCCGCGTTGTGGAATAAAGTGCGTGTGTGGCTGGGAGAGAGAGAGATGAAGAAGCACTTTGCCTAAATAAAGCAGGAGCGAGTTTAGAAGGACCTCACTGGAACCCTTCGCTGGCCTCCTTGGCACACTCTTGACTCTGGCCTTATCCTTGCTCCCCTGTGTTCTAACTCACAGCACTGCACGCCGCATGAGAGGGCTGGCTGGGGTCACCAGAGATGTGTCTCCAAAGAAGACAAACCAACAGCCCAGAAGCGCAAGAAAAGATGTACCGCACCATCAGCCATCAGGAAAATGCCAACCAGAACCACGCGGGACGCCGCTTCCCACACCTTATGCCCAGTGTTGTTGTTGTTGTTAGGTGCCGTCGAGTCAGGTCCGACTCATAGCGACCCTCATAGGGTTTTCAATGGCAGATTGTTTCAGGATTGCCTTGGGAGTGGGTTGCCACATCCTTCTCCCATTTTTGCAGTGCTGGGAATCAAACTCGAGACCTCAGAGACTGTAGAGCAGTGCTCTACCAACTGAGCTAAATCCCAGCCTCATGCCTGGTTGTTGTTGTTGTTAGGTGCCGTCGAGTCGGTATCCGACTCAGCAACCCTCATACGGTTTTCAATGGCTGACTATTTTGGGATTGCCTTGGGAGTAGATTGCCAGGCCCTTCTCCCATTTTTGCGGTGCTGGGAATTGAACTTGGGACCTCAGAGACTGCAGTGCAGCGCTCTACCAACTGAGCTAAATCCCAGCCCTCATGCCTGGTAGGATGGTCAAAATAAAAACCGGCAGACAGTAGCAAGTGAGGAGGACGAGGCGCAGCAGCCAGGACCTTCATCCCTACTGGGGGTGTGAATAGAAACAAGCCCGGCAGCTCCTCAAACAGGTGAACCCAGTGCCTAGCCCAGGATGGCACCTTTGTCTTCAGTAGTCACATTGCAGTGGGTTCCATAAGCCACTTCACAGAGGACAGTGAAGCTCAGAGGAGCTAAGTGACTCAGGAGCAGTTCAGGTCTAGAGGCTGGCCCCCAGTCCTTGTCATTCTGCTCGGCCAGCCATGGCCTCTGGACAAGCTACGTGGCTTTTATGAATGCATGCATGTATGTATGTATTTATGTATGTAGGTATGAATGCATGTATGTATACATGTATGTATGTATTTTTATTTTTTGGTGGAGGCGCTGCGGTTTGAGACAGGGGTCTTGCTGTGTGGCCCAGGCTGGCCTGGAACTTGCTATGCAGCTCAGGCTGTCCTTGAATTTGTGTTGATCCACCATACCCAGCCGCCATACAGCTCTCCGAGGCCTCTGTTTACCCACCTAAAACGGCCATCCTTAGCTACTTCCCAGGGTAGAGCCAGCAGGAAAAATGAGGGTAAAAGCCCTCGTACTTCCAGGCCCTGGTAGGTGCTCTGTAACTATG
The DNA here is from genome assembly GCA_007922755.1 of Pedetes capensis. Lineage (NCBI taxonomy): Eukaryota > Metazoa > Chordata > Mammalia > Rodentia > Pedetidae > Pedetes > Pedetes capensis. Next base: position 211,176 of record VMDO01001109.1, on the reverse strand, counting down.
AGCTGCTGAGGCCCAGGTCTGGCTGGGAGGGACGGTCGTGGATTCACACCCAGACCTGACCCTTCCAGCATCCAGAACACGCAGTAATTAGCAAGCAGCCCATGCTGATGAGCAGCTCTGAGCCGAACTGAATGCAGCGAACTGTGGCCCATATTCCCTCCTTTCAGAGCATCTGGGGTCGCTCCTGGGTTCCCCTACACTGCCCTCTTCTGCTCATTGGATAACCAGCTTAGTTTGAAGGGCCCCTAAATTTCCCCTAGGCAGAAGCTGCAAAAATCCCTTAGGGCTAGAAAGCCTCGGCCGCAGGGTATATAAGACAAAAGACCAGTAGGTGGCAGCACAGGACTGTTCAACTTTCAAATCGGAGCCCTGGCCTCCGCTACTGAGCATGCTCAGTCCTGCCACCCTGAGGCAGGAGAAACTTCAGAGGGTCAGCTGACCAAATTCCAGCAGCATTAGAAGCACTAGGGTTTCTGGCCACCTATCTACTGTGGGCTTCCTGTGTATTTGTTCTTGAATTCCTCACTACCACCATTTCCCAGAGGAAGAAACTGAGGCACAGAGGGGTAAAGGGACCTGCCCAAGTTTACTCAGCTACTAGTGGTTGTTGTTGTTAGGTGCGGTCGAGTCGGTATCCGACTCATAGCCACCTTACTTACAACAGGTGAAACACTATTGTCAGCGCTTCCCTGCTGTTCACAGGGTTTTCAAGGGCAGATTGTTTTTTGGGAGTGGGTTGCCGGGTCCGTCTCCCAAGCCTACAGCACCTGGTGTTCCCAGGCAGTCTCCCATCCAAGTACTAACCAGGCCCCACCCTGCTTAGCTTCTGAGATCTGACAGGATCAGATGCCACAGGGCTACCGCTGCAGGCTCAGAGACTAGTAGCTGCCACTAAATCCTTCCCCTTCCCCATGGTCACCACCCTGGCTTGTTCTCCCACTGGCCTGTGCCTGGCAAGCGGGTTGTTCTCCCACTGGCCTGTGCCTGGGAGGATTTGGCCTTAGAAGCAGGACCCCCAAGTTCCAGGCAAAGCCTTCCCTGAATAGTGACAGGGAACCCAGGCATCTCAGTGCACCTGCCGGGCGGGGTGCAGGGTGGCTCTTACTGCAGCCTGAGGGGAAGGTCCCTACGGACACCCTCAGTCCTGGCTGAGAAGGGGGAAGGAAACATGCCTGGGGCTGGACGGCACCCTGGGCCTCTGCTCCCGCCACAGTGACTCTGTCCTCACTGCCCCAGACTCAGGCTGTCAAAAGTCCAGTTGCTGGTGACACTGAGTCCCAAGGGATTCAAATTATAGTGCTGGAAGCTGAGGCAGAGAACTAGGTGGTGATAGGTAGGACAAGAGGGCAGGCATCCTAATTCCAGGGTCCAGACTTCTTTTCCCTCCACACTTCGACCCATGTCTTCCTCCGAACACGATACTGAGCCACAGCGATGTGGCCTGCAGCACCCAGGGGGCCACGGAGTCAGCCGGAGCCCTCCTGGAGCCATAGTGAACTCCACAGACACCCCGCTGGGTTCTTGACACGTGCGTCACTTACTCCTCACCCGTCTGTACCAGATGGAAACCACTCCCCATGAGCACATGGGGAAACTGAGGCTCAGAGGAAGCAGCTCTACTCTGACCACAGAGCCAATAAGGGGAGAGTGGATTCCACGTGGCTCTGTCTGCAGCACTGTGCCTACCCCTCCCGTGCTCTGCCCCATCTGGGCGGCTGGTCTCACCTCAGCACGCCTGGCCAGTGGCCTTCCACCTGCCAAGGTCATCAAAAGCACGGCAGGACTGAACAACAGCCACTGCCAAGACGAGCCTGAGGGGGTCGATGACAAAGGATCAGGGGCTGCTGGATGGGACCCCGGAACAGAAAGACCTTCACATACAAACCAGGGATACGAAATAAACCCTGCGCTTTGGTTAGCAGCAGTGCGTTAATGCTTCGCTAATGGTGAGAAATGTGCCGGGTGAATGCAAGACGTCAGGTACAGAGCTGGGGGAGGAGGCGTGGCGAATGGGTCCTATTGTTGCTAGGTGCTGTCGAGTCAGGAGTCAGGTCCTCAAGTCTGATTCTTAGCAACTCTATGTACAAGAGAATGAAACAGTCCCCGACACTGTGCCATGCCTGGCACTATTGTCAGTGCTTCTCTGCTATTCATAGAGTTTTCATTGGTGGATTCTTTCAGGACTGGGTTGCCAGGTCCTTCTCCTTAGCCTGCAGCACCTGGTATTCCCAGGCTGTCTCCCATCCAAGGACTAACCAGGCCAACCCTGCTTAGCTTCTGAGATCTGATGGGATCGGATGGTAGGTGGAGAGTAGAGGGAGCTCTCTAGACTACCTGCTCAATCCCCCTAAGTCCAAAAGTGTTGCCCCAAAGAAACTCCTGAAAAAATAAGCAAGTCCTCCACACTTGCTTGCCCACAGGAAGGTAGAATACTGTTAGTGCTCTGGGCTCTAGGGCCTCTGGAGGCTGCAAACTCCCTGGGGCAGGACCCTCTCACCAGCCCACCCCATGGCTGGGCACTCGGGGCCGCCCAGTATGCCTGCTGCACAGAGAGCAGTGAAGGTTTGCTGAGTGACTACAAGAGCGTCAGGCTTGTCGGGCACATTAGCCATGTGGGATACATCACAGGAGTGCCTCCCGCTGGGGGTCACAGCTGCTGAGGTTTTCGGCGACTCAGACAGAAGCTGGGGTGGTTGGAAGGGAAGACTCACACACTGGCTGGCGCATAAGGCATGACGGGAACCGAGGAGATGTAGGCAAAGGCTGGTGGGGCTGGAGCGGGGGGCATGGCTGCCAGATACCACAGGCCTGGGGGTGGCCGTGGCGGCGAGCCGGCCCTCCTGCTCTTCTGCCTGGGGCTGGATGTGGAAGGCGCGCTTCTCCGCGAGGAGGCCTTCTCTGCCCCTGTGAGGGAGGGAAGAGCAGAGAGACTCGGTCTGAAGGTGTTGGTGGGTCTGCCCAGCCCTCCTCCACCCTTGAGCACTGGGCTCACGGCTCACGGCCACCCAGGCAGAGCATCCATTGGGAAGCAACTGCTCCACTGCATTGCTCCACCCTGCAAGCTCGCCAGGGCCCCAAGCCTTGGCCAAGCTGAGCTGGGGTGTGGCTGAAGGAAGGCGCTGAGCACTTGTCCTCACCAGAAGGGGCTGAGCCGGAGCCCTCTTCCTCTGCCAGGGACCTGGCTCGACCGCACATGGGACAGTGGAGGGTGTCAGCGGCAGAGGGGCCTGGTGGGTCCCTGGTGGCAGCACCGCCTAGAGGAGAAGGAAGAGACGAGACGTCAGGGGAGGTCAACGTCTGCCATCATCAGACCTGGGGCCCTGCGGCACTGAGCTGTTCTTGGAGGCACTGCAGAGGACGCCACCCATGCTTCCCAGGGACGGTGACACCAATTGTGATGCCAACCACGCTGGTGAGACTGCATGGCCTGAGCAAGCCCTCCACAGAGGGCTTTTGTGCGTCACTCCATGTCTGCGGGGCCACTGGGTCGACACGTTCTATGGTTGAGGAAACTGAGGCTCCACGAGGGAGGATTTGCTGAGGCCTCAGAGCCTCCAGAGGGGTGGCCGTGTGATCCCGACAGCCCCCGCTCTCCAGTGAGACAGAATTGTTCCCCATGTAGGGGACTGAGAAAAGTCACCTGGCCCCTGGGAACTAGGGTCAGCAGAGGCCCAAGGAAGCACATCCCCAGTGGCACATCTGGATGAGCCTCAGGCCCCGGTGGGCCAGCACCCTAGGGCCTCCTGCCTGCCAGCTGAGCAATGCCCCTGCCCCACCTTGTGACCTGGTGCTCCCACCCCAGCTCTGCCCACTCCTGGGGACATGGGGAATATGGAGTAAATGAATGGAGGGAGCGACCTACCGTGACCTGAGCAAAGGTAGAGAGATGTGGGGGAGAGAAGCCGGGGCTCTGGAGTCGCACAGACCTGGGTCCCCACACTGGCTCTCCCATGGTAAGGTGTGTGGTCTCTCCAAGCCCCAGTTCCTTCGCCCATACAATGGCCCGCGTCCAGCCCTGCTATGAGTTCCTGACAGCGAAGGGTGCAGCCTCAGCTGCCCCAGGTGCTGTCGCTTACCTGTGTCCGGGGTCCTAACAGGCTGGCAGCGGGGACAGGAGGCTGTGCCGCTATCCCTTGGGACGGCCTTAGGGGACGGAATGTGGTACTCCTGGCCTGGGGAACACACGGGAATGGTCAGTGCCAGGCTCTGCATAGATGGGGAGGATGCTGGTTTAACAACTGCTCTCTTTTCTTCCTCGTGGTTTTACTAGTTCCTCCTGTCTGTGTCTCGTGCGTATACACATAAGTACATATACGCCACGGACATGCACTGATGCACACGAGTGTATATACACTTGTACATACACAGTGCATCCCTTGTTTATTGCAAGTTCTCTCCAGAGCCCGCCCTGGTGCATGTCAGCTACCAGGAGCCGCTGAGTTCTTCCTGTACGGCATCGATCACCACCCCTGGACAAATCAGGATTTGAAAGCCAGCCCGGCAGAAATGGTGTCTTGACAAAGGAGGACACTCTTCCCGGCCCTCGACCTGCTGGTTTGGAGTGGCTTAGACATGGAGTTGGTGGCATTTCTTCCTGGGCTCTGAATCGCTGTAAAAGGAGGATGTCATGGTGGCAATTTGCCTGGGCTGGCTGGCAAGACTGAAGGGGGCCAGATCTGTGAGTCTCTACCCAGTGCCCTGCAGATGAAAAGCTCTCATTGCCACTAGAAAGCTTGACAGGCCAAGCATGGTGGCACACGCCTATGATCCCTGCACTGCAGAGGCAGAGGCAGGAAGATCAAGAGTTCAAGGCCAGCCTGGCCTACATAGCGAGGCCTTGTCTCAAAAAACTGGGGGCTGGGGAGGCAGCTCCATGGTAGCCCTTGCCTGGCCTGTGCGAGGCCCTGGATTTGGTCAGAGAGTGATCCAGACAGGTTTTCAGGTCGTCACCATCTCTGCCTTGTCCTCCCTGAGTCTTAAAAACCTCAAGGTCCTGGGAAGCCACTGTGGAGGGCTCCGTATCTCTCTCCCTCCTGCGCCCTGGCCTCTGGTCACGCTTAGTACTGGGTGCTGCTCAGTCCCTGGATTGCCTGCTACTGTCACTCAGAACTGTGGAGAGCCTGTCGGCCCCTCACGACACTCCACTGGGCAGAGATGACTTTGCTGCCTGCCTTGATCCCAGCACACAGCAGTGCAGAGGGCGAGTGGCGGCCCTCCCTCCTCAGCAGGGTGTTGGCGACAGATGGACACTGTGCTTACTGCGCCCGGCATCACAATCATTACGGTGGGAGGAACCTACAGGACTCAGCACTCTGCAGGGCTGGGAGGTGTCGCTGTAAGCCGTCCTCGGGTAAGGCCAGGTGCCCAGTTTATGAGACACGGAGGCCTGGAAATCAGCACCCGAGGGCAAGCTAGGTACAAAGGACGACCTTCAGTGTTCACAAGGAATGCCCAGGTCTGGCCAAGAGTAGGAGCCCATGAACGTCTTTTTTATTTTTGCTTTTTATTATTTTTTTTTTTTGCAGTACTTCAGGTCAAACCCCGGGCTAGGCAAGTGCTCCACCCCTGAGCTGAACCCCTAGCCCAATTTTTATTTCTTATTTTGAGACAAGGTCTGGCTAAATTGCACAGGCTGCCTCTGGCCTCAAGCCTGCAATTCCCCATCTCAGTCGTCCGAGTGCTGGGATTATAGGCATGCACCATGGTGCCTGGCTCCACGACCCTCTTTATGATCTGCTGGCTGAGCCGAAGGGGCCCAACCCTGGAAAGGGGCCATGTGGCCACCGTGTGCCTAATCAATGAGTGAGGAAGGATCGAGACTCAAGGCCAGTGCTTGAGATGCCTCCCACCACAGAGCACACAGCAGGTGAGACGTCAGTGCCCCCCGGACACAGAAAAGGCTCCTCACCCCAGCCCCATCCTGGCCCACCTGTGTACTGGCCCCGGAAGGAGACCCTGTCTGGCCGTCTGCTGTTGCCTGCCCTTCTCGTCTCCTGCTGCGCTGCTTGGGGATGGTCTTTGGTGGCCCTGCTTGTCTCAGATGATAGTCGTGGGGATGGCGGCTCAGATTCAGAACCTGGGGTGGGAAGAGAGGAGCCTGAGGCAGCGAGGGGATGGTGGCAGTTGTCACGAAGCTTGAGGAGTGAGCACATCGCAAGTGACGCCTGGGTTTCACTCCCTGATCTGCCTCCTGGGATGACAGGCCCGCACCTCGGAACCTTAGCCTTGAGCTAAGCTGGTTGGATGCATTGTGTCCTTCACAGCAATCCTGGGAGGTGGAAACTGTTATCTGCTCAGAGCAGGTGACAACCTGGCCAAGGTAGCACAGTGGAGCTGGGGCTGAACCCCAGCACGGACTCCTTCACCAGGCCCCTTGTGCTCTGAGCGCCAGGGTCTGTCTCCGCAGCATGTGGCCAATCTGGCCCTGCCTGCAGTGGAGTTCCGGCACAGTGACCTACACAAAGCCCTGGCCGACCGCCTCAGGGGTGGCAAATGTGCAGCAGGCAGTGGCTGTTCTCAGAAGGGCATGGTGTCTCTGAGCACTGTCACTGCCTAAAACAGTCACATCGGGGACCCTCTCCAAGTTTCCCTGAATGTTGGGGTCCCTGGCCAGGAGCCCCCATGCTGACCGGGGCCTCCAGAAATCAATCCTGGCCAGCGATGACTTACTCAGGGACAGTCGGGGCACCTCCTGAGGCACCGAGGAGGACCTGGCTCGCCGTCTTCCTGTGGGCCCCACTTGCTCTGGTCCTTCAGGCTCCCCAGACAACCGCTCTGTGGATTTGCTATCAACAAGGAAGACAGATGATGTCACTGGCGAGGTTTCACGTGGTCCTTATAGATGATGCATGATAGTCAAGGTCAACCTGGGGAAAACGCTCAGAGCACCAAGGGAGGAAGAAAGGGTAGCATTCAAAACCGAGGACTTTGGAGTCAGTCTCAAGGAAGATGGCTCTGGGCCTCTCTGACCCTCAGTCTCCTCAGCCACGAAGTGGGAGTGATCAGAGCAAGGACTTCCGAGAGGTATTGGAAGGACTGATGAGATGATATCCATAAAACACTTAACCTAGTACCCTCCACAGAACCACTTGGAAAAAGTGGGCTGGCTGGGCAAGTCATCTTCACCAATGAGGCCAGGGGCTGAGTGGGCGAGAGGGTGAGAAGCTTGGGGAAGGGCTAGCTCTCTGGCTAGTGGGGAGGTGCGGCCCTACTTTTTGAATCATGCTTTTTTTTTTTTAAGTACTAGGTGTTTAACTCAGGGTCTCACACAGGCTTTACAAGCTCTCTACCACTGGGCTGCACCCCCAGCCCATTTTTTACTATGTATTTGAGACAGGGTCTTACTAAGTTACGAGCACTGCCTCTGGCCTTGAACTCATGATCTTTCTGCCTCCACCTCCTGAGCTGCTGGGATTCTAGGCATGCGCCATGACACCAGGCTTGCCTTGTGTTTTATTACCAACACATAGTTTAGATATTCTTTTATGCATCCAATACTACACAGTGAAAAAACGTAAGAGCAGGCTAATGATTGAACAAATGAGAGAGAGAAGGAAGTGGCAGCGTCTGAGCCCATGATGTCTAGGGAGAGCCGGGAGCCAGCCCCGTCTGTCACCAGGGAGAAGGTGGGAATCTGGGGCCACCCACCTGCCACAGCGGGAGCCCCAGGTAGCTGAGCAATCTGCTGACTGGTCCCGGGTCCGGGCTGGGTGGTCAAAGGTGGATGCTGGGTATGTCAGGCTGCCCTGGGATGGCCGGTGCAGGCTGTCCTCCAGCCGCAGACGGAGTCGCGACACCTCAGCTTGTAGTTCACGGATGGCCTGGCTGGGGTGGTGGGGGACAGAGACAAAGAACACATGTGCAAGGGACAGAGCTGCGGGGCCCCGAGTGCTGTCCAGCAGGCACAGGGGCTGACGCTGCACTCCAATGGTTCTAGAACGTTCCTGTGGCTCCACTTTTCTTACCACACATTTTGACTCCTTTCTGAACTTCTGCCTCTGTGCTTCCTGAGTACAGACCAGAACCTTCCTTTGACGCCAGTCCTCCTAACATGCAGGGTCAGCGGAGCCGTTTGGAAATACCAGAGGCACTTTTCTCAACACGGAGAGAAGAACGCAGAACAAATACACTAACGTGCACTTTCCACTCTGACCTGCTGTGGCTGTCGGCCACCTCCCTCCCACTATCTCTTTCTAGAAACTGTAATTATGTGGCCTGTCTCCTTGCTGCTCTTGCTCAGCGGCTACCTCCTGGGCACCCCCAAACATTTCCTAGTGCTCCTCTACACTCCTGGCAGAAGATGCTCGCCTGGCACCCCAGTCCTGAGCCATTGGCAGGCAGGGACCAGGACCCTCCATCTCATGACCCCAGACAGCCTTAGCACTCAGGTGCTCAGAAACACAACTGAATTGGAGCCAGGCTCAGGAGGAAGCAGAGTCAAGGGTACGCCTGCAGGACAGACAAGGAGACTCCAGGGGCTTCCCAGAGGTGCTGAACTAAGGGGGTGCTGTCTGCAAAGCTGGAGTCTCCCAGGGACCCCCAGACACACCTGACCTCTGGTCCACATGGCATCACACCGAGCCACTAGCATTAGGGGGGCAATCCTGTTTATATCACGGGGTCTCTCTATGGGCCTCGCTGGAACCATAACCAACAACCAACAATCCTGCCCAGCCCCTGCAGACACACGGACCCCACACGATGAGTAGCATTAGTGTCTGGGCCCTGCACAGCCGTGCTCACATAGGCATGGGCTCTATGTCTACTGAGTGAGTGGCTTTTGGCTGGGGGGTTCCCCTTGGGTTCAGTTCTTGCCTGGTGCCCCCTGGAGTCGTGGATAAGTGTCTCCTGGTGCCACCTTCGGCCAACATGATCTGTCTGCTGAGTGATCAGAAGGCGTGGAGACCTCTTTCTGGCCGTCTGTGTCCCAGGGAGCTGTGTGTGCTGTGGGAATGAGTCTCCCTGGTGATCCCCATGGAGACAGACGCTGGGGTTTCCAAGGCATACTCCAAGGGCTGGTGGTGGCCCCAGGCACTACCTAACCCTGGTGGCAGAGCTCCGACTCCCTGGCCCAGGCCTGGGTCCCCGCTTGGCCATCACTTCTCCTCTTAGGGCAGCTGCCCCAGGCTGACACTCAGTCCTCCTAATGTAACTCTTAGTTACGGGAGCAGCTGGCACTGAAAGTCGTCTTTCCCTGCAAACTCACTCCCCCCGCCTTGCCCAAGCCACTAGTACCCAGCCACCTGGCCAGCCAGAAGTCAGAGTCTTTCTGGGCCCTTCTCATTCCCTGAACAGCCGGGAGTAAATAGACTTCCAAGTCCCATGGCTCAGTTGCTGAAATGTCCCTCCTCAGACACGCCCCTCCTCCCCAACCCCCTCCGTGGCGTCCACCCGTGTCCTGTCCTGGGGATGCACCTGATCGGCCCTCTCGGCCTCTGTGCTCACCTCCTTGTGAGACACAAACCACACCACGCCTCCCCCTGCTGAACCTCCCCTCCCTCCGTGGGCCTTGGATGAACCTGTACGCACTCAGCGAGGGCTTGCTCTGAGCCAGCCACCATCGCAGCTGCCAACCACGGCCCGGGAGGCCCTGTAGGGGCTCTGCCAGTCCCCTCCTGTCTGCTGCTCTGCCTTTATTGATCACACTCCACTGTCACCTACTCAAGGATCTGGTGCCGTGAATACCTGGCTCTGCAAAGGTGCCAGGCGCCCTCCCGCCCCTAGGGCTTTGCACATGCTGTTCCCTCTGCCAGAGATACCCTTCCATCTTGCTTCCTCTGGATGTCAGCTGAGAGACCCCTCCAGGATGCCCTTCCTGAGGCCTGGAACCCTGTGCTCCCACAGTCCTCTGGGCCTCTGATGTCATCGTACTTATCGCACTGGGGGCTCAACTGCCTGTTTCTTTGTCCATCCTGTGATACAGTGAGCCTTCCAGAGACAAAGGCAGCATCTTGTCCTCTACTGTATTCCCAGGGCCTGGAAGACCACAGGCACATATGTCTCTGTGCCTATGCTAATGTCTGGGTAGGCTGCAGGGGCAGATGGTCCAACTCCAATCTGGACACCGAATGCCAGCTGCTGGATGTGACTATGCACAGAGGCAACAAACAGGACCGCAACAGCCCAGGTGGCCTTGCGAGTCACCGCAGCGCAATATCCCGGTGCATCCTGAACAGACCCACAGATGCCTGGGGTTGACCACAGCCAAAAGCAATGAAGAGGGTTGGGGACGGACCAGCCCACCTTTCCACTCATGCTCCATTGAGCAAGGAGCTCAGCAGAAAAACTGTGCTTGGATGGTTGGGGGCGGGGAGGAGAGAGAGGAAGAGAGAGAGGGAGAGGAAGACACACACACACACACACGCACACACACACACACACAGTGGCTTCTCAGTCATATACTGAATGAGCCAACTGCAGAAACCATTCCTGGAAGCGGGACGAGTCTTGAAGACAGACGTGATCTTCAAAGGAAACAGCGGAGCTAGGGAGGGCTCAGTACCAGAAAGGTGCACCTACAGGTCCTTTCCCACCAGCCGGGGAAGTGTCCTCAAAGTCTAGACCAATGAGGGCTCACAGAACAGCCCTGAACTGGGAGGAAGAACACCTGGGGCCGACTGGCCCCACACCACCCCCTGGAATGTGTGAGCCTGACAGGGCTACCTTTGCTGCTTTCAGCCCCTCCATCTGCCACCACATGATGAGGCTGGATCCGCCCAGCCGGTGTCCGACTTACTCGCGCCCTGTCCTGCTGAGGAGGAGGTTGGTGGTAGTCTCTGCTGGGCTGTCAGGCTGCAGGGCAGCTGCAGGGGTCAAGGTGGGGGCTGGGCTGATTGTCTTGCTGCGGAGGAGCTGCTCAGAAATCCGCTTCCGCCCCTCGAACTCTGGGCCAGGGACTGCTGAGGAGGCAGAAAGGCCAAGGTGAGTGGCAGCAGAGAAGAGTCCGGAAGATTCACCTCATGCTTATGAAGTGATGGTGGGGGCAGGGTGAGGTCTCAAGGACCTCAAAACCAGATCTGGTCTGTGCCAGGAGTGTGGGGTGCTGAGCTGGGCCTGCTGAGCCGCATCTGACCAGAATGCCCCCAGCCACGGCTGCACCTCAGATCCACTTCTTCAGAACCCCTTGCAAAGGGTGAGTGCTCCTTCCTCTGGGCTCGCTGGCCTCTGTCACCATCCCACCACATTCTGGAACTGGCTTCAGACCCCCAGCCTTCTGAAACCCATCCCATCTGTACCTGTGTGTGTTTCTGGAGAGAACATGAAAAACGAACTCGCGTCTCAAAGGGCCGGGACCAAAGGGTGTGACCGATTACCCTGGCTCATGCATGAAAAATGGAGGAAGGAGCCGGGCACAGTGGCGCACACATGTAATCCCAGTGGCTCAGGAGGCGGAGGCAGGAGGATCGCAAGTTCCAGACCAGAGGCAGTCTGTGTAACTTAGTGAGACCCTGTCTCAAAAAGTAAAAAAAAAAAAAAAAAAAAATGGGCTGAGGGTGCAGCTCAGTGGTTCAGCACTTGGAGAACATGCAAGTGTGAGGCCCTGAGTTCAACCCCCAGTACCATAAACAAACAAACAAACAAACAAACAAACAAACAAACAAAAAACCAAAAAAAAAAAAAAAGGAGGAAGGACCCCTACCCAGCAGTATGGGACAAACCAGTGCTACGTGGACAGTCCAGGTGAATCCCCAGGGGATTATGCTGTGTGAGAAAGCTGCTTCCCGAAGGCTACATATGTTACATGATTCCATTCGTAGGACATTCTTGAAATGACAACATTAGAGAAAATGGAGAACAGATGACTGTTGCCAGGAGTTAAGGAGAGCGTGGGGCAGGAGGGAGAGAGTGTGGCTATAGAAGGACAACCTGGGGGATGCTGGTGGCTATGGAGATGTTTGTGTCTTGACTGTGTCAATATCAGTGTCCAGCTAGGACCCAGTTATATAGGAGTGTAAGATACTCTCATGGGGGAAACTGAGAAAGCCACATGGGGCCTCTGGGTATAGATTATCTCTTACAACTGCATGGGAATCTACAGTTCTCTCAAAATTTTAAAAATCACATTTTTTATCATTAATATATGCTAATAAAATAAGAACTGTTGTTAGGTGCCGTCGAATCATATCTGACTCATAGTGACCTTCATAGGGTTTTCAATGGTTGACTGTGTCGGGATTGCCTCGGGGGTGGATTGCCACATCCTTCTCCCACTTTCCCAGTTCTGGGAATCAAACTCGGAATCTCAGAGACTGCAGAGCGGCATTCTACCAGCTGAGCTAAATAAAATAAGAACTAGAAAAAGAAAAAAAAAATTGTTTTTTTCAGTGATGAACCTTAGAAAAGAGGCAAAGCAAATCTGAGGTATCAGAAGTCAGGGGTCCCGTTTGCAGGGCTGTGTCTGGAGGGGACTGGAGTGGAGTTCTAGGGTTTTGATCATGCTGAGTGTCTTGGTCTGCATTCATTCTGTGAAAATTCATCAGTTTAGATAGTCTTTTGTATGTTTACAAGGGAGGACACCCAAAAAAACCCAGAAATGAAAACACTGATCATCTTATTTTTGGATGTGAGAGAGACTGTGCACTTGGAACTTGTTCAAACAGTCAATGTTTTCTACTGGGTGGAAGTTTTGAGAAGGTTGTGTCAGGATCTGCGGAAGAATGTCCCAAGTTGTAGCAAACAGGCAATTGGTTCTTTCACCATGACAGCACACCGTTTACAATGTGCTGAGTGTTCAGTAGTTTTTGACCAACAGCAGCAAGACCCTTGTGTCTCACTCTCCCTATTCAGCCGATCTTTCCCTAGGGGATATTTTTGTTGTTGTTTCTCCAGATGAAAAAAGTCCTCAGAGGGAAATGTTTGGCAGCTGGAGGAGGTGAAAAAGAAATAGCAGATGCATTAAAAAGGCATCAAAATCAATAAATTCAAAACTTGTTTTTGAGCAGTGGAAAAAAACGTCTCGTTAGGTGCATTGCATCGAACGGAGAGTACTTCTAAAGTGATAGATGCTTGAACATGTGAAAATAAATACATGATTTTTTTTATAAATAAATTCCAATTTGGGCACCCCTCCCCTTGTATTTCAATAAAACATTCATGTGAAGTTTTTAAAGGTTAAAAACTGAATCACATATAAATTTTATAGACATTGAATGTGTTTATGATACAGTGTTCAGGGCAAAAAAGAAAATTGCTAAACATATAAAATCTGATCTCATTTCTGTTTTAAGTCTATGTAAATAAACCCACATCTATACCAGCCTGAGGGGCTGGGATTTAGCTCAGTTGGTAGAGCATTGCACTGCAGTCTCTGAGGTTCTGAGTTCGATTCCCAGCATCGCAAAAAACGGGAGAAGGATATGGCAACCCACTCCCAAGGCAATCCTGAAACAATCTGCCATTGAAACCCTATGAGGATTACTATGAGTCGGATACAACTCAACGGCACCTAACAATAACAACAACATACCAGCCTGGGAAATACCTACAGGTATTCTTTCCTCTTTTGCTCCCTATTTATAATCTTGAATTTTCCTATAATGAACCTGTATAATATTTCACGCCTGCAGCCATAGCCCTGTGGCATCCGATCCCATCAGATCTCGGAAGCTAAGCAGGGTCAGGCCTGGTTAGTATTTGGATGGGAGACTGCCTGGGAACACCACATACTGTAGCCTTGGGAGAAGGACCTGGCAACCCCCTCCCAAAAATCAATCTGCCATTGAAAACCCTATGCACAGCAGAGAAGCACTGACAACAGTGTTTCCCCTGTTGTACAGAGGGTGGCTATGAGTTGGCTACCGACTCGACAGCACCTAACAACAACAACAACAACATTTCACATCCTAAAGAGTAATGTAAGATTTCTTGTTTGCCTAATCCACACCCCTTCACTCACCGATCTCAGCTGCCAGTGCCCGCTCTAGACGGAAGCTGGGTGTCCCCTGATGGAGAGGGCTGCTCTGGCTGGCCAGGTGCCTCTGGGCTCGGCTCCTTGGTGTGCTAGGCTCAGTGGCTCTTCTGGGGACCTCAGGACCCCTGGCTTTGGGCTGGGAGGCTCCATCACGGGGCACAGGTGCATTGAAGTGCTGAGCAGACATTCCTGTTGTGCTGGGGACCAGCGCAGGAGATGCACTGAGGTCATATGGGGAAGCCTCGGGCCACGGCACCAGGGCGCCTCTGTATGCTAAACTGACAAGCTCTCAACCTTTGGGACCCCACAGTATCTCCAAGGACACACCCCCTCTGATGCATCTTTAGCAGAATAACCTAGATCGCAGCACATCCACTCACATGTGGGAAGCAACGAAGTCTGATTTATTTTCTAGAAAGCACAGAGAATTTCTAATGCTCTCTTTACATGCCCACACAGGGTTGCCACGCAGGCCTTGAGAGGGGCCTGTGTCTTGCTCTATAGGCTGCCAGTCTCCACCCGTCCTCACTCCACCCGTCACGCAAATCTCCTCTGCCCTCTCCTTCCCTTTGGGTTCAGCTTAGTTGCTTCTCCATAGAGCCACCCTGACAGCCCTCAAATTTTCTCCACCTCAGGCTACCCGCCCTATGATTTTCATTCACCACTTCACTCCTACATTGGCTCAGCAAATGTTAATTTCCTAGTCTGTCATGAATGGGCTGAGTGACACAGGGAAAGTCACTTTCCCTCTCTGAGCCTCTGTTCCCTCTTGTCAACAAAAAGGGAACAAGGAACCACTTTTAGGGTTCCTTGAGGGCCTGTGAATGCCAAGACCATTGAGCCCTGTTCTGGGCCATCAAAAGCACTTAGGCTCCCAGGCATGTGACACAGAAGGCTGTGGGGTCCTGGGATACCTAGTGTGGGAGAGCCGGTGCTCTGGAGTCTGCGTGAGGGGTGACACTCTGCTGGTTTCCGAGCCCACGAAGCCACTGTCCGTCTCTGGGGACGCCATCCAGGGCTCCTGGAAGAGGCAGGGAGCCTGTGAGCCTGAGGAAGGTGTGTAGGGCACAGGGAAGGGGCCCACAGGCCTGGGCCTGGCCTCCCATTCCAGTGGCTCGCAGAGCTGCCAGGGTGCCCGGCTCCCCCAGCCAGGCCTCAGTGCGAGAGTCTGCAGGCCCTCAGGCTCATGCAGGGCCTCCACACCCCAAGAGGCCCTGAGCAGGCCTGGCCCTGGAGAAATGCTGTGGGCAGAGAAGCAGAAAGAAGAGAAGAAGAAGAGTCCTATTCCAGCATGTTCTGGCGTGGGCCTTCCCAGGCCATGATCCCATCCAGCTGCAGAAGTGCCCAGGCCCCACGCACTGGACAGCAGCCCATTAGATCAGCACATGCCCACGTGCGAGTGTAATGCAAGGTGCGGAGAGCACCGACCAGCAGCCCAGGCGCAGCCCTCGGTGCGCTCCTGCCTCGTGCGGACTCCTGGTCATGGGTTCTGTGGGACTGCAGAAGTGCATGGGCGCGTGAGCACAGGCCTCTGCGTGCACACTGCGTGCACACTGCGTACACACTAGGAGAGGACCTGGAGGCTGAGCCACATCTCCACAGTGGTCTGTGACCCCCTGACAGTTTGCAAATCAAGAGCCAGCCCCCAGCTGTGACCCACAGGTGCAGAGACACAGAGGCCAAGGGGCTCCCAGTAGAGGACAGGGCTGGGGTAGCACTGGGCCTCTGACTGCGGCTGGCAGGGACGGGAGCAGCAGGCACTCGAAAAGTGGTGGCATGAGTAAAGGGCCGGAGGCCAACCTGAGGACATCGGGCAAGGCCCCCGACTCCATGCCAAGCCCACTCACCTCTCCGTGGGGTCTGCCAGCATGGCGCGGAGACTTCCGTGGAAGGTGCTCAGAGGTGCCACTTCCCTCCAGGCTGGTCATGCTGCTCTGGTGGGATGCCATGGACTTGGTGCCCAGAGCATCAGGGGGCCCTCTGGGCCCCAGAGGAGCTGCCTCAGCCTTGCCCAGGCTTGGCATGTACCCGACTCTGGCCATGGGCGTCTGGAAGCCTGGGGGCTTCACTGGTACCGTCTGCTCCTCAGCCTCCCTGGCAAGGAAAGAGAAGTACACCATCTTGAGCCCTGACACGAGCTGGACAGCCTGGGCCTGAGGCTCAGCCTGTCCTGGAAGTAGATGGTCCAGGGAGCCCTGGAGTCAGACACCCTGACTGCCTTCCCTGGTTCTATTGCCTTTTAGCTGTGTGATCTAGGCCAAAGCCCTTGCCCTCTCTGAACCTCACTTCTTTTAACTGTAAAATGGGCTATGAATAGAACCCATTCAATGTATTGCAAAAACACATGACTGAAGAAGTGTTTCCCAGACACTAGGAGTGTGCATGCCATCTTTCCCGCCTGGGCCATTTCCATAGATTTCCAGCAACTCAAAGCGTCTGTGTTGCCATTATAAATGGAAGGGTGGAATTTTGTGTGACGGACAGAAGCTAACTTTGAAAACACATATAAGAAACAGGAAAACGAATGCTGGGTAGACCTTGCTGCCTGCTTAAAGGTCTGGCCCAGGCCTCCTTGCCTGCTTGCGTGGGCTGCCATCTTCCTGCCCTCCCTGTTTCCCTTTCTGTCTGTCTCTCTCTCCAAAGACCCATCATGAGCGGCATTCAAGATGTAACAGCGCCAACTGAGACTCTCTCCTTGGTGTCGTTAGAAGGCAAAAAAATGAAAGGAGAGCGATTCTATTTAGTGCTCCTTCTGTCCTACTCAAGAGCTGGGATTTGGCTCAGTTGGTAGAGTGCTGCGCTGCAGTCTCTGAGGCCCCGAGTTCAATTCTCAGCACCGCAAAAATGGAAGCAGGGTCTGGCAATCCACTCCCTAAGGCAATCCCAAAATAGCTGCTGAAAACCCTATGAGGGTCGCTATGAGTCGGATACCGACTGGACGGCACCTAACAACAACAACAACTGTCCTACTCAAAGTCAAGTCCCCCAGCACCCAGAAGCCATTCCAGGGCTCTGGGTGGCATCTGATCCACACTGCGGAGAGGGGGACCGGCTAGCCTCGCCTTGCAAGGGGTGGCCTGCTTCGTTGATGGGGCTGGGATGGGACACGCGGGGGAGGCTGTGACTTACTGGGGAGGGGCCCTATGTCTTCTCTCAGCCCGTGCCAGGTGCTGTCCTCGGGGCAGCCTGGTGGCTTCTGCTTTTCCCAGAGCCAAAGCCGCCCCATCAACTTCCGGGGTGCCATGATGCTCCTCTCCCTCCTGCTCTTCGTCCTCCTCCAGATCCTCCTCTTCCTCCTCCTCGACCCTCAAGGCTTCCGGGAGGGACTTCACGCTGAGGTACCTGCAGGACACACAGGGGCGTGATCCGTGCCCTGCGGGGCAGACCCCATCGGCGGGCGGCAGCCTAACTCCTGGTGGACACTCACCGCTCCAGCAGGCCATGGAAGCCCAGCTCCACCTGCAGCTCCTGATCCTGCAGCCTGGCTGGGAGGGCCTGCGCACCGTCCGCCACCTCGGGGCTGCCAGGCCTTGCCCCTGCGGTCACAGGCAGTGGGCAGGGGCCGGCGGGAGAGGAGGGCTGGGCCAGAGAGAGGGAGACAAAGGTTAAACCCCACTCTGAGCACCCGCCCGCACCTGGCTCAAACTGGGCGCTGCAGACCAAGAGACACGTGAGACCCCCCCCAGCAGCACCTGTTTATGGGTGTGCAACCGGAGACCAGACACCGGCATCTTCAGAATGGCTGCTGGGAACTGTGTGTCTGCTACGTGCCAGGCCCCAGCAGATGTTACTTCTCAGCGATGCCCCTTACAGACAGCGGCTGAGGCTCAGTGCCAGGCCACACCCAAGCGAGGAGCAGACCCCACCCAGACTTCCTGCCAGAAGCCCCTGTCCTCACACGCTCCATTCCAGTCTGGCCACTCCGGCCCCCCTGGCGGGGTTGTCCTAACTTCTGGTCAGAGCACAATGTTACAGTGTCTCCCATATCATGGGGCCAGCAGGACCTCAGTGGGCACCAGGACCTGCCAGGACGGCCCTCCCCAGCTTGCTGGCCGGCAAGCTGCCCTGTCCACGCTGCCCTGTCCACGCTGGTGGGGCAGGGAGCAGGGCCTGGGGCAGAGGCCCCACCACTGCTCTCTGCCTGGTCACATCCCACTCCCTCGCTCCCCTGGCCAAGGGAGGCAGCGGTCGTCCCTCAGGGGGCTGGGGCACGGGCAGGGACTGGGACAAAGCCCCTTTGCGTGGAGCCCTTGCCTGGTGTTGCCGTGCTTTGCGGACACCCCAGCACCGCAGGACCTCAGGCTGGGAGCCGAGCCCTCCGGACCCCCTTCCCCCTCACTGCCACCCCAGCCCACTCAAAGGCACCCACTAATCCTCCCCCAAGGCCACACACTCTCTCTCCCTCTGCCCCATCACCTCCCCAGCCTCAGTGTGGTCAACCCACAAATTTTTTTACATCACTTCCTGCTGAAAATCCAAAAAGAGTTTAAGATCAAGCTCATGATGTGACCCACAAGCCCTTACATCACAGCCCTTACCCTGTTTTCTACTTGCACAGTTGTTGTTAGGTGCCGTCGAGTCGGTATCCGACTCATAGTAACCCTATGTACAACAGGTGAAACACTATTGTCAGTGTTTCTCTGCTGTTTGTAGGGTTTTCAATGGCAGATTGATTTTTGGGAGTAGGTTGCCAGGTCCTTCTCCCAAACTTTCACAAATCACCCCGTAATTCTCTTTCAGAGTACTAACCCAAATGATAATGAAATAACTCTATAACTAATTAAACTGTTCTGAAAAGCTCTGTGAGGGTGAGGTCCCCTCCCCCCACCTCCTCTTCCCCCACTGACCCCCCAGCATGTGTCATGGCTCCTGGCATGGGGCACCCCAGTCATAAACAGACAGCAGAGAAGTTCATAGGAAGTGAATGAACAGATGGGGCCCAGCTCAGCGTGGCTGGGTGAAGAGGCACCTTGGGCTGGGTGGCCTGGCTGGCTGGCGAGGGGGCCTGTCCTGGAGGCACCGGCAGAGCCAGGTCCGGCCCGGAGTGCTCGAGCTCCTGCTGGGTCTGGTCCAGGTGGTCCTTGAGCTGGTCCAGACGAATTCCCAGGTGGTCCAGCTCTGCCCCCAGCTCCCTGGAAGGGAAACGTCAGTGTCTGGGGCCTGGAACAGAAGCCACATCAGGCGAGCCCAGGAAGTTATGTAGCAGAGCAGGGACCCCAGGGAAGGGTCACGCAGGGTCCACTTAAAGCCGATGGACGATGCTGAGATGCTCAAATGAGCAAGATGAAGGAGACACCGCTGGAAGCCAAGAGGTCTCCGCTGGGTCTCCCCATCCTGCCACTCCTAGGCTGTGCAACCTTAAGGGAGTCTTAGCCCTCTCTGTTCTCAGCTTCCCCATTGTCCAGCAAGGGGCATTCAGCTCTCACGTCCAAGGTGCCTTTGCGCTGCAGGGCATCTCGAGGGCCAGGCATCTCAGCTTCTGAGTGCCGCACTGTTTGGCATGTTGCTAATCAGGAACAGGGTCCTCTCTGCTCCCCTCCCATACGAATTCTTAGGATGAAAAGCCTCCCTCCTGGCAACGGAGGACCCAGGGGCCTCTCCCATCTGTGCCCCTGGGCCTGGCTCCCAGCACATACCTGCAGGGATCAAAGTCCCCAGGTGTCCCCTTGGAGCTGGGGCACTGCGGGGTCAGGGGTTGCTTCGTGCAGGCCTGCAGGTACTCCTGCTCCAGGGCCGCGTGGGCCGCCCTCAGCCGCTGGAGCCCCTGGAACCACAGGTCAGAGAGCCCTGAGTGCCCAGCCCTGTGCACGGGAGGGCCCGTGGAACTCAAGGGGGCCCCTGGGGTATGGGGGCGGAGGCTGGGCATGGGTGGAGGCCACCCATCCCGTGGCCTCTCTGCCATTAGACTGGCTCTGCAGGGGTGTGGCTTCGAGCTGTGGCACCAGCTCAGAGGACACTGGCCTTTCCCAGGTAGCCCTACAGAGACCCTGGGGTACCTTGAGCGTTACAATGTCAATACTGCCACCACGTCCCTATAAGGATCTAGTCCTTGAAAGACCCTGGGTCTCATCCTTGATTTGCAAAACTGTTGGTTTCTGATAATGAGACGCTCTCCTCCCAAGCCCTTACAGACATCAACACGGATGACATCACCATGTCACATGGCTGATAATGGAGACAGACACCTGCTGAGCATCAAGGCTCTGTGTTAAAGCACTCCACATTTCTTCACTTCATCTTCAACGTAATCCTCTCTAAGTGGGAAATTTATCATCTTCACTTAAATAGGACAAAAACTAAGGCACTGAGAGGTTATGTATATTGTAAAGGTCACACAGTGAGTGAGTTGTACAGCCAAGATGTGAACCCAGGCCCTCCTGCTGCAGAGCTCTTGGTCTTAACAGTTACACTAGGCCCCCACGGTAAACATGATCATAGTTGATACGTGGCTAAAACCACAGGAAGTGTGACCATTATCCTTGGCTTATCGTCCCCATTCTACCCAGCTCCAGGGATGGAGGAAGGCCAAGGGCGACCTAGTATCTAGTTCTCAGTTATGCCTGACTTTCCAGCAGCTATCACCTTCATGGATCTGGGAGAATTAGGACAGAGAGGAAGAAAAGAAATGGCTTCGGTCATTTGTGGCAAGAAAGATGTATCTGGAGGACCTTATGCTAATTGAAAGAAGACAGAGAAAGATGACTATGGCATGTTCTCACATGCAAAAGCTAAAAGCATGGATCTCCCAGAATTGAGTAGAATAGAGGTCACCAGAGGCAGGAAGGGGAGGCAGAGGGGCAGAGGGAGGCTGGAGAGCAACACCAAACACAATTAGATGAGAGGAGTAAGTTCTGGGGTTCTGCAGCATAGTAAGTGAAAACCTACCGTACACTTTATAAAGAACTAGAAGACAAGAATTCAAAGGTTCTCAACATGAAGGAAGCATGTTCAAGGAGACAGAAATGCCCACTGCTCTGATTCGCGCATCACACATCATATGCATGTACTATATTATCACACCGCACCCTATAAATGGGCTGGGATTTAGCTCAGTTGGTAGAATGCTGCGCTGCAGTCTCTGAGGTCCTGAGTTCAATTCCCAGCACCGCAAAAATGGGAGAAAGACTTGGCAATCCACTCCCAAGGTAATCCCCAAACAATCAGCCATTGAAAACCCTATGAGTGTCGCTATGAGTCGGACACCGACTTGACAGCACCTAACAACAACAACAACCCTATAAATATGTACAAGTATTGTATGTCAATTTAAAATTGTAAAAAGGAATAGCTGTAATTTTCCAGATCCTTGATCATCCATTTGATGACGCCCTGCGATGCACATCAACATGTTCTGTAATTGGGTACTGTAGCTGGCGGCTACTCAACAGCTTGGGAAAATATTCAGGCCATTGGATTTCCAAGCTGGGTGTCCTGCACCTGCCCCTTCACGCCTCCGGCTGCGCCTCTTCCCACCTGCTCTGAGCCTGAGCCTGAGCCTCGGTGGGGCTCCCTACCTGTGGGCTTCTGATAGGGTCCATGCAGTACTATGGGGGACCCATAAGAGACCTGGGAGTGGGAGGGTAAAGGACTGAGAGCAGGAATGGCTCTGGGCAGCTGCTCCTGCTGGGGCTTCCTGTGTCCCTGGAGGGACCCAGATGTGGAGGGCCTATGTCTGTACCTCCTGTGACCTCCACACTCCAAGGTCTGAGGGTTCCCCCTGAGCATTCCTGGGGCCCTGGCTGATTCCTGCAGGAGGAGTCTATGTGGCATCTAAACGACTGTAGCCATCTGGAGGGGCCCCTCCCCTCTACCTCCCCTGGCTTCCAAACTTTGTTGTTGTTAACTGCTGTTGAGTCGTGTCCTACTCATAGCCACCCTCATAGGGTTTTCAATGGCTGACTGTCGAGATTGCCTCAGGAGTGGATTGCCACATCCTTTTCCCACATCTGTGGTGCTGGGAATCGAACTCGGGAACTCAGAGACTGCAGAGTGGCGCTCTACCCACTGAGCTCAATCCCAGCCCTTTCAAACTTCAGGCAACTACTTTTATAATGGAAAAACAGAAAAGAGGAGGAGGAGGAGGAGGAAGCAGAGGGGGAGGAAAAGTCAAGGAGGAGGAAGAGCAGGAGGAGGAAGAAGAAAAAGAATAGGCAGGCCCCTTTCTGGTGGTTGGGAGGCAGCCAGTCAGCGAGAGCCATGCTGGGGTCAGCAGACCTGGCTCCCAGCTCTGTCGCCTACTGCTGTGTGGCCTTTGAGTCACTTCTCTGGGCTTCAGCTTCATCACGGTTAAATGGGAGTAATGACTGCTGCTCCCTTGTGGGTTTTCTTGATGAAAAATGAAATGCTGTACATCGAGGGCTTACCAGAGTGCCTGGCAGGGCATCCTGGCTTAATAAAGCGGGAAGTACGGCGACACAGTGCTCATTTTCCCGGGAAGCTAAGCAGTGCTGTCTGCTCCCGACGGAGCCACTGTGTCTGGGTCTCTCTCATCTATCTTGCAGCAAAAGAGACTTCAGAGACTTGGCCCTGGGGACAGAAGCCATGGGGTGGCTCCTGCACTGGGCGGTACCTGGAGCTGGTCCCGGGGTGTGAGGCATCCCGTCTGCATCAGGCCTTCAAAGGACTGCACCTGGACACCGGGAGGGGATGAAACACGTTCCGTGAGCCCAGACCCTGGGGTGGACGCTCACCGACCCCCCCACCCAGCCGCACTCGCGGGTGGACACTGAGAGCCAGGGCTGCCTCAGGATGTGGGGTTTCTGCGCAGCAGAGAGGGGGTGCAGGAAATGACTCCACCACTGGCCTTGGCCAGGACGGCCTGGGGAAAAGTCCAGGCAGTGATGGACAATAAAGCAAGACCTACAGGTGGCACAACTGGGGTCCAAGAACCCATCCACAGAACAAGAGCTGCCACCAAGAAGAGGAGGGCGCATGGGAACAAGGCCTATGTTTCACTGTCAAGTCAAGGCACTGGACTGGGCCTATGTGGTTATTGTTAGATGCCGTCGAGTCAGTAACTGACTCATAGTGACCCTGTGTACAACAGGCAAAACACTATTGTCAGTGCTTCTCTGCTATTCATAAGGTTTTCAATGGCAGATTGATTTTTGGGAGTGGGTTGCTGGGTCCGTCTCCCAGGCCTACAGCACCTGGTGTTCCCAGGCGGTCTCCCATCCAGTTACTAACCAGGCCCCACCCTGCTTAGCTTCAGAGATCTAATGGGATCAGATACCACAGGGTTATAGCTGCAGGCAGAATGGGTCTATAGGATGCTGCAATCTGTGCAGAATATACAGGAAATCAAAAGGAAAACTGGGACTACAGCGTCTTGTACAGTTACTTGTCCCTTGGTATGAGTGGGACAATAGCTCCCTGTGGTTATCAGAACCCAAAGATGCTCAGTCCCCTTATATAAGTAGTGTAGGATTTGCACAGAAGCGCATGCATCAATGTGATGGGAGAAGGCCTACTTTTCATTCAATAGACCCTTTGTACTCTGTGAGGGTCTGGACCTACTGTGACCTTTACAAAACACTTTTTTTTTTTTTTGGCAGTACTTGAGGATTGAACCCAGGGCCTTGCACATCCTCTGCAAGTGCTCTGCCACTGAGCTACACCCTCAGCCCCTTTTTTATTTTTTAATCTTGAGACATGGTCTCGCTAAGTTATGCAGGTTGAGTCTGGCCTCAAACTCACCATCTTTTTGCCTCAGCCTCCTGAGTGGCTGGGATGACAGGCATCCAGCACTGTGCCTAGCTCACAAAACATTGTTTTTGGGGCTAAGGATGTGGCTCAGTAGTAGAGTGCTTGCCTAGTATGCACAAGGCCCTGAAGTTGAAAGTCAAGAGATGATTTGGGGCTCACTTTCAGGAAAGCTATAGATCAGTATCCAGTTATAATATAGAAATTGTATTATATAATTATACTATAATATACAATTTGTATAATATATAAGGGGCTATGCCATGGAAACTCCTATGAATGAGAGAGAAGCACTGAGAATAGTGCCAGGCATGGCACAGCATTGGAGAATGTTTCATTTTGTTGTACATAAGGTCGCTATGAGTCGAAACCAACTCTATAGCACCTAACAACAACAATAAGGGGCTAAGGATTAGCTCATTTGGTAGGGTGTGGCTCCATACTTCCTGAGGGCCTGGGTTCAATTCCCAGTACTGTAAAAGTAGGAGGATGTGGCAGCCCACTCCAGAAACAATCAGCCATTTCAAACCCTATGAGGGTTGCTATGAGTCAGACACAATTCAATAGCACCTAACAACAACAACAACAAATATATATGTTGTTGTTTTTGTTAGGTGCCGTCGAGTTGGTATCTGACTCATAGCGACCCTCCTAGGGTTTTCAATGGCTGAGTGCTTCGGGATTGCCTTGGGAGTGGATTGCCAGGCCCTTCTCCCATTTTTGCGGTGCTGGGAATTGAACTCGGGGCCTCAGAGACTGCCCCCCCCCCAAAAAAAAAATATATATATAAATATATATATATATATATATATATACATATATATACACATATACACATACATATGTATGTGTATATATGTGTGTGTGTGTGTGTGTGTGTGTGTGTGTGTGTGTGTGTGTGTATTTGGGCTGGGATTTAGCCCAAATGGGATGTATATATATATATATATATATATATATATATATATATATATATATATATGTATATGTATGTAATGTGAGGGAACTAGCAAAGGGAAGTGAAGACTGTGGGAGGTGGGCTGGGGAGGAAAATCAATGCGGAGGGATAAAGGGGGAGAGGATAATCTCAATGTAAAAGATGCAACTTCATGAATACATGGGAAAAACATGGGAACATAACCCAAATCTGTAAATGAGTTTTACTATACATTAGTCAAAAGGTTCCATAAACCTTGTAAGTTGATAAAAGTGTAACCAAAAGTGATGTCATAGTTGCACAATGGAAAAAGCCAATGCTGCATTACTCTGTACTCTACCAACATTTACCAAGAAAGGGAGGGAAAAAAAGAAATATAGTATGAGCTACAGATGTAATTTAAAATTTTATTTGATGTTGTTAGGTGCTGTCGAGTCGGTATCCGACTCATAGCGACCCTCATAGGGTTTTCAATGGCTGACTGTTTTGGGATTGCCTTGGGAGTGGATTGCCAGGTCCTTCTACCATTTTTGCGGTGCTGGGAATTGAACTCAGGACCTCAGAGACTGCAGTGCAGCGCTCTACCAACTGAGCTAAATCCCAGCCCTTAAAATTTTATAGGTGCCATTTAAAAATATAAAAAAGGTGAAAATAATTTTAATGATATTTTATTTAAATCCAGCTATCATTTCAACAGCCTGCAGCTGTAGCCCTGTGGCATCCGATCCCATCAGATCTCAGAAGCTAAGCAGGGTCGGGCCTGGTTAGTACCTGGATGGGAGACCACCTGGGAACACCAGAAGCTGTAGGCTTGGGAGAAGGACCTGGCAACCCCCTCCCAAAAATCAATCTGCCATTGAAAACCCTATGAACAGCAGAGAAGCACTGACAATCGTGTTTCCCCTGTTGTATGGAGGGTCGCTATGAGTCAGATACCGACTCGACGACACCTAACAACAACAACAACATCATTTCAACATATAATCAACATAAAAGTTACCAGTGAGATATTTTAGATGCTTTTTTTCACAGTTAGTCTTTGATCACTGATGTGTTTTATGCTCACAAGTGTTTTTAATTCAGATCAGTCACATGTGAAATAGCAGACAGCCACAGGGGCCAGAGGCTTCCGGGTTAGGACAGCGCAACCCTGGACCATTAGGGGTCAGTGGTGCCCAGCTCCTGCTCTGTGTGGTGACCTGATTTTGCTTTATTTTATGGACAGAACAAGAAGAAATGTCTCTCTAGTTACAGGACCAAGAATTGTTGTTGTTGTTAGGTGCTGTCAAGTCGGTATCCAAGAATAGTGGTGATAAGAAGGAACGAGGTCAAACCTGCTACTCTACAATGGAAGAGAGTTGAAAATGTCAGTCAGTGCAGGGAGGCAGACACCAAAGGACGAATGTCATCTGAATCCATGTCTATGAACTGTCCACAGCAGGCAAATACATAATGACAGAAAGGTGAGCAGCGGCCAGAGGCCAGGGAAAGTGGGAATGGGTTGTTGTTGTTGTTGTTAGGTGCCATCGAGTCGGTATCCGACTCATAGGGACCCTCATAGGGTTTTCAATGGCAGACTGTTTCGGGATTGCCTTGGGAGTGGATTGCCAGGTCCTTCCTCCCATGTTTGCGGCGCTGGGAATTGAACTCAGGACCTCAGAGACTGCAGCGCAGCGCTCTACCAACTGAGCTAAATCCCAGCCCTGGGAATGGGAGCGGCTGCTTAATGGCCATGGGGTTTCTCAGTGGGCGTGAAGACCTTCTAAAATAGATGTGGTAATGGTGGCATGACTATGACAATACTAAAAACCACAACACCACACATTTTAAATGAGTGCATTGTATGGTATGTGAATTATATCTCAATAAAGCCATTATTAAAAAAAGAAAAAAGAAAACAAAGGAAAAGAATGGTGCTGGTGGTGTTCCTGAAGGCATGTGTTTCATGGACGTGGTTCATGTAGCAATTGCATTTCCATTTTTGCACTGGCAACTAGGAAGCTCGAAGCCCAAAGTGTGAGTCAGATTGAGTGCTTAAGAGTCCAACAGAATACTTTGTTTACTCACTTCACCCCAAGCTAATTTATTTTTCTCTAAGCGTACTTCCCCTTTGCCCCAACTCTCTCACTTCTGTTTTCAGAATGTGGTTAAAATGTTATGCATTTTCATAAGTCACTTTAAGCATTTTTGGAATAAGACAAAGTGTGTAGTTATAAAAAGACCTGCAAATGATTCATAGTTACTTGGAGTGTCTGGTGAAAATATAAAAACCTTTTGAGAGGTAACTGAGAGTAGGTTTTGATAATGAAATGAACCAAGAAAAGGGTCAATTTATCCTCAAGAGGAAAAGGTAGGGTGGAGGCCCTTTGACCCTTGCAGAGTTTGGAGAGAGCCGAGAGTCCCTAGGTTGACCTGGAGACAGTTTCAAACACTGTAGTGAGACTGATAAGAGGCGATGCCCCAAAAGAGGGTTTCATCTGGTCCTGGGTGATGATGAAGAGGCTTGAGCCACACGGCCTCTAAAGCCAGGGAGATTCAGGTTTTGAGACGGCCCAGTTAAACAGGACACAGGCCCCAGTTAGACGGGGGAGAGACAAGCAGGTCTCCAGAGGCGCCTGGCCCAGCAGACAGAGGCCCTGCTTTCTCTGGGTGACTTGTCTCACGGGCAAAGCTGGGCCCCACTCACCTTGGCCAGGAGCTGGGTGGCCCGAGAAGCCAGTGCCTGGGTCCACTCGGCAGAGGGCTGGTCTGTGGCGATGCCCCGGCTCTCCAGAGCCCACCCTGGAGTGGGCTTGCTGGGGGGCAAGGAGGGGCTCAGGTCTCCTTGCACCGACGGCCACCCTGGAACACATAGCCGGCCAACACTGGGGTCAAGGATGGTCCTCTGGGGCAGAAAGACTGGGGCCCACCTACAGACCACCACGTCCACTATGTCATCTTACAGCTCAGCCCCTCTCCCCACCTTCATGCCCGCCAAGGAAGAGGGTGGAGGAGGGTGCCACCCATTACAGGGGAGAACCAGGCTTGGGTCTTCCCCTGATCATAAGCTGGGGGGAGAAGAGCCACACAGGGCCTGGGGTTTCCAGTCAGTGCTGTGGGCTCTGACTCAGGGAGATGTGGGTTCGAGTTCCACCCCTTCCACTTTGGAGCCACGTGACCTTCGGCACATCTTCACCTCGCCATGCCGTGGTCTCCTGATGGTCACCAGGGTAACAAGGGTGTGTCCCCGACCAGGTCCACGTGAGGATTAACTGTGATCACACGTCACGCTTGGCGCAGGGCCTGGCCCCAAGGTGGGCTCCGGGAGGACGCTGCTCAGTTATGCACCTCACCCACAACACCAAGACACCCAGCTGTCCAGCCAGGGGCCCACTCGGGCTGCTCTGGCTCAGAGCAAGACACTTTGCTGTTTGGCCTCTTCAAGTCCAGGGGCCCAGAGAGGGGCCTAGGCCTACTGCTTTCCTGCCCAGATCCAGTGCCACCCCAGGGTGAATCAAGTCCCCCCAGAGCAGGGCAGGAGGAGCTCTGGGGCCACGGCCGCCTCCCAGACTCACCTGCGGCTGCAGAGGCCCGCAGGTCCTGGGCAGGGCTGGGCTGCCACTCCGCTGAGCGGGGCTGAGGGATGGTGAAGGACAAGACCTTGGTCCCCTGAGGCACCATCCCCATGTGGATGCCGTGGCTGGGCTGGGGCGGGTCCGAGTACAGGTTCACCTGGGGAGGAGGGAGGCGGGAGGCAGTGAGGTCAGAGGCCGGGCAAACTCGCCAGAAAGGCCTCGGTTCATCCCTCCTCCACGCAGGAGGTCAACAAACACACCTGCTAATAAGAAATGTCACCTTTAGTGGAGGCTGTGGGTGGGGCACAAACAGAGGGTAAAGGGCTTCTATGGTCTTTCATGCCTGCAGCTGTAGCCCTGTGGCATCCGATCCCGTCAGATCTCAGAAGCTAAGCAGGGTTGGGCCTGGTTAGTACCTGGATGGGAGACCGCCTGGGAACACCAGAAGCTGTAGGCTTGGGAGAAGGACCTGGCAACCCCCTCCCAAAAATCAATCTGCCATTGAAAACCCTATGAACAGCAGAGAAGCACTGACAATCGTGTTTCCCCTGTTGTACAGAGGGTCGCTATGAGTCGGATACCGACTCGATGGCACCTAAC
>VMDO01001109.1:0-182374 GCA_007922755.1 Pedetes capensis | reverse complement strand
TGGTCTTTCATATTTTTCTTTATAGAGGTCCTGATTGGGAGGCAGATAGGGACCGACATCCCTATATCTCAGAAGAGAAAACTGAGGCTCTGAGGCGTTAAGTCACTTATTCGAAATCCCCAGCTGATAAATCCTTGGACTAAGATTACAACTCTGCTCTGAGTGCAAGGCCTATGGTTTTCCACTATTAGTAATAATTGTGGGGCTGGGGTTGTAGCTCAGATGGGGAGCACTTGAGGTTTGATCCTCAGCACTACAAAAAATCCCAATAAGTACTATTAATAATGTCCACTATAGAATGAGAATACATAATAATTACTAATATTTCTTAATCAAAATAAAATAATTCCTATAATTATTATTATATTGATAATAAACAGCAACTAACGGCCATGTGGATGAATGAGTGAACCACCAAGTGCACAATGAATCCATGCTGGCAGCAGAGCACCACCACTGGAGGACGGATTTAACATGGCAAACGGCCCAGTGTGGGAGGGACAGGTGTGGAGAGAGGCAGGTGGCCATGGAGGAGCAGTGCAGCTCAAGAGGAGAGGGGATCTGGGTCCAAGCAGTGGTGGAGAGCAGAGCTGGGGAGCCCGGTCTGCCTCACTGAGCCCGCCCTGCCTGCTGCCACCCATGGATGATTTCACTCAACGGCAGCAGAGCTGAGCAGCTGCAGCACAGGTCGTCCTGGCCACAAGCTGAATATAATTCCCGGTCTGGCCCTTCACAGGAGATTACAGAAGTGGGGTCATGTGTGAGCTCTGCAGTTAGAGCCCGGATTCACATCCAGGCTCCACCACCGTGGACCTTTGAGTCCCAGAGCAGCTGACAGAGCTGATGTGTCTGGGCACAGGGTGCTCAGTAAGTAGCAGCCCCCCTCACACTGATCAGTACCACCATTGCCATCATCACTGCCATCATTACCATTATTATCATCAAAATCACCACCACCACCATTATCATCTCCACCACTACCACCATCATCGCCATCACCAACACCATCACCATCATTCTCACCATTAAAATCACCACATTACCATCACCATCACCACCATCACCATTACCACAATCATCAGCATCACAATCACCATCATCACCACCATCACTACCACCACCATTATCTCCACCACCACCACCACCACCATTACCACAATCATCAGCATCACGATCATCACCATCACCACGATTGTCATCATTACCACCATTATCATCATCGCCACCATCACCACCACCACTGCCATAGTCATTATCACCACCACCACCACCATTACCGCCATCATTATGACCAGCACCAACATTATCACTGCCTGCCATCCCCATCATTATTGATATGGCCCCCAGGGAGGCAGGTCCTTGGAAAAGCCACCCTCCTGCCATGCCCTGGTGCCTCATGGGGTTATCCTCACTGCCCCCTGCTGCCCCAAAGTCAGGTCTGGGAACTGAGGGTGGCCCTGGTGGAGGGGTTCCCGGGCCCCCAGGCAAGCACTTTCTCCTGCTTATACGGTTAGTCTGTGACAGTATAAGCTGTGACAGAAAAATCCACTCCAAGTGCCACTTGTCCCTGCTGCCTCCCCCTCTTCCAGCCTGAGCCCCAGCAGAGGAGAACAAAGCTGGATTTTAATAATCTCCTGGGCCATCTGCTCATCTGCCCAGCCCCACCTTCCTACCAGCACCTCTTTCCTCCTGTGGTGACCCAAATCCCAGGGGAGGCCCAGCCCTCCTCCTGCGTCCCCTCTCCCAGCCCCAAGACCCAGCTGAGCAGCAGCAGGGAGCCGGCAGCTCCCAGGTCTGCACTGCTGGGCAACCAGAGGCCCTAGTTGGAGGGAATCAAAGCAGCAAGGTGGAGCGGAGGCGCCAGGCCTGTGCAGATGCCCACAGGAAGCAGGGAGGGGTAGGGTTGGCACCTGCTGAGATGCTCAGGCTGGCCCCTTCCAGGACCCAGCTCCCTGGACACAGCTAAGCCCACTGTGTGCCACGGCACAGCCTGAGGCTGGACGGCTCCCTGGGGTGGGGGGGATTCTGTGCAGGGTGGGCCAGAGAGTTTGGGAAACAGTGGGTTAAACAAATGAGTATTCCAGGCACAGATGACTTTCCAAGCCTTTAGAATGCTAATGGGCTTTATGAATGGGGCAGGAGGGGAGGAGAGGGGAGGGAGAGGAGAGGGAGGGCTTCCTCAACTGCTCTGAGCACAGAAGACTCCCCTCCCTCAGACCCAACCCCTCACTGGGGCTTCAGGGGCTACAGCGGCCATGAGAACCCACTTTAGGGAAGGTGGGTCACGTCAGCCCTCTTACTCCTTCTGGGGTAGTTTCTGGCCCCCTCCACCCTTCCATATCTCCCTGCAGCTGAGAGGGACGGACAGGGACAGGAGCTGGGGGAGGTGGCCACAGGGAAGAGAGTGATGATGTCACTGTGAACTCTGGTCAGAGGCCCCAGCACTGAGAACGGAGCCCACCAGTGACTCCTGTCCAGCCCTCTCGCTGCTGCCCAGCCCCAGATCCACAGGTGTCCCCAAGCCAGGCCTTGGCCCTCCCTGGCCAGCTTCCACGGCCGCAGCTCTTGCGGCTGTTCAGCTGGGTTCTGGCTGCATGGGCTGAGTAGTGGGCTCTGCAGCCAGACTTTCAGACTTTCAGTTGGATTCCAGCTCTGGCCCCTATGTGTTGAGTGAGCTCGGGCAAGTTGCTTAACCTCTGTGCCCAGCTGTAAATGACTTACACAGCAGGCAACAGCCATTACTTATCACCACTCTTATTACTGTGACCTGCCTCAATCTGCCTGTCCCATAAACCATGCCACGGCCTGGGGCAGAGAGCACCTGCTCTGGCTTCAGCAGGGAAGGGTGAAGTCCCAGCTCGGCCTCTCACTCCAGCAGTGGGGTGCTGAGTCCCGCTCTCCTGCCTCAGCCCCATTTCTGCATGTGGAAAGGATCCAAGAAGAGACCTTGGCCTGGGCCTCACACCTCTGACGGCCTCAGCGAGTGTCAGCTCCTTCAGGCACTGGCCTGGCCTAATGTCAGGGCAAAGGCCAGCCTGGATCCCTCCCAGGCGGGTCCAGCCAACCCCGTGCTGCCAGGGACTCTGTGGACTGAAGTGGCCCCGGCTTGTCCCGGGGCAGTCACCTCCTGCTGCTCCATCTGAGGAGGAGCCCCGTGTGAGCTGGATTCTGATGCAGGCTCTGAGCAGGGCGCCTCCGGGGGGTCTCCTGAGCCTTCTGGTACCGAGGGGTCTGCGGGCCCCAGGGCAAGGCCTCGCCTCTCTCTGGGGCCCCTGTTCTCTGCAGGCTGTGACCATGGCCCCCACTCTGATGAATCCCCTCCCCAGGGAGGCACAGAGACGGGGATAGGGGAGGTGTCTTCTGTTACTCACAGGGTCTGGCAGAGCCTACACTGTGCTCACATTTCTCTCAAGGACCCTCAGGCCAAGACTCGGTCCTTCCATAAATCAGGAGAAACTGGGCTGGCGCTGAGCCCCCCTCTCCCACCCTCCATCCCCTGGGCCCCTCACACACGAGCACCCCGGGGAGAGCCCTGATCCTCCTGGCTCAGGGAACTCCCAGTGGAGACACCTAGTGACATCTCTCACTCCCGTGGGAGACAGTGTGGCAGGGGGGTGGGCTCTGCACAGACTCCCTCTCAGATGAGCAGGGTGGAAGGCGGGAGGGCGGAGGCGCTGTGAGCCCCACCCTGACCTTCAGTGGCTGGGGCCCTGTTTCCCAATCTGTAAAATGAGGTCCCAGTTCCTTTCTCCTGGGCACTTATGGGGCCTGCAGTCATGAGGATGTGCACCCCTCTATCGCCTTCCCACGCCTGCATCTGGCTCAGCACTAGGAGGGCTGGGAGGAGCCTGCAGATGGGGCGGAGCTCCCTGGCCCCAGGAGCAAGGTCTCCTTAGCTCCTCTGCCAGGTGGGCTGGGGAGGGCAGGCTGGGGAGGACCTGCCTGCTGTGGAGAGTGGCAGGTATGGGGAGAGAGCACTTCCGGTCCTAGCACAGGCCCCCTTCTGCTTGCTCATGTGGATGCCTTCACCCACAATCCCAGGAAGAGCTCTAGACACAGAGCAGCGGGGGCAGGGCTGGAGGTGGTGTGTGTGTAAGAGGGTGGGGTGCCTTGGGGGTGTGGCGTCCCCTGGGGAGAAGGGCGAGTGCCCGCCAGGGTAGGGCATGTGTGTCTGCTCTCAGCTGTCGTGCCTCCTCCCCAGCAAGTGAGGGTGGGGGTGCTATAAAGCAGGAAGCCACAGGGCCTGCGACAGTCCCACTTCCTGCCTCACCCCAGAAAAGAGGAAGGCCCCAGTGCAGGATTCCCAGGCTCCTCCCTCCTGGAGGACTGGGGCTGGGCAGCACGGTGGACAGGTTGCCCCTCCACATTCCCCCTGCCACTCATTCGGAATTCAGCCTTAGTCAGTGTTGGTAGGACGTGCTAGGGGCTTGGGGACAGCAAAGGAGAAAGGTGAAGCGTGACCCAGGAAGAATTGGGCCCAAGAAACAAGTGCCAGGGGTGGAACAGAAGTTCGCTGCTGCTCCCTAGAGGCTCTGAGAGCCCCAGGAACTTCCTGCAGGTCACACAGCTGGCCAGGAGTGAAGCCCAGGTAGTCGAACAAGAGCCCATCTGGTGAATTCCAGAGCACCCCGGATTCTAGCATTCAAAGACATCAAAGCTCATCCACAACAAGGGAGACTGAGGCCAGGGAGAGCAAGGCGGTGGCCCAAGGTCATAGAGGGGCTTGTGGTACCAGAGGACTGGGGTTCCTCTATCCCCAGGGTTTCGGCAGTTGCAGGAGGCAGTGGCCGCTCCCTAGGATGATGGGAAAGTGCGTTTCCCAGGGCTTTAGGGCCGTGAGCTCCACCCCAGCCCTACATGGTACCTTGGCCCCAAGGCGCAGCTGGTCGATGGTATTCTCGGCCTCGGCGTACTTGGTGAGGAGCTTGCGGTAGTCCTCCTGCGGGAAGAGAGACAACACGCTCACGGGGAGGCACTCAGCCCGCCCACCTTGCCGTGAGCCCCCTCGCAGGCCATGGAGGCTTCTGGGCTCCTATGCATCAGAGAGCTCAACGGAAGGAGGTGAGCAGATGTGGCCAGGCGACCATGCAATGCAGAGCCGAGTCTGAAGCCTGGAGCTTCCAGCTCCCGCCACCCGCCAGCACCTCGGGTGAGGGCCTCTGGTGGGTCTACTGGCTGCGTGACCCCACCACAGGCACTGCCATGTCTCCCCTATTGGTCCAAACTCCCTGTCCACCTGGTGGCTCCATGGCACCACCACAGCCAGCTCCCCTTCTGCTCCTATGTAGGCAACCTGTGCGTCATAAGGGTTTTCCCATGGCTGCCTGAGTGACTTCCCCAAGAGTCCCTTGACAGAAACACAGAGGGCTCAAAAGTCACAGTTCCATCCACTGAGGATTGCTTGCCTTAAAGAAAATCCCAGAGTCACATTAAAACAACTCATCACAGGGGAAAAACAAGCCAAATGTCACTGGTCACCTCGGAACGGTGCGAGGGAAGTGACCGTTACTGTGAAAATGTGGAACTGAAGGTATAGGATGGAGCGGCCCTCCTTTGTCCTTTCCAGACGAAAAGGCCTTGGTGCCCACGTGGTTGATGAGGGAAGACTTGACTTTGGGAAGATTTCTAACAATGAATGCAGATGGAGTGGCCAGATGAAAACACCACCATTGTGTCAGCCCAAATGAAGGGCTGAATCAAGGCAATGATCGGCAGGGCTGCACACAATGACTGTGATGCCGTAGATGTCTGTGCACCGTGAAGGAAGCACAGGGACCCCTCCATGTCTCTGCCCCCCGCCTCCCATGGAGCTCAGGGTCCAGAAGGGAACAGTCATCTCATCATGACCTGGAGAAAAACAACTTATCCCCGTCCTCCAGCTCAGGCCCCTCTGATGGACAGGAACAAGAGAGGACGTGAGGGCCCTTCGAGATACCTAGGTGCTCAGCGGAATGCAGCGCACAGGCCACTCTGCCAGGCGAGAACCTGTCTCCTCAACAGGGGGAAAAACTTACAGATAAGAGAGATTTGAAAAGAAATGCAAACAAATACAAAAGGGGGGAGGAGAAACTTGCAAAGCACGTGGACCAATTGCCAAATATGAGCCGAGCCTGGTTCAGATCCCGATTCAAACAAACTGAAACGAACAGGCCACTGCTGAGGCGCACAGAGACCCAGGAGCTGACGCAGTACTGGATAACACGGTATCGAGGTGGTGTGAACTTTTAGGTACCACAGGGGAAAGTAAGTTAAACTCAGGTCCTTATCTCTAGACACAGACACTCTAAAACGAAAAATGACTGGATGCCTGAAATTTTGATCAAAATGATCCAGTGGGACTCATGGGGGAAGCGGTTTGTGCAGATAAAAGACTGCCAGGTGCTGCCGCTGTGAGCACTGCGGGGTGAGGGTGCGGCTGGGCCACTCTACTGTTTTCTTACTTGAACACATTTGAATTTTTTCTTTTTTCTTTTCTCTTCTCTTCTTTTCTTTTTCTTTTTTCTGCGGTATTAGGGGTTGAACCCAGGGCCTCAGGCTTACACACTTTACAAGTGCTGGACCACTGAGCTGTGCCCCCAGCCCATGTTCCTACTTTTTGAGACAGACTCTTGCTAAGTTACGCAGACTGCCTCTGATCTCGAACTTGCGATCCTCCTGCCTCTGCCTCTGTAGTTGCTGGGATTACAGCTGTGCATCCTCCTGCCTCTGCCTCTGTAGTTGCTGGGATTACAGCTGTGCGCCACCGCGCCCGGCTCATTTGAATTTTTTCATAACGGATGCTAGCAACAGGTGGACCATCCCTCAAATATGAGCACAATCTCTGCTCCTTTTTGAGCAAAGGGCTTGGGGAGGCTCATGGCTTGGAGGCCAACCCTCCCTCCATCAGCAGGGGGCTGCAGCCCAGATACAAGCCCTCCCTATCCCAGCCTGCCTTGTCCCAGGGTGACAGGTGCCTAGGTGACACACCTGTAGATAGGAGTCCCATTTACCTGGAGCTGGTGAACCAGTTCAGTGGCTTGCTCGGGTGTCTGGAACTCCTGGGGTACCCTGGTGATGGGATGGTTAGGTGGGTCCTTGGCCAGGGATGCTTCTCCACCACTCAGCAGCACCTCCTGCACAATCTCCGCTGGCGACTTGAACATCAGGGGCCCAGTGGGGCCCTGTGGCTGCCGGCTATGGCTCCTGGACTTGGGTGGGCGATAGCTCTCATCTTTAGGGAACCTCACCCGGGGCCCCACCTTGGAGAAATCAGGAAGCGGGTAGTTCAGACGCCCCCGGCCATACTTGGGGGCATCAGAAGAGGAGTGGCCGGCCAGAGTGGCTCCCTGTCTAGTCTCTGATCGGTCCTTCCCAGCC
This sequence comes from Pedetes capensis, assembly GCA_007922755.1. Classification (NCBI taxonomy): domain Eukaryota; kingdom Metazoa; phylum Chordata; class Mammalia; order Rodentia; family Pedetidae; genus Pedetes; species Pedetes capensis. The sequence goes on along the minus strand of VMDO01001109.1, from coordinate 175,018 downwards.
AGTTTAGATCGAGGATTTGTGGGGCTGATGGAGCCAGTGAATCGGGAGGGCAGAGGACAAGGTGATGTCTTCGTCCGCTTCCAGGCTTGGTTCTCACGCGGCGAGCTGGATAGGCTGGTGGTTTCTCTCCCCCAGGCACCTGCAGGGCCCTGGAGGCCCTGGGTGGGTGAGATTGAGGAGGCCTGGAATTCTGTGGGTGTTGCCCGGGCAACGCTGCCTCCGGTTCTGTCCTCTGCGTGTAGGAGGGGGTAGTGAGGGTTCTGCGGCAGGGCTTCCGCCAGGGCAGTGGGCTGGGGGACTTGGGTCTCTCCTTCCCAGGTGGAATCAAGGCTGTCACTGGGATGGCTGAGGCTCATGGTCTCACTGCCCCAGGACCTGGCCAAGCCGAGCTCAGCAGCAGGGTGGACCTCAGGATGTTCTGAAAGTTCGTTTCCGCCAGCTGGATTGCTGGCAGCCACCCAGTCTCTGGCCTGTCCCCACCCCAGAGCCATGGGGCTGGTATCTCCCTCGTCCTCCGAGGGGACAGTGGCCTCACACCCCAGCCTCCGGGAGCTCTCTCCAGCCACCTCGACCTCAGGGCTTCTGGGGGCCTCATTTGGCTCCTCTTCAGTCAGGTCCAATGGCTCACCCTGCCGAGGAAGCCAGGGCAGGGGCAGGGGAGAACTTTCTGGGCTGTCCGCATCCTCTGCTTCAGTGTCTGGAAAGACAGGTCATTCATCACCCGCATGTGCAAATGCCAACACCCTCCCATGCAGCTTGCACAGCCGGAAGCCTGCAGGCTTTTTAGTCATCTCCCTCCCCATGATCCAATATATCCCTGGGCCTGTCACTTCACCTCCTCCAGAGCTCTCAAACTCTGGGCTGAGCACAGACTCGCCCTTTTGGAGGCTCTCCTGAGCCTGGAGACCTCTGCTTTGTCTGACTTATCTCAGCGGAAACCATCCATTTATTCATGTGATTATTTCATTAATGTAGGCCTCCCCACAACACCGCAAGCTCCTTGAGGATGAGGACATGCGCTGGTTTTGTTCTCTATTATATTTGCGCAGTAGGAGGACCCAATAGAAAGAAGGGAGGGAGGAAGAGAAAGTCTGCAAAGCCCCCAAGATATGGGTAGCTGTAGTTACTATTATGCAACAGGTGCTCACAAAACATTCACCCATTCATCCTTTGAGGCACCCGTCCATTCATGTACCCCCTGCCCACTCACCCAGGCACCATCTACCCATCGCTCGTCCATCCATCCGCCCACCTGTCCACCATCATCCATGCACTCATGCTTATTGAGCACCTACCCTGCTCTAGACGCTGGGTTGGATCTAGGTCTGGGATAGATCTAGGTTTTCATGAGGCACAGTGTGGGTAGCACCAAGGACAGATCAGCTCTTGCCAAAGGTTCCTTGTCAACCCTTGGATAGCTCATTGCCCTGCTGCGCTCTTTCCTCTACCCCTGATAGGTGCACATATCTTGACTACTTAAAACCTCCTTCAGCAAGTGACTCTTGTTTACAGCTGCACGCCCGAAGACCAGAGATGTGCAGTAACTCGCCAAAGACCACACAGTAATTCAAAGTAGTCCTGGATGTAGCATCCAGGCCTCACCACACAGGTGAGTTTCTGTCTGCTGCACTGGGGCCTGTGTGGGGTGCAGAGCATGGGCCTTGGACGCTGGGTTCACTCCCTGCTCCCCTGAGCCCTCTCTGGGGGCCATGGGCCCATGGCTGACCCCTGGCAGTCCTTATTCAACTGCGGCTTGTCCTTCCTAGCTGGCAGAGGGTGGTGTGGAGGGAGGGGAGCAGGTCTGCCCTGCCCAGCCCTGTGTGGCACACAGTAAGGACAGGACATGGCAGCAACTGTTACATCATAGCAGAGGTTATCATGTGACCCCAGGAAGAGAGGCCCTTCTCCTGTTGCCCCTCCCTCTGTCCCCATTCCCTGGTGTGCACACATAGACCAGGCGTGTGACACATAGGGTATTGGCGCAATGCACAACCCGCCTGGGGGCTTCTCCACCATACACAGGGGGCTGCTGATTCAGAGGGGCTGAGATTAGGGGCTTGTAATTCATAACCTTTGTGCAACAGCTCTCACAGTGCCCATTTCACAGACGGGGAAAGCAAGGCTCAGGGCAGAGCAGGGACTTGCCAAGTGGAGCTAGGAAGTCAGTCTAAACTGTTATTGTTGTTGTTAGGTGCTATCAAGTTGGTGTCCAACTCTAACCCTAAGTACAACATGTGAGACAGTATTGTCAGTGCTTCTCTGCTGTTCACAGGGTTTTCAATGGTTGGTTGTTTTTTGGGGAGTGAGTTGCTGGGTCCTTCTCCCAAGCCTACAGCACTTGATGTTCCCAGGTGGTCTCCCATTCAAGTACTAACCAGGCCCGACCCTGCTTAGCTTCCAAGATCTGACGGGATCAGACACCACTGGTATGGCTGCAGGCCAGTCTAAACTGGTCTCCATGAAAGGGAGCACAGTTATGATAGAAAACAAAGAAGCCAATTCCCATTGCTGATGGCGACTTTTAAGAAATCCTTCAAATCCTCCCAAACCAAGCAATTCAAATTACCAAAGACACGACCAAATTCAGTGAGCAAAGATGTAAGAATGACATGTATCTCTGAATTATTTATTTATAACAGCAAAAGCTAGAAACTACTCAAATGCCCAGCCGTAGCAGACTGGCCCAATAAATTATAGATCTGTACCATGGAATTCTCTGCAGGCATTAGGAATGACTTGTGGAAGAATGTTTAGTGAGCTGGGGAAACATTCCTATCTATAAAGTTAGCAAAAAAGCAAATAAGCACGAAGTGCCGTAATAATGTTCCATGCTGTTGTTGTTAGGTGCCCTCGAGTCAGTATCCGACTCATAGTGACCTTACATACAACAGGGGAAACACTATTGTCAGTGCTTCTCTGCTGTTCACAGGGTTTTCAATGGCGGATTGATTTTTGGGAGTGGGTTGCCAGGTCTATCTCCCAAACCTACAGCACCTGGCGTTCCCAGGCGGTCTCCCATCCAAGTACTAACCTGGCCCGACCCTGCTTAGCTTCTGAGATCTGATGGGATCGAATGCCACAGGGGTACAGGGGCAGGCCAATACTGTTCCATATTCATATTGTATTTGCATATCTGTACCTATGGGAAAGAGGAGGTAGGTATCTGGAGATGGGATAGGATAATGAGTAATTTTAAACGTCTCCTTTTTGCCTAAATTCTCTGGGTTTTCTGCAATGAACCATATTATTTATGTAGTTTAAATCTTTTAGAAAATGTATATTATAGACTGGAAAATTTAATTAAAAAAATGTGAAGCTGCCCTCGCTCCCCTGTCTGCTGGAAGGTAGGGTATGTGGGGGGCCGAGAAGTCAGTCTCACCTTCTCCCGAAGTCCCTCCTGCCTCCTGTGGGGCTGGGCCCCACTCCAGGGGCAGCGGGTGTCGCTGGGCCCGGTGGACGTCCTCCAGGAGCTTGGGCCTGGCCGTGTCGGGAAGGGGTCGCTCGTCCCCGGAGCCCGGCACGCTCCTTCCCTCCGCGGCCTTCTCCTCCACCCAGGCCCAGCGCCGTCTCGGAGGCCCCTTCCCCAGGCCCGGCCCGGCCCAGTGTACCTCCGTCCCCAAGCTGGCCATCGGCCCAGGCAGGGTTTCACCTGGGCCACTTCATCTTCAGGAGTCAGAGCTGCTGCCAGGAGCCCCAGAGTCACCACCAGCTGGTCTCAGCACCGGCCATCCTTCCTGGGACCTGTTCGGGACATGGTCAAGGGATGACATTAATCCTTGGGATCCCTCCTGTAATTCTGAACAAGAACTTACAGCAGGAGCCCAGGCATCAGACAGCCCGGTCCAACTCCTGCTTCAGCCTCCGGAGCCGTGTGACCTGGGACAAGTCACTGTGCCTTCAGTTGCTTCATTAGTAAAACAGGGATGAGAAGCCCTCTGTCCCACCAGGAGGAGTTTTTTTTTTTTCTTTTTCTGGTCCTGGGGGTTGAACCCGGGCCTCGCACCTGCATGCTGTGCAAGTGCTGGACCACTGAGCTGCACCCCCCAGCCTGTTTTTTTTTACTTTTTTGTAGACAGGGTCTCACTAAGTTACACAAACTGCCTCTGGTCTCGTACTTGTGATCCTCCTGCCTCCGCCTCTGGAGCTGCTGGGATTACAGGCGTGCACCTCCACACCCGGCTCTGCCAGTTTTAAAAATGACCTGGGTGCACGCTAAAGACCCCAGCGGCCAGCACTAACCAGCTGGTGCTAGATGTGGACCAGCTACTGTCACTGCCTGCCCAGCTCCAGGCATGGACACAGGACAAAGGACACAGGCTCTGCTCACAGGAGCACCGGCAGCCGGCGGAGAGGCCGACAGATAACCAGGTGACTATGATCCAGGTGAGGAGTGATGGGGGCCCCAGGGAGCCAGGCCAACACAGGCCAAGGAAGTCAGGGAAGGGGCCAGCATAGAAGCCGCTTCCTCTGGAGACCTTCCCTGACCTCCCCTGGGTAAGAATTCAGGGTGAGAAGGGGGACTAGTGAAAAAAATCACTCTAGTACCAAAAATAATCAAAAGCAGGTACTCATAAAGGCCCGCACATGCTCACAGAAGCACTGCTCATGATAGCCAAGTGTCCCTCAAGATGGAGAAACAATTTGTGGTATCCACATACAATAAAATATTACTCAGCTGTTAAAAAGGAATGGTGCTTTTTAAAAAGGTAAAAGTAATGACATCCTGACATGCTGCAATGTGGATAAACCTCAAAAGTGCCATGCTAAGTAAGAGAAGATGCAAAAAGCCAGTATCTGAGCCCAGGGGTATGAAATGTCCACACTGCGTAACTCCTTGGACAGAAAGCAGCTAGTGGTGGCCAGAGGCCAGGGGAGAAAATAGTGTGTATCTGCTTAACGAGTGGAAGATTTCCTTTTGGGGTGATGAAAATGTTCTAGAATCAGACAGAAGGGATGGTAGTACAATACTGTGGATATACTAAGTGCCACTGAATTGATCCCTTTACAATGATCAGCTTTATGTCATGGGAATTTCACCCCAATTAAAAAACAAAAAAGAGCATTCTGGACAAGGGCACCTGTGTACCAAGGCTGGGGCAGGAGGGGCGAGCCTGCAGGGTGTTCCTGGATACAGGAGCCATTTCCTGGGGGCCGTGGTGGGGCGGGCTGATGATACGGAGTGCGTGAAGGCAGGGGGCGGCAGGACCCAGGATGGCTCTCAGGTCCTGTTCAGGAGCCGGATGTGCCTCCCGGGCAGAGGGCTGGTCCGAGACGTGGTGCAGGTCCCTCTGCTGCTCTGGGACAGTGAACCGGAACAGGACACCTGGCCGCAGTGGGAGCTGGGGGGAGCCCTGGTGGCCGGGAAGGGCAGCCCGAGCAGGGCTCCTCCTCTGCCTTCCCCCATCCCTCCTCTTGGCCCTCTTTCTCCCTTCCTCTCCCCTGGCCCCCTTCGCTCACACTCGCTGCTCACACTCGCTTGCTACTTCCAACACTTTCCTACGCTTCCTCTGCGCCAAGCACCATGCCATGCCGGGCCCAGGAAACAAAGGCAGATGGCGGGGTGGTGACATGGCTGGCCTAGAAGCTTCCAACCACACCCAGGAAGCTCAGACAAAGGCTTTCTTGCGCAGATGGGAAACTGAGGCCCAGAGAAGGAGGGGTCTTGCCCTGAGCCTCACAGCCCTCACGCTGAGGCTAGGCTGGAAGTCACCTCCGGCCCCCAGACCAGGTTCTTCCCTCCATCCCGGGGCCAAATGGAGTGCAACTCCAGGCCTGCAGAGACAGACGGTCTGTGTCTGTCCTTCAGCCTCATGAGCTCTTGGATCCTGATCAGGAGCCTGGAGCCGGAGGGCTGAGGAAAGTCAGCAGACAACTATTTCTGGACACAAAGTTCCCCGGGGAGCTGGGCAGCTCGGGAAAGGCCGGCTTCACAAGGGCTGGGGCAGGGACCGGGGGTAACTCTCTCCCCCTTGGCTGTGGCTCCGGCTCCGGGGCTGGGGACTCACGGGCTTCTCCTCTCCTTCCCACCCAGTCCTCTGCCTGCCAACGCGGAGCCCCGGAACTGCTTCCACATGACCCCAGCCCCGTAATGCCTACCACGTATGGCGTCTCCAACCGGCCAGCCTGGCTAGGAGCTTTACTTGCATCCTTTCCATCTGTCTGTCCTGTCTCAGGAAAACTGCTTTCAAGTGACAAAACTGAGACTCAGCACGGAACTGTGACTTGGCCAGTATCACCCGGCTGGCTAGTGTCACAGCAAGATCAACAACTGTCAACCAAGGCCTAGCAGTCTCCTTTGGTTTATTTATCACATAAGCCACCAGTAAAACAATTTTTGCTTGCAATACTTATACATTTATGTATGTTTCTTATAACTGGATACACCTGCATTAACATACCGCATGTATTTGAATATTTTCAAAAGTGGGTTTTTTGTTTGTTTGTTTTTTGTGATACTGGGGGTTGATCCCGGGGCCTCACGCCTGCATGCTTTGCAAGTGCTGGACCACTGAGCTGCACCCCCAGCCCTTTTATTTTTTTTCCTTACTTCCTGAGACAGGGCCTTGCTAAATTACATAGACTTCCTCTGGTCTTGAACTTGCAATCCTCCTGGCTCCGCCTCCCAAGCCGCTGGGATTACACACGTGCACCACCAAAAAACGATGCCATAGACAATGTTGTAAATAGCAGTTTGAGTCTTTGCTCTCAGGCCCCTGGAAGGGCCTGTGTCCCTGCTGGAAACCCCTGGCAGGGACCCTGACTTTGCATGTCCATGAGAATTCGCTAAGTATGCAGATGTTTGGGTTCGCCTGGGGCCCTGCGAGCTGGTGCCTCCTCTCTAGACTCCCACTGCTGCGGCAGGTGGAGGAGGTGCTACGGTTTAGCCACAGCTTTTCTCTTTCTGGGGCCTCTGCTGAGGAAGGGCTGGGAAGGGGGGGGGCGTGTGGTTTCCTGACCTTTTACAGGGCTTTTTTTCTAGCCCCGCCGCAGAGCAGCAGGCCCAATCACAGAGGCCTCAGCATACACAAAGAGGAACATCCTGTCTTCTGGGGTGACTCGGTCCTTGCAGAAATCTCACCGTGACCAGGGGACACAGCACATCAGAAGCAGCTGCGGTCACCGGCTGTAGTTCTGCAGTGGCCCCTCAGGCCCACAGACCTGTGAGCCTTTCCTGAGCAAGACCCTTGTCTTTCGTGAAAGCCACAGCCCTCTGGCCACAGAGCCTGGGACTAGCCTGTTAGCTAGTCAATCAACAGACATGGGGCCCACCCTGTGCCGACCTCAGGCTGGAACAAAGGTGCGACAGAGAAGCAGCGTTGGGCATCAAGAAAGCAGATCCCTGCCTGGTGCTACTGCTACTCACAGTGTGCGGTTGAAGTGAAATGTTCCTCGCTTTAAAGGGCAGAAAACCCCACCTGGCCTTGCTACTGCTAGGGGCATTGCCAGGCCTGGGCAAGGTGGCCCAATGGGTCAAATGCACATGCTTCAGTTCCTGAGGGCACTAGCCTTGGAACTGTTAACCACCCCCTTCCTCCTGAGGTCACACTGCAAAAGACCAAAGATCTATACTGAGCACCCACTGGGTGCAAATGAACTTAAAAATCCCAGGACTTCCTACTATGTGCCAGGATATAACTAAGACACAGGCATAGAGAAGGGTCAGCTTTGCAAATCCCGCCTAGCAGGGAGGGCTCAGCACAGAAGGGGTCACTAAAGAAGGAAGATGTGGGGTGGGCTGGAGACCAAGTGGATTTCAGGGAGAAGAATGAGGGGGAGCTTTTGGGAGAGAAGGAAGAGCGGAGGTGTGAAAGCATGGACTGAACTTTGAGGGCAGTGATGGATGGGGGTCCTGGACACCACACAGGGGCCAGATCCTCCAGGCAGCCCTCACAGGCAGCAATGGGGTCTGGTGAAGGGTCTGGCCACAAGAGCTGGGTGCTGACCCCGCTGGGCTGTTGGGCTCAAGGTCCCCACCTGCCCTAGAGAAACTGCCGCCCAGAAAGGATCAGCCACATCCCCTTCTTTTGCACCTCTGCTCCCCAACCCCTGCTGCCTGGTCCCACTTTCTCAAAGGTCTAAGAGACCAGGGGCCTCTGTTCAGTTCCCAGCTGTGCCAGCCTCCTCTTTCCCGCTGCTCCGCACAGAAGGGGGCCTCCTGCCCCTCGGCCACTCCAAATCCGACCACCCTTCCTTGATGGCTCAGAGCTCAGACCTGCAGGACACCAGGATGCTCCTTCCTCAGCCCAGCCTAGTCACACAGCCCATAGAACCCCTGTCTCAGCCAGCCAGGGATGTCCAGGGCACGCCCCCGCTCCACCTCCTCCCCCACCCCCGGTCTCCCACATGAGGAAACTGAGGCACAGAGATGTGGTGGCTCTCAAAAGACCTGGTAACCAGTTACTGCAGTGGACAGATTCAAAGTCAGGCTGCTGTGACTCTGAAACCAAGGCCATCAGCGTTGTGGGGAGCAGGAAGTCAGGGAAGGTCCTCAGAGCAAGGGGCTGGGCCCTCCTAAAAGGCTCTGCAGCGGGCTGATCAGCTGGCAGGTCACAGACCTGCTGTTTACAGGGGGTTGTCTGGGGAAACTGGCCCCACAGGAAGCAAACGCCACCCCGCATGTCTCTAGCTCACTCAAGCAGCAGAGACCAGAAAGAGAAAGGGGGAACTCTGATCCCCCTATGCCAAGGGCCAAGCTGGCCTGCTGACCCTTGGCACGTCCAGGCTTCTGTCCCTGCCTTTAGGTGGCACAGGGGAGGGGCCGAGGCCCGCCCCTCTCCCCCCTGCCAGTCTCGGAGACCCCTCGGCAACCCAGGCACTAACTGCCCATGTGATGAGGATGCCCCAGGCACAGAGGGACCAGCACTCGGCCAAGTTCAGGGGAACAGAATCGGAGCTGGGACAGAGACCCTGTATCCTGTGGCTGGATGAAATCCCCCTGAAACTCACCCTGGCGTGGGGGCCGGGCTCCCCTAAGCCAGAGAGAAGTGGTAACAGCTGTGCAGCTGCCACTTCCCGGCTGGGCTGGTCCGGCTGCCCAGCGGGTGTCTTATGGGCCTGTCCAGAGGGAAGGCGGCCTCCCCGCCAGGCCTCCGCCACTCAGCTCCCTTACCTCGCTCGGCCTCCACCACCATCCTGCCGGCCCAGGCTCAGGGGACCTGCCCGTGAGGTCTTTGTTCTAAACCTGGGGAGCCCCCGGCCTCCATCGAGCCCTGGCCCGCCTCCAGGCGGCTCTGCCAGCCCCAGCTGCAGCTCACAGAAAAGCATCGCTCCCCACCTCTCCCCGCCCCTGCAGCTGAGGCCGCTGCCTCGCCTCCTGCGCCTCCTCCTCCTCGCAGGAAGTGCCTGGCCCGATTTCCTACAAGTGTTTGTCAGAAGGAGGGGGTTTGTTGCGTGCAGCACAAGAGCTGGGCGTTTAACCCCTTGCGGGACAACTGCAGTTCTGCACTGCCAGGAACAGGCTCAGGGACCATCGGACTCTGTGGGCTCGGGGGCATCTCAGCCACCCCCCTTCAGGTACAGACTGGGAGGCTGATGATGCCCAGAGGAGGTCAGAGGCTGGGCCAACGTCACACAGCATGCTGAGCCTGCAAGGAGGACCCCGTAGCCTCCTGGTCTGCTCCCCACTTCTGGAAGCTTCTTCTGTACCTCCTACCCTCTTGGTCCTTGTCAACCACGCATGCATGGCCTGGGCTGAGGCTCCCTCCCTCCCAAGGCCTCAGAGCCCATCTTACAATGGGAGCTCAGACTCGGTGCTCATTTGTGCCTTTCCAACTCTGACTCTGTCCTATCTGGCAACAGGTGACCCACCACCTCAGGGAGGCTGCAGTGATTCTTGCCATCTCATCTACTGTCCTTGCCCCAAGGCAGGCCCGCAGCTAGAGCAGAATTTTCCAGGTAGCACAGAGTATGGAACTGGTTGGTGGGGTGAATTGGCCCTGTTGTAAATCCCCTTGCAGGGACCCCCATGGAAGACAGGGGACAGATTTATCCCAGTGGCCAGGCTGCCTCCCCCACACTCCTCCACGGGCCACTCACTCAGTCCACAGCTACTCACGGTGCTCCTGGTACAGGGGAGGTGCTGGGAATGTAGCAGGGCGCAGACAAGCTGCACGGGCCCTCCGCTGTGCTGGACACACACAGTGAAGGAGCTCGCGTGCGATTCCAGGGGGAGAAGGTGCACCCTAGGCGGAGCACAGAAGAGCAGGCGGCATCCACGTCCCAGGCTGCCTGGGTGGTTCTGATGCCGAAGGCTCACAGCCAACAGAACCAGTCACTGAGCACCAGTGTCCCAGGTGGTGGGGTGCGCCCTGCTTGAGGAGCCATCCGTAGGGTGGAGAGTAACGGTTTGGGGAGGAAGTTCAGGACCATCAGAAGGTCTCTGTGAGGAGCCCACATTCAAACATGGGCCGGAAGGATGGTGGGGCAAGAGTAAGCCACAGGCAGGCTGGGGCGGAGCGCTGTGGAAGGGCAAGTGCACAGGCCCGAGCAGGGAGCCGCTGGGTTCCCTGAGACCTGTGGGCTTGTGTGCCCACAGGGGGCGGGGGGGGGAGGGGGCAGGGGAAGAGGCCGGGTGGGCAGGGGAGAAGCGGGCAGGGCCTGCATGCAGGCAACGGGCTCCCTACTCTGCCGGGCCTTGACCCACAGATTCTACTCCAGAAACAGAAAAGGCACAAGATCTGCCCTCTGCATTGTCTAAAAAGCCCGTGACGCTGGTGAGCAGCCAGGTTGGGGACCGACCCACGAGGGAGAGAACAAATGATAAAGTCCAAAGGCCCTGGGGTCCATCCGGCCCCACCTCCTGCTGGCTCTGAGACCTTGGAGGCCTCATCTCCTGGTATTTCTCTGTAAAGTGGGGATTGGCGGAGGGGCTGCCCTACAGACCTGCGGTTAGCTCCCTGGGTGCTGCCCGTCCAGTGCCCCTCCCCTCCTGAGGCCTCGGTGCCCAGCTTACAATGGGAGCTCAGACTCAATGCTCCAAACCCGCTGCCACTTCCTGAGCTATTTCATTCCTGCGATTTCTACCCTTGCTTCTCCTTAGGCGCCCGTCTCTGGTCTCCTCCAAGGGCAGATGCGGAAGCCCTTCCTGGAGCCGGGCACAAGGGCACCCGGGGCTGGTGAATGTGTTCATGAATGAATGAATGAGGGAACCCTCCCCAGGTCAGCCTGGAGTATCTGGCAGAGCCAGGGCTAGGACCAGGTGCCCAAACCCTAATAATCACCCAACTCCTCCACCCTCTTCCCTGCCTTTTATCCACATTTGGGTGGTGGGGCTTCACCCACATCCCTGCAGCCCCTGTGGGGCAGAGCCAAACCCTAATGAGGCCCCTCCCTGCCAGCTCCAGTGACCATGTGGGCCATTGTGTGGGAAGCGGGCTCCCCTGACACCCTGTCACTCACTCACCAGCCCTCCCGGGTCATTAACCCAGGCACACTGCCATCAATGCCAGGTGGCCGCCCCCGGCCCGCCCTTGGCCCCTGGATCACCCCAGGCTCTTCTTCAGGGCAGCCTCAGCACAGACTGTCCCCTCTCTGCCACCTCCTGCCCCTTGCGCCCTCCTCCCTGCCCTGGCTCCTGTAGTGCCCCTCTTGGAACACCAGCCCCACCACGGGCTGAAGCTACTCAGCCAAAGCCGAAGGTCCACACCAAGCTCTGAACAGCATCACGCTGGCACCGGCCCTTCCCAGCTGGGCCCGTCCTCTGCTCAGGTCCACAGGCCAGAGTCGATGGGCAGGCGGCCACTTCTTTCTCCCTGGCAGCCCATGACCATCAAGCCCCATGGATTCTATTTCCTAAATTTCCTCACTATCCGTCCCGGTCTCTGCATCCTCATGAGGAGAGCCCTGGGCTCCCCAAGTCCACACTGCCCGGATGGGATGGGACGGCCCCAAACACAGGCTTCCAAACACGGGCTCTGTGTGCTTAAGATGCCTGGTGAGCTCTCTCTGCCCTGAGACAGCACACGGAAGCCCACAGTGGGCCACAGCTCCAGGCCCTTCCCCTTTGCCTGCCCTGATCGCTTCCTCCACCCGCACCCAAGCCTCCCTGGGGCTCTCAGGACACAAGCACCCACTCCTCCTCACCACCCAGCCCCCGCTTCCCTGTTGACCTTCAGGCTGCCCGCAGACCTGGCCCCCACATGTCCCCCTTGGGGAGTCATCATTTGTCCTCGCATTCACTGTGTGATGATCTGATCGATGTCGGTCTCTTGACTCAATTGGGAGTCCCTGGGGCACTCACTGCTAGGTCCCCTGTGCCTAGCACAAGGTGACACATAATAGGAATGCCATCAATAGGGCTGGGGATGTGGCTGGGTGGTGGACCACCTGCCTAGCCAACAGGAGGCCTTGGATTCGGCCCCAGTACTGGAAAAGCAAAAAAAAAAAAAAAAAAAAAAAAAAAAAAGAAGAAGAAGAAGAAGAAGCCATAAACCTAATATGCTTGTCCACTATGCTTAGCTAGTTGCCCAAGCCTGCCTGTAGCCCTCCTAACAATCCAGTGAGCCTGGGCACACAGGGGTCCCTAGGGCCCAAGCATCTTACCCAAGGTCACAAAGTTGTGAGCACCAGGAGAGGTGCAAACCCACCAGGCCAAGCTCCTCCCCAGTGAGCTTGGGGATCCTGCCACAGCAGCCTGAGATCATTACCACCCATGCAGGGGAAACCCAGGGTGGGGCCTGAGACCAGCCCCCTGCAACTCCCTAACCACCTCCTGGGTCGCGTGCCACACCCAGCCCTCGGGGTTCCCAAAGCACTTTTTTTTTTTTACCACTGAGCTGCACCCACAGCCCATGTTTTTTACTTTTTGAGGCAGGATCTCGCTAAGTTACACAGACTGCCTCTGGTCTCGAACTTGCCATTCTCCTGCTTCTGGCTCCCCAAAGCACTTTCTCATCTTTCACCACACCAGACGCTTAAGAACGGCTGTGGAAGAGGGGAAGACACAGGATTATTCCACTGTACGGGTGAGGAAACTGAGGCCCCTGAAGGCAGACATTAGTTCCTGGTCACCCAGTCTCACTCCCTGCCCACTTAGCCACCCTACCCACCCACCTGTGGCCTTCGTCAGCCTCCTAAATGCCACGTGGCATCCAGCCTGGAAGGGGCTCCTTCCCTCCTCATGCCTCTGGTGCAGCCCTGGGCACACCCAGCACCCAATGGCCCTTACGGGTGGTCGTGGTGTGCCCTGCGCAGCCACCCTTACAGCCATGTCTCGAGACTCAGAGGCACAGCGGGGCCACAGGCTTCTCAGCCATCCTTGGGGAACCAGGGCCTGGCCACTTGGGATGGACTGTGTAGTTCCATCCCCCACCTCTCCCTTCCCTGGGGAAGGAAGGACACTGCCAAGGTCACCCTCCTTCCTGCCCAGGTGGCTGGCCTTCCCTGGTGCCTACGATCCACAGGCAGTCTGGGTGGGAGGCAGGTGAGGACTCAGGAGTGGATCCAGAAGAACGAGGGAAGCCTGGCTTGGGAAGCGGAGACCCAGAGCACAGCCTGGGTGACCTGAGATAAATGTCTTCCCTTCTCTGAGCTTTGGAACCCTGGGGCTTAATGCGATAACCTTTGAGGTGATCAGAGACCATCTTCTGACACGAGCGTCCTGGAGTCCCTGCTCCGTTGACCCACGCAGGCTGCCCTGCCATGCTGATGGGCAGCTGCAGACACGTGGGCTTTGTGGGCAAAGATCTCCAGGTTCCCTCTGGGAAAGTGTACAGTCTTGGGAGAGTTACTGAACCTCTCTGAACCCCAGATTCTTTATTTGTAAGCGGGGGGAGGGTGATGACTTTACAGGGCTCTTGGGATAATAAAGGAGATTACGTGTCTAAAGCGCTTGGTCCAGTGCCCAGCTGGCACCCAGTGTTCAGGAACAACAGCTTTGGCCCTAGTGAAATGCCCACAAGGTCTGCACCCTACAAGACAGTGTAAATTTCCTGATTACGGAGTTTCCCTGATATCAGGCAAAACTCGAGCTTTGGATCCCAGACACAAAGCGTGAACCAACTTTATTAGTCAGCTGTAGTCGCTGTAGCAGGAAAACCAACCCAAGCAAACTTATGGGGGAAGAGGCGTATTGGGAGCTCACAGGTAGAGAAGCAGCCCATAATGGCAGCAAGGCAGTCATGGTGGCAGGGCCCGCGGCCAACCACCTCAAGGCATGGCAGACCAGAAAGGGAGAGAGACCCAAGCCTGGGGTCCAGGGTATAAACCTCCAACGGGCTGCCCCCAGTGACATCGCTTCCACATATCTAAGACCAGCCTTCCAAAGTTCCATGACCTCCGTAAACAGCGCCACCTGAGGACCGAACGTTAAAGCACATGACCTTTTAGGGACGCTTTATATTGGAACCTTGACACTAACTCTCTGGAGTTGGGGAAAGTGCTGCCATCTCCCAGTTGCCCCCAAACCAGTTCTGTGGGGCCACTGACCCAGCTAGAAACTGTGTCCCCATCCTATGCAGTTGAGAAGAGGAGAAAACAGGGCTTCCTTAGCCAATGGAGACATGGGCTGTAAAGGGGGGTTGTGTGTGGCCACATAGAGGAAGTCTCGCACACCACACACACACACACACACACACACACACACACACACACACACTCATGCTCTTTTCAAGAAGTCAACCCCCAAAAGGTGCATGTGCCAAGAATGTATTGCCAACAGTAAAATTTATCAAGCACCTATCATTTGTCAAATAGCTTGTCAAAGCCTTTCCATGGATTAGTTCTCATTATTCAATCCTTATACCAATCCAAGGAGGTAGGAAGTCCTGTGTCCACTCTACAGATGAGGAAGGTAGGCTTGAAGTAGAAAGCACAATCTTAAATCATTTTGTGATTGAAAGTTACAGGAGGTGAAAAGGCTGGAAATAAAATCAGTGTCCAATAACAGGGGATCAGCGAAATAAATCGTGGTGTCTTTACTCAAAGGAATATTATTCAGCTATTAAAAGTCATGCCTGCAGCTGTACCACGGTGGATACCAATCCCGTCAGATCTCAGAAGTTAAGTAGGGTCAGACCTAGTTACTCCTTGGATGGAAGACTGCCTGGGAACACCAGGTACTGTAGGCTTGGGAGAAGCACCTGGGAACCCACTCCCAAAAAACAATCAGCCATTGAAAACTCTATGAATAGCACAGAAGCACTAGCAATACTGTTTATCTATTGTATATAGGGTCAGTATGAGTTGGACACTGACTTGACAGCACCTAACAACAACAACAACAACAACAACAACAGTCATGGTATAGAAGAATATAAAATGGTGTTTTAAAATGATACATGAAGTAAGCAAGCCAGTTGGACTCAAGTATGAGCCCATTAAAAGAAAAAGAAAAACAGTACAATATGGAGGAAGAGAAGGCAAGAGAAAAGGAAAAAGAGAAAGACGTGCTCCAAAATGTTTACAATAATATTCCTAGCAGAAGAATTATAGGTAAGCTTACCTTTTTTCCTTATGTATATATTCTAAAAATAGTTGCTTTAAAAATAAGCATAAAACAAACACCTACCATTCCTTAAACACGCACACTCACACCGCCTCACTTGAGACCTGGCCTACGTCCCTCTTCAGTCTCCCCGCCTAGGAGAGCTGGCAAGGGAGGGTGGGCTCTCGGAGACGATTCCGCAGCTTGACATTCTGTAACATTCTACAACTCCCACACCTTCTCTTTTTAAGTTCTGATACCACCACATGTGGCTATTGTGCCACATGTGGAAACCGTGAACAAACACACAAAAGAAAGAAAGTAACCAGCTTCCTGCCTTTGGACACAGCATGGGTTGTTAATTGGATCTTCATTAACAACCAAGCATTTAACAGAACAGGACTGGCTCAGAGAGGTTACACGACTTGGCCAAAGGCACATCGCACATTAGGGACAGAGACAGGTGTGCCTCTGCAAATAAGCTATTACCTTGAATTCCTTGCTTTAGGGGGGTTGGGTGGGGCTTCCTGGACCCTGAGGTGACTCCCTCCATCCTTGGTCCTTGGCTGTGGTCTCAGGACTAAGAAGACTGGCAGCTGGGCACCCTGCTCTGGCCTGGATCCCAGCTCCTCTCCAAGAATAGGCTGGAGGCAGGGTGCTGGCAAGGATCGGGGGCAGGTGGGGGAGCGGTCCTGGGAGGAGGGTCTCACTTGGCGACCCAGCTGGAGTCTGGCTGACACTGGCATCAGGGCCCAGCGCCAAGATGGGACTGCAAGGGGGGAGGGATGGAGGAGGGACTAGGATTCTAAACGCCAGAAAGCCGGGTCCAGGGCTGGTGGATCCCACTGCAGCTGCTTTGTTCCCAAACCTCTCTGATGCCTCATCATGGCTGGAAGGTAGCAGGAGGCTGTCCTCATGGGGCAAGGCACACAGGATGGGTGGGGCCCTGCCAGGTTACCCCAGCCCTGTGCCTTCCCCCGCTGCCCACCATGCCTCCCTCCAGTGCTCCATCGCCCGCCACAGGCTGCCACTCAGTCTCCTTAGCCAACCATTCTGCTCAGGCCTTGCTCACATAAAGACAACAGGTGGTCCTGGTCACTGGAGGTGAAAGGCCAGACATCCTGGCCTGGAACTCAGGTTCACACCAGTCAGGTCTCGAGCTGGGGGCTGCCATGCTGCACAGGTTGCATCGTGGGCTCTGAGCCTCAGTGCGTGAAGGCGCCTTCCCAGCCACACTACAGGGGCCTATAGGGGGCTCAGTCCTTCTGACCTGGGGCCCGGGGGACCCCTACACTGCCAGGAGCCCTCAACTCCTGGCTGCCTTATAGCAGCCAAGGCTGGCCAGCCACCCTCAGTGCCCTGCACACGCAGCTTTCTCTGTTTTTCTCTTCTGTGGTGCTGGGGATGGAACCCAGGGCCTCATGTGTGCATGCTAGGCAAGTGTCTATCACTGAGCTACATCCCCGGCCAGCACGCAGCTCTCAATAAATAAATGAATGAATGAATGAATGAATAAATAAATAAAGGACAAGGCAAAGCTCTGATTCGTAGCATTTATTACTTCCCATGGCTGGGGATTAGCTCAGTTGGTAAAGTGCTGCTCTGCACTAAGAACCCAGGTTCGATCATCAGTGCTGAAAAAAATGGGAGAAGGACGTGGCAGCTCACTCCCAAAACAATCAGCCATTGAAAACCCTATGAGGCTCACTATAAGTCAGACCCAACTTGATAGCATCTAACAACAACAGGCTGCAATGACCCTTACTGGGGACAATTCCAAACTATCAACATGATATCACTAATGCAGCACTAGGAAGAGCTGGACACTGTCAGCTCTCTCACCTCTGCACATCCCAAAGTAAGAACCTGCCAACCCTAATGAAGAGCTGGGTGACTTCAGGCAATGGACTTAACCTCTCTGATCCTCAGGATTCTCATCTGTACAATGGGGACAACAATCTTGCCTTGTGGCAAGATGAGGAAACCAAGTGATAAAATCTACTAGGGCTCTGGGGAGTGACTGGTGGCAAAGATGACAGCACCTGCCTTCCCAGACCTCACTCCTGGAGGTAAAACCCTGGCAGAGCAGTTAGAAGACAGCGATCAACAAACATGAGCTATTATTACCAATGGGATTACGATTGCTATTATCCCTTCTTCTCCCTGGGCTTCCATTTCCTCATCTCTAAACTTAAAATGTGGGCTGAGCAACAGCTTTGGAGGGAGCCACCTCATTTGAGGGTGCCTTAAAAAGTGGTGCCAGAGGCAGCCTGACCACGCCCATTCCAGAGAGGGGAAATCTGAGGCTCTCAGAAGTGAAGGGAGGCCAGGGTTTCCCTCTGCATCCAGATTGTCCCCAGGGCCTAAGAAGGACCTGGCATTCAGCCAGTCCTGAGAGGGCTTTGACAGGCATCCTCCCCCTGGAAGGGGGCCACTGGACAGGCCACACTTTGCACCAGTTTCCAAGGGCCCACGCGACGCAGATCCTGCAGCTCCTGGAATGTCCTGGGTTTCCCTGGAAAGCCCAGCACCTCTGGCAGCGCCTGTGGCTAGTGGGAGCTGACGAAATCCCCTAGCAAGACAGCCTCATCCACAAGCTGCAAATGCAAACCAGCTGGCCTCCGAGAGTCAGAACCCCTCATGAGCACCTTTTCCCTCCTGCCCAAGACCGAGACTCCCCTAGGAATCAAGCCAAACAGATTGCCCCAAACACCACAGGTTTCACACTGCTGTCAGGAGGTAAGCCAACCAGCCAGCCCCTCTTAAACCCACGAGGCAGCTATTTGTTTCCCTAACAAAACAGCCAAAAAATAAACCCCACCAACTCCACAGGGGGCCCTGGAAAATTCTTTTGGGCAGTTCCTCTGTGTATCCAGCCTTAGCCCTTCAGGCTTCTGATTCAGCCTATTTCTTCTGTTCTAAAAGCCAGGAACAATGTCTCTTTTCACTGCAGCCTGTCTCAGCTTCTTTTCTCAGCTCTAAAATAGCTCTCGGGTTGGTTTATCAGCGACCTTCCTTTCCAACTTTCTCACTCTGAAGCAAAAGAAGTTTTTTTAAAACATAGATAATGATCCTCTCCAACCTGTCACTTCTTTCAGCTAAAGCCCAGGAAAGGAGCACTGAAGTCTCGTCCAAGGTCACACAGCAAGCAGGCTCAGGATCTGCCCCTGCCAGTGCCATCACACAGGGGAGAGCCCAGCTCTGCGCCTCCCTGCTGTGCGCCCTGGGTAAACCGCACCTCCTCTCTGGGCCTCAACTGCACCAAGGAGAGGACCGGCCTTATTTCTGCCGCTCCTTCCGGTCCCTACCGCTGTCGAGACTGCCCCCCCCCCCACGATGCCCCTCGCTCTACCCCCCTCCCTCCCTCTGCCAAAAAGAGGAAAAGAAACTTGCGTTAGGCATCCGGGGAGGGCGCGTGGCTGGGGCTGCTAGGCTGTGCGGGTTGTTGCCGGGTGAACGAGGCTCACACAAATCCCAGGACCCAAAAGCCCAACCTCCCAGTCGCCACGGCAACCCGGGCCCCGCCTCCAGCCCAAACACAGCCCGCGTCCCGCCGAGGACCAGCCCGACTCCCGCGGGACAGCTCCGCTCCCTGCGACCAGCTCCCGCTGGAGGGAAAGAGACCAGCGCCCCATTGCGCAGAGGTGGAGACTGAGGCGGAGGGGCGGGGGCCGGGCGCCCCGCCCCCGGCAGGGTCCGGAGGCCGGCCCTGAGCGCACGCCCGGGGCTCCAGCCCCTTCCCGGCGCCGCGGTCCGTGTCCTCCCAGCGCGCCTGAGGCTTCCACGTGGAGGGACCGAAAACAGCCCAGCGCCTGGGAAGCGGAGCCCACCGGCGCCGCCCGCTCTCCCTCCCCATTCTCCAGACGGAGAAACTGAATCCCCACTCCAGGCCGAGACCCGCCGGGACCCACGGCGAGCCCCTCCCCGTCTAACCTGCGGGCGGCCTCCACGCGCTGTGATTTCCTGGAATTGAGCGGCAGACAAAGGCCTCCAATCCGCGCGCGGGGCGGGGCCCGGCTAGTTTGCATAATTGCCAGGGCCCGCGGGCGTCCAAGTGGGCCGGGCGCTTGGGGGCGAGGCCTCTGGAGTTACCACCAATCGCAGAGAAGCGGCCGCCTGCGCCCCGCCCCAGGAACTCTTAGAAAACTCTCAAATCCTCTAGGCTGCAACTTCTATTAGTGCGACCGCCTGGGGAGACTGAGGCCAGGAGGGTAGGACATCTGGGTAGAGTTCACGGAGTCACCAGGAGGAAGAAATCGCAAACTCATATGGCTGGAACGGACTGCTTCGTGAGCACACGTGTCAGGCTGTGTTGTAAGCATCCCTCTGAGGCAGGTAAGTGTTAGCATGAACCCCGAGGGGGTGTTTTAGTCCCAGTCCCCCCAGGAAACCCAGTCCCAGTCCCCCCTGAAAACCCAGGCCCGAGAGGGACAAGGGTTGCCCACGTTCACATAGTGAGTGCAGGGCAGGAATTGTCCACCAGAGCATCTTGAACCATGGTGGTGTAGGACGTCAGACTGACCTAGGCTCTCGGTGCAGCTGCAGCTGAACTGCAGCAAATGAGATTCACAGCCCGCACATTCTGAGGTTGCTGAGGGGTGCAAATAGAAATAGCTTCAGCCCCATAGAAATACTTTTTGTTGTTGTTGTTAGGTGCCTTCGAGTTGGTGTCTGACTCATAGTGACCCTACTTACAACAGGCAAAACACTATTGTCAGTGCTTCTCTGTCATTCATAGGGTTTTCATTGATGGATTGATTTTTGGGAGTGGGTTGCTGGGTCTGTCTTCCAAGCCTACAGCACCTGGTGTTCCCAGGTGGTCTCTCATCCAAGTACTAACCAAGCCTGACCCTGCTTAGCTTCTGAGATCTGACAGGATCGGATGCCATAGTGCTATGGCTGCAGGCAGAAATACATTAGTGGTACTAATTTAACAGCACCTTAACTAACCCATTATACCTGGAGTAACCAGGCCCCAAGGCAGGAAGTGACTTGCCCAAGTCCTCACCCAGAGCTCTCTCCCAGCCCCGGAGGTGGCCAGGTACTGCCTACGCACCTATCAGCAGCAGTGGTAGTGAGGGAGGAGGAAGCAAAAATCTATTTCTCTTTAAACAAGTCACTATGTTCTGTAACCACAATTGCAGCTTTTGTATCTTGCTTGTACACACCTGCTCCAGCATCATCCCTTGGAAAATTCCCCACCTAGGCTACCTTGAAAAAAACGCAGACTGAACACTGTTTGGGGTCTGTGAGTAAGACATGAGTCTCTCAGGACCTCTGGCAAATAAAGCTGAGTTTGAGCCTTACCTCTGTGCCTGTGTGCTCACTGTGGGATTGCCAGATTTCCTGCTACAGTAGCAGCAGCTTCTAGTCACCAAGAGCCTACTCTGTGCCAGGGGCAAACATTTTAGCTAAGCCTTACAACAGTCTACAAGTTGGGTCAAGGCTCAGAGAGGTTAAATGACTTGCCCAAGGTTGCACAGCCAAGAGGTGAAGGAGGAAGAATTTGACTCCAAGAGTGTGACTCCGAGGCCTGGACTCTGAGCTTTGCCTTGTTCTCTGTCCTTGTTCTCCCCCTATCCATGTGATCTCACCCCCCATTTCTCCAAGCAGAGAGGGCTCCAGGTGATTTATAAGCCAACTTTGCATTCATTTGAACAGGCCCACAGCCGTGGTCCTGGAATGACAGGACAGGAAGGGCCCAGGGCACCATTCACATCCTCATGGAAATGCACTGTGTCCCTGGAGCAGAGCAACATGGAAGTGCTGTCGGAAAGATTCTGGGACAGAAGGGGAAACTGAGGCTTGGGGACGTCTAGAATCTGCTCAGGGTTCTGCAGCTGGGGAGGAGTAGACCCTGAGACTCTCTAGCTGTCCCCTCCCCACCTTTGTCATCTTGAGAAAAGATCTCTAGGCCACAGATACACATGGCCAAGCTGGACCTCTGACACCCCCAACCCCACCATACTGGGCCCCTTCAAGACACCAGGACAAGTGTCTATTGTGGGGCCTCCAGTTCTGTCTGGAAAGAGTGGGTCTAGGGTTTCAGGCTGCCGTGGGTCTAAACTTGCTGTATGACTTTGGGCAAGCGGCTTGACCTTCCGAAGCTCACTTGTAAAGGGATTTTTTTTTTTTTTTTTGCTTGCTTAAAATTCCACTGGGAGGGAAAATGGGTTTAAAATTCCAGTAGGGGGTACACAATGGGCCACAGTACTAGAGTCAGGCCCAGGAATCGTGGAAGCAGCAATTCCCAAAACTTTTTTCTTTTTCTTTTTTTTTTCTTGGCAGTACTTGGGGGTTGAACCCATGGCCTTACACATACTTTGCAAGTGCTTATGCTTTACCACTGGGCTGCACCCCCTAACCCCTTTCTTATTTTTTATCTTTATTATTTATTTATTTATTCTTTTTTTTTTTTTTTTCTTTTTTTCGGTACTGGGGATTGAACCCCAGGGCCTCGCTCTTGCATGCTTTGCAAGTGCTGGACCACTGAGCTGCACCCCCAGCCCACTTTTTTAACTTTTTGAGACAGGGTCTCACTAAGTTACGCAGACTGCCTCTGGTCTTGAACTTGTGATCCTCCTGCCTCCGCCTCCCGAGCCACTGGGATTACAGGCGTGCGCCACCACGCCTGGCTTTATGTTTTATCTTGAGACAGGGCATCACTAAGTTATGCAGGCCGCCTCTGGCCTGGAACCTGCCATCCTCCTGCCCCCACCTCTGGAACGGCTGGGATTTCAGGCGTGAGGCATGGTGCCTGGCTTGGATTACTCTTTCATCGGGGCCATGTTGCTGATCATCTCCAGGGGTTCAGCCAAGTCAGGGAGATGGTGGATTCAGAGCAGAGGTGTCACAACCTACCCTGGAATGAACAGAGAGGGTCAGGGACAAGACTAAAATTCCCAATGCCAGCCAGTGATAGCTCCTTAGCTGCCTGTTCCTACACACAAGGACCTGGGCCTGGGAAAGGCCTGGCATCCACAAGGCCCAGGTGGCTCCTTCCTCCACCATCATTATCACCTAGGGCCTACTCGGTGCCAGGGGCAAACAGTTTAGCTACGCCTTATAATAGCCTACAAGTTAGGTCAAGGCTCAGAGAGGTTAAATGACTTGCCCAAGGTTACACAGCTGAGAAGCAATGGATTCACATCCCCAGGTGACCCTTAGCATGCCTCGGTCACCCCACAGAACATCCCACCCCCTCTGAGGGAAGTAGCAGGGGCCACTGTCTCCCTTTCCTATGGATTCTGGGACAAACTTTCCCATTCAGTGGCTTCCAACATCACGAATTTGTTCTCTTACGGAGAGATCAGAAGCCCGAGATCAGGCTTACTGGGGCAGGTTCCTTCTGGAGGCTCCGAGGGAAGACTCCATTCCCTGGCTATTTCCGCTTCCAGGGGCCACTGGCATCCCTTGACTCATGAGCCTTCCCTCCATCTCTATAGTCCATCACTCCACCTGTTTCCCCATGCCTACAACCCCTTTCCCTTTCTAATGTCCCTCTGCCTCCTTTTCACAAGGACCCCACTCCAGCCGGGCGTGGTGGCGCACGCCTGTAATCCCAGCGGCTTGGGAGGCGGAGGCAGGAGGATCGCAAGTTTGAGACCAGAGGGAGTCTGAGTAACTTAGTGAGACCCTGTCTGAAAAGTTTTTAAAAAATGGGCTGGGGGTGCAGATCAGTGGTCCAGCACTTGCAGAGCATGCAAGCGCAAGGCCCTGGGTTCAACCCCCAGTACCGCAAAAAGAAAGGAAAAAAAGAAAAGAAAAAGAAAAGGACCCCACTCTGATGTCCCTCTGCCTCCTTTTCATAAGGACCCCACCCAGACAACCCAGGGTCATCTTTCTCAGGAGTTTTTCAGCTGCACCTCTTTTGTCATATAAGGCAACATTCAGGGGCTCCAGGACTGAGAATCTGTTCCTCTTTAGGGGTCCATTATGCAGCCCACCACGTGCATTTTACAGGCAGAAAACCACATGCCTGGGACCTCTCGGGATTTGAATTGGAGTCCAGTGCCAGGAGACCTGAGGCCCCACAAAGCCCCCTGCAGTGGGAACAGACCCTGTGGGCAGGGAAGGGGTGATTAGAGCCCCTTGAGAGAGGCTGGAGCCTTCAGGCGCCAGCTAGCTGTCTCAGGAAACCTGTGGCTTTGGCCTTGGCCTTGGTGGTCTGCCTGGGCTGGAAAGAGAACAGGCACAGCCAAGAGCAGGGTCTGGAAGGAGACTGTGGGGCCGATGCTGCCTGCTCACGTCTGGCAGAGCTCCGAATAACAGGGCTGGCAAAGCAGGGCTCCGCAAACCCTTCCACTAGACAGATCTTGGGGGCAGAGGGAGATGGCAGTGGGGCTGGCTCTGAGGCCCCACAACAGACCATGGTTTCTCCATCTCCACCTCCCTGCCCTCTCCAGGTATTTGCTTCTTCCCCCTACTGCCCTTGACTGCTGGACCAGCTGGGCCCAGGCCAGTAGGAGAGCAGGAGGGGGCTAGAAATCCACTGCCTCAGACCTTGCCTCGCCCCCAGAGTGACAGGAGAGCCCAGCCCCTCGCTCTGATTGGGGACAACTCCAGGGCTCCCTGCACACCAGGGCTCCCTGTGGGATGAAGCCGAAGCTGCCCCTGTGGGACTTTTCCTGAAACCCTCCAGGCCCATAGCTTCCCCTCCTGCCTGCCTTTCCTTAATCAATCACTTGCACACAAATCTAGGTCTCAGCGTCCACTTCCTGGATCCTCTCAGGACTGGCAAAGCTGTTTTTAAACATCCCTACACATTGTGTGATCTGCCCCATGGCATGTTGTCATTGTTAGGTGCTGTCAAATCATATCCAACTCATGGCGACCCTACGTACAACAGAGTGAAACACTAACACTGTGCCATTGACATGAACTTTTTATGTTTGAGCCCAATGTTGCAGCCACTGTGTTTCTTCTTGTTTTGAGTCATGCCACAGCAGCAAAAGGAGGTCTCAGGGGCTTTAACTCCATTTCTGTCATTAACGGCAACTATACTTTGAGGAGGAAATTCTTCTCCAGTCATTTCTTGAATGCCTTCCAGTCTGGGGGATTCATTTTCTGACACTGTATTTGACGATGCTTCTCTGGGTTTTCAATGGCTAATTGTTTTGAGAGTGGGCTGTCGGGTCCTTCTCCTGCCCAGTAACACACCTGTGTGTTTTAGTCTGAAAATATGATCTGTCCTTTCTTAAGTGTTACCCTCAAACCTTCAGGTAAGGTGTCCTGATTTGCAGGTGTCGCTGGAGCGTCCCTGCCTACACCACTGTGTATCCCCAGATAAGTCGTGGGGTGCGGGGCTCAAGGATGCTGGGGTGTGAGGCTGTGAGCATTCCCATCTGTCCTACCTGCCCCTCCCCTCTCCCTAGCCACAAAGGCAGACCACACAGCACACTGGCCCCTACCCTTGTTTGGATTTCTTTATTGAAAAATTAAAGTCATAAGCTCTGTATATAAATATGCTGACGTCGCTGGTCACCTGCAAGGCCTCTGGGATAGGCTGGGGGTGTGGTGGGGAGCTGGGACCTTGGGGTCTCCCAGAACACGAGGAAGGAAATAAATAAATACCATGGGATAAGGAGCCAGGAGGAACAGGGTGTGAGTGAGGGCGTGCTCGATGCTCATTTGTGGCACTGAAGGTCCTGCGAGATGGTCCCCCGGGCAGGAAGCCGTGTCTGTGAATTCTGTGACCTCACTCCAGGCCAAGGTTCAGGCATCTGGGGGGTGAGCTGGGTCCTTGCTGGTTGGGGGCAGCAGCGTCCCCCACCCAACCCAGAGAAACCGGTGTGCGCCCTTCCTCTCCTTTCTTTCCTTTCCCGTAACCCGCTTGCTCGCAGTGCCTGCTGTCTACCCTGCAGACTCTGACCTGGCCTTCGGTTTGCCTCGCCTGCCTCTTTTGCTCTAGTGTGGTCCACTGACTGGGATGGAGTGGGGGGTGCTGCCTGCAACCCTGGCCAGGCGGTCCTGACCCCTAAGGAGGCTAGTAGTGTCAGGATGGGACGGACGGGGACCAGGGGCTGGGCGGTGGAGGGAGGCCCGTGGGCCTGGCCGCTAGAGCATCACGTTAAACTCGGTGACCAGAAAGTCGATGTAGTCCCGGTCCTTGGTCTTGAAGGCCTCCGCGATGATGCGGGCGGCTTCGCGATGCTCCTTGCCCCGCAGCGTCAGCCCGTTCACCTCCAGGATCACGTGGCCCACCTTGAGCTGCCCACAGTTGTGCGCCGAGCCCCCTCGCTGTGGGGTGAGACACAGGGCGGGGGGAGGGGGTCAGATGGGTGCTGGGGCGTGGCTTTGACCAGCCCCTGGGCAGCCTGGGGTCCTCTGCCCTGGTTGAAGCTGAAGCTCTGCAGAGCAAAGGGGATATGACCACCCATTTCCGGTCTAGTGGACCAGGGTCAGGGTGGTGGCGGCCTCTTCCTATAGCTGGTCCATCTGCCTGACACCTCAAGGAGCCCGATGTGTTGGGATAGGTGAGGGACTGGCACCAGGGTCTGCTGGCAGGTGCGGCACCCCTTTGGGGTGGCAAACCCTGGGCATGCTGAGAGAGGTGGCTGCAGGGCAGGGGGAGATGGTCAGGGCCCCCAGGACGTACCTGAATGGTGACGATCCTGGGCAGCGGCTGGCGCGTGTTGGCCCCGCCCTCGATGGCGATGCCCAGGGTGGCTGCACTTTTCCTCACTCGGACCAGTGTGGACGTGGGCTCCAGGAGGCCAGGCTACAGGTATGGAAGGTGCCCTTGAGGCTTCTCAGTGGACAGCCCCGGCCAGGGTGCTGGGCAGGGTGGTGACATGCTCCTGGGCTAGCAGGGCTCCAACTCTAAGCCATGCTGGAAGCCTCAGGTCTGACAGGGACCGAGCTTTTTAATCCCTATAAATCTTGGCTACCTGGTGTGGCCAGGACTCAATGCTAGGCCTATCTGACCCACGGACCACCCCAGCCACCACACCATACCAGAACGGAAGAGCCTCAAAGGTTCTCAAGACCAGCCTTGAGTCCTCAGTACCCAGGCTCAAAGGTCATTGCGGCAAATACACTGGGCCTCTGGCTTCCTAATAGGGGTCATTTCAGGATGAATCCCTCCAGCAATGGGGGACTCACCACCTCCTCTGGCGGTCACTTGCTAACCTGCACTGTGGCCTGAAGGATTTCCCACTGTCCTCCTGGGCCCTGCCTTCCTCTGGACTCCCTGCCCCCATCCCTGACCCTACTCACGGGTTTACTGGCGCCCTCTGTGGTCCTCTCCATCCGCGGTGGCTCCTTGCTACTCCGGCTCTTGGTGGACACCGTCTGCCTGCCCCTGCCTGGGGCGCTGGCCTCCACCTCACCGGCATCCACCCCGCTGTCCTCGCTTAGAGTCTGTCCACTGTCTGAGAGCTGGGAGAGCGTGGAGGCTGCTGGGGGCGCGGGGCAGGAGAACAGCAACAGTCAGAGAGGGCTTCCTGGGGGTGGTGATGGAGCCGGAGGCTGGGGCAATTCCCCAGGCAAAGATGGGGGGAGCAATGAAGGACCAACAGCCTGGAGGGCAGGGACGCTTCCTGCCACCCTCCCACCTCCTGACCACCTGCTCTTCCAGCCTGGGCCTGAAGGCTGCTACTTCCAGGACATCTGCCTGGACCCCCAGCTCTCAGCCATTGGTGTAAAGATAAAAGCAGAGGTCAGCAGGCAGGCCCAGCCCACAGAGGCAGGTTGGAAATGCCGTCAATTTTTAATAATGGATGGATACATTCAAATCAGATTTCACATCAACAAATAAGTTTCTAGTTTCCCAAGAAAAACATGGAAGGTCTGTCACTCCTGGCCTGCGTTGCATGGTGGGCACACGCCTTCCCATTTCTCATGGGACAAGCTGGTTCCCTCTGAGCCCCTGAGCTTGAGACGCTAGCTTAAGAGCACACATGCTGAGGTCGCGCAGGTTGGGTCTGGATCCCCATGGACCAGCTGTGCAAGCCTGGACCAGCGACACAGCCTCTCTGAGCCTCTATGTCCTCATTCTAACACAGGAGCGCTGGTGTGTAGGCAAGAGCTCGTCATAAAGACTGAAAGACTGAAGCGTCCAGAGGGTAGACCTGTGCTAGGCTGCCAGGCTCCACAACTGCTTCCTGTGCCTCAGTTTCTTCACCTGTAAAGTGGGGGTAGTAACCTCCGCACAGGGCTGGCAAGAGGATTCAATGAGTTTACCATACATGTGAGGCCTCCGGGATGGCGTCTGGCACATGCAAGGCTGTGGCTCTCACCTTCACGCATGTGTGATCCAGGGACGCACCTGGAGGCAGCCATGATGGGCCCAGGGCAGCTCTGGCTTCTCTCCCGCATGCACCTGCTCTCCCCGGGCTGCCTTCCCTTCCCTCCTGGTGAAAGGGTCTTGCGTTTGGCATGCTTGACTGTATGCTGTGGCCCAAGCCAGGTCCTGGGGACCCTGACCCAGCCTCCCACCTCCTCTAGGGCCACAGTGGCGCCAGGTATGCCTCCAGCCACAAGATGGCAGCAGAACCCAGCAAAACGCGCCCAACTCGCTCCAGCTGGAGACCCAGCGCTTTCTCCTTTCTCCACCTCTTCTGCTGGCCTTTCCTTGGAAAAACCAAGGCCTCCAGTGGCTGGCCAGGGGTCTGGAGGAGCCATCCTACCCTCTGACCCTGCAGCGCCACGTCAGGAGACGGGCCGGCCAGGAGTCCAGACTGTGACTCCAACAGCCACCTGGAGGCCCGCACCTGCTCCTCGCCTGGCTCTAAGGGACCGAGATAGCAGAGGCCACCTGCCCTCAGAGGGCTAAGGCTTCCTGGGGAGGCTGTGAGGTGAACACAGACCCTCTCAACCCCCGGAGGCCCCCGGCAGGAAAGTGACGCTTAGGCTGGGCAGCTTGTGTGTCACAAGACCAGTCCGTGGCTGAAGCAGGATTTGAGCTCAATTCTCCCGCTCCCAGGCCATCTTGATCTTGACCCTGAGGCCCTCGGTTGTTCCAACTCTCCCTGCACCGCCGGGTACTCACTGCGTGTCTGGGGCAGGGCCCGCACTTCGTTCACGTCCGGCTCGCTGTCGGGGCGGTGCACCTCCACCAGGACGAAGTGCTGGTTTGAGCCTGCGGGGTCTGCAGGGTCAGACGGCGAGGCGGGCGGCAGGCAGCCCCCGGCCCCCGCGGCCTCTGCAGCAGGGCTTTTCAGGTGGGGGGGCGACTGGACCCGAGGGAAGGGGCCAATGGGGTGCTGGCTGACCAGAGCCAGGCGGGCGTCCAGCGGCCTCCTGGAGCCGGGGTGCGCAGGGGAGACAGAGGCATAGATCGGGGAGGAGGGTGAGTCCTGGGCGCAGGGGGCCCTCGGGGTGGGTGCGGCGCCGAGTGGCGGGCTGCGGCTCCGAGGGGCGGAGAAAACGATGCCCGAGTGGGAGGACGTGGAGGAAGGAGGCTGGGGGTCCTCCCTCCCGGGCTTCCTGGGCTGGCCGAGCGGGAGGTCCTGGCCTTGAGCCAGAGGTGGTGGGGGAGGCGGCGACTTGAGGCCAGGCAGCCCCTCGGAGGTGGGTTTCACATCGTCCTGCCAAAAGACCCAGCAGGAGTAGCAGTCAGAGGCCATGCCGCCGGCGGAGGAGTGGCGGAGTGGTGCCAGGCCCTGCTGGAACCCGGGCCCCGCTCTATCAGCTCCCGGCCACGCTGCACTGAATAATGCAACACCCCAGTGGAAAACAGCTCCCCGGCTCTCGGCAGCTGAGGAGCGTCAGGATCTTGGCAGGCGTCTCTGGGGACCGACCTCACCACTACCTTTGGGAATTGACGTTCTTGGCATCGACCAGGGCTCATCACAGGCGCAAGACTTAATCAGAGGCAGGAGAAAGCGGGTGGCAACACCAAGGGGATTATTTGGAATACTAGGGACAGGAGATGTGAGGAGCCTAGAGAGTGGGCAGAGGAGGAGGCATGTGGGGGCTGTGGTGCTGTGTGGCCCTAAGTAAGGCATGGGACCTCTCTGAGCACAGTTACACCTGCTAGCATAGTAGGCGGGGATGCGAAGAGCTGCAGGGATAACGTGCTAGCAAGGTGCCTGAGAAGCAGCAGGGATGTGGACCCTCAATCACTGGTCCTTCTGCTTAGGCCACCATTTTGCACTTGTTCAGCTCTGACAGCTTCATACACACTATTTTAAATGTTTTAATTAAATCTATTAATTGCCTTTTACCCCAAACTTACCCGGTAGGCATACTATTTTTATTTATTTATTTATTTATTTTTGCAGTACTGGGGGTTGAACCCAGAGCCTCATGCTTGCATACTTTGCGAGTGCTATACCACTGAGCTGAACCCCCAGCCCATTTTTTTGTTTTACTTTTTGAGACAGGGTCTTGCTAAATTATGCAGACTGCCTCTGGTCTCGAACTTGCAATCCTCCTGCCTCTGCCTCCCGAGTTGCTGAGATTACAGGCGAGTATTACCGTGGTGAGCCGGGTAGGTATACTATAATCATTCCCATGCTACAGAGGGAAGATGAGGGAGGCAAGCAGAGGGTAAGAATCTTGCCCAAAGCCACACAGGCAGCAGGAGAGGTGTGATTTGAACCCTGTTGTTGTTGTTGTTGTTGGGTGCCATCTAGTCAGGTCTGACTAGTAGCGATCCAAACAGGGTTTTCAATGGCAGATTGTTTTGAGATTGTTTTGGGGAGTAGATTCTAGCTGTTCAAAAGCCATTTGGCCAGAGTCACAGGTGTACGAAATCTCATTTAGCCTCCAAGTACAGCTTAGGCATGGCTGACTTCTCTCCCAGGAGTGCCTGCCACATGCTTCCGGTGATGGTACTTGCTGAGACATTGTTGGGACAACACAGAAGGACCCTAGGGGCCCCACCTGCAGTCCCCAGGAGCGAGCTGGCCTGGCCCCTGTAGGAGCGGACAGTAGTGTGCTTCAGCATAGACTTGTGCCTGGGGCTGACGGCTCAGGGCAGAGGCCCTGTCCTCTCCCTGACCCTGTTCCCTCTCCCTGTGGCCGTCCCCAGAGAGGAGCTCAGGGGATCCCTGAGTAGAGGGGGGCAGGGAGAACACAGCTCAAGGGGGCCAGCTGGGGCCTTACCACGGACACGTCCGGGAGGGTGTTGACACCACCCTGGGTGGCCTCGCCGGTTTCTTCCAGGTCCAGTGTGTTCTAGAAGTGAACAAGAAGTGAGCAAGTGGAGCAGGCGGGAGCGGAGGGGAGGGAGCCAGTCTGTTCTCAAGGGCACCAATGGTCACCGTAGGACCCCTTGGTGTGGTTCCAGTGCCCCTGACATGCACTCCTCTGTTCTAATTTACCTTCCCTAAAGTTTCTGCCAGCCTCTTAGAAGCCACCTTTTCTTCCTGATCATTGTCAGGCATCCCCTGAACTACCTGGAGATGCTGGGGGTGTCTTGGCCCTGAGCGCTGCACTCAATGTCCCCAAACCTGAGGCCTCCCTCTCTACTGCCAGGGGCCAGGAGGCCCCGAAGGTATGAAGAGGGCCAGCAGCAGTGCGGCCGGTGCAGGGAAAGGCGCTCATCTCCTGCATCTTAATGGTTTTAGCCCAGACGATATGGGCTAAGGTCTAAACGAGCCTTATTTTAGAACTGCCCACTCTTCCGTCCTTCTCCAGAGCCCCCTCAAGTGACTCTGTGCCACCAAAAAGCCATCTCTCGGCCTGTCTCAGTATTCTAGCAGCTCTTTTCTTGGAGCTGGACTCTCTGGATGGCTCCAGGGAGCCCCTCTCTCCACCCCAACCTCCCCAGTGCCTGGGGTGCAATGAGTCTCGGCCACTGGAGGCTAATTTCATGCATCAATCTGAGGAGTTTAAAAAGGATGGCCAGAGTCCTGGCGAGATGTTATTTCTCTGAGTCGGAGGGTGTTTCTGGAAGAGATCGGTATTTGAATCTGTAGGAGGAGCAAAGATTGCCCACAGGGGCATCGCCAGTCTATGAAGGGCCTTTGCGGAATAAAACAGCAGAGGAAGGGCGAATTCTGCCCTTAGATTACACTTTTGCCCCCAGTGCTGGGGATCAAACCCGGAGCTTTGCACAAGCAGGGCAAGTGCTCTGCCACAGAGCCTCACCCCAGCCCCACATCTGCCCTCAGACGTCAGCACTCCAGGTTCCTGGGCTCTTGGACTTGGACATGCACTAGAAGTAAATGGCCAGCCCTCCTGGGCCTCCAGCCTGCAGATGGAGGTCACGGGACTCTCAGCCTCTGTGGTCCCATGAGCCAGTTCCCAACAGTGAAACATTCTGTCTGTCTGTGCTTCTGTATCTGTGTCTGTATCTATCCTGTGCATTCCATTTCCACGGGCAATGCTGACTAACACTGCTGCCAACACCTGGTTCAAGTCGCCTCTGAGCCCTCAATACTGAGCAGCCTATGGAGCTCCACACTGACATGGGGCTGGGGACACAGGAAGTGGGACAATGCTCTGCTTTTGGGAGCCTGGAGACCACGAGGCTTGGAGAAGACCAAAGAGGGTGCAGGGTGGGGGGTTGGGGCAATCAAGGAAGGCTTCCTGGAGGAGAGGCATAGTACAAAGTTGGGTTTTACAGGTAAGCAAGGCCAAGAAGGGATGATGAGTGTTTCAGAGGGAAGGATACACATAAGGGAAGAGGAGGGAGATGGAGGATGCCTGAGAATCTGGTAGCTCTAAAGGAAAAAAGCATGGTCAGGCTTAGATTTGAGCCTGAGGGCAGTGGGTTGCCATGGTGATGAGGTCAAGTTTGCTTTCCATAAAGATTCTCTTTGCTGCTATCCCCTCCTCTCACACTGGAACAACACAGGCAACATGGTTGGCTTTCCCCTCCACTAGACACCCTCTGCTTGCTCACCTCCTTCAAGACCCTGCTCAGGGACGAGGGCTACCTGACCACCCTGCCTACAACCAGTCTCCTCCCTCCACCGAGCTTTCCTTTCTTTGTTCTTACTAATTACTGTTTTCCACCCAGCTGCCCGGACAGAATCCTTGAAACATCAGCCAGGCCATGTCTCTCCCCAGCCCATGACCCCAGGGCCTTTCCATCTCACTTGCAGGAAATTCCAAACCGAACACTCATTGTGTCCAGAACCGAGCCCTTTTCTCTTGCTCCTGCAGCAGGCTGGGGTCACCCCTGCCTAAGGCCTTTGCACTTGCGGCTGTCTTGGCCTGCTCCATGCTCACGGCTCCCTCCCTCCCTCCCCTAGGCCTCGTAGACCAGCCCTGTCCACCGCAGCACCGCACGCCATCCCATTTATCCTGACCCTGCTTTGTTTTTCTATATAACCCCGTCACGACATGACTTTGTTGTCTGTCTCTCCCACAAGGATATAAACTCTGAGGAGGTGGGACCTGGGGTCACCTGGTCCCCACTCTCCCCTCCGTGTCCCAAACAGTGGCTGCTGGATCAATATCTACTAAGGAAACAAACAAATCGATGGATGGATGAATCAATCACTCTAGCTGTTATGGGGGGAGGCCCGAGCAGGCTGGGAGTCAAATGAGAAGCTGTGGGTCACTATGGGTGACAGTCACAACAGTGGGCCAGGGTGGGGACAGAGGACACCCAGATTCCAAAGCCCAAAGCAGAGACTGCCATTCCCTAAGCCTCGAGCATTCTGGGGAGGGCAGAGGGCACAGGATCCCAAGGGCCAGCGAGGAGCCCATGCACCAAGAAGATGCTCGGCCCTCTCCTTAGCGACACCGTTTCTTTGGCACCTGTGGGGTTTGAGATCACATCCAGCTCTGCCACATAGCTGGTGACAGCAGACATCACTGAACCTCTCTGTGCCTCAATTTCCTCATCTATAAAACAGAGTGACGGTAGTCCCCCCTCTCCCCACCACCCGGCACGTTACCCCTCTATAAGCTCTGCCCATGGGGCCCGGAACCATGTACACGGGAAGATGGTTGTTTTGCTCATCAGAGGACTGGGAGGCCCCGAAAACCTGCCCCGTAAACAAAGGACCTGTAGGATGCACCCCTGGCCCACAGGGAAAGGATGTGGCAGCATTCCAGGGCCACCCCTTCTCCAGAGCCCTGGTCAGCACAGTGCTCCCCGGAAATAGCCCAGCCAGGCCCACAAAGTACTTCCAGGACTTGACAGGCTCAGCCCTGGCTTCAGCGGGAGGCACAGAGCACATGGAGCCTCGGTGTCCATTGCAAGGACAAGCGGACCCTCTGCCACATGCCCACGTGGAGCTGTCACCTGCTCCTGTGGGCCACCCAGGGGGAGGTGAGGGCGGTTTTTCCTTGCCCTGGGCCGCAGGAGCATCATCAGTGGCTCAGCAAGCGTGGCAGGTGGCCTTGACTTAGGAGGGACTTTCCCCCTGGGCGAGAACCATGGCTCTGGAGGACTGGTGCCTGCAGGGCCCAGTGCTGGCCTCTCGGGGCCTTGTCACATGGCCGGCACTGAGGATCGCCCAGGTCACTTCTGCCACAACTAAAGCTCAGGCGCAGGAGTGACCGGTCTGAGTCCACACCGCCATTCTTCAGCAGACCAGGCTTCTAAGCCAGGTCTCGCCCACTCCAGAGTCCACGCTGCCACGGCCCACCTGGAATCACAGGAAACGGCGGGGAGGGGGAAGGGGGAGGCCTTGGAAAGGAGACAAGCGGCCACTGTGGTGTCAGGTCTCAGCCTCATTCCCTGCTACCCTGGGCATCCTGGGGCAGGGACAGAAGGTGGGGCTAAGAGGCGGAAGGGGGAGGGACAGACATCCAGCCTGGGAGGGAGGGCTCAAGTGGAGCAAACGCTGCCGGGCGGGAGCCAGCCCTGCCAGACTCCATCTGCCAAACCCAGACGCTCAGGAGCCCCGAGTCCCCAAGCCATGTTCCTTGTACATCTGAAATAGCTGCAGACAGCAGGCTGAGAACCGGGGTGTGTCAGCAGAACCGCTCTGGAACAGGCTTCCGGAGAGGCTCAAGGTCGGATCTCAGGCCACCCCACCCAGCCCCAGCTGCCTGGGCCCTTCCTATGAGCCCCTGAGGGCTTTCAGCCAGTGGCCCCTTCACTCGCCCTACAGCTCAGGTGACTGAGGCTCAGAGAGGGAAGGTCACCTGCTCAACGTCACTCAGCAAGGCTAGGGTAGGAAGCCAAATCCTACTCAAGGCCTGACTCCATATCCCAGGCAAAACTCCTGTTTCCCACAAGGGCAAGGGGGCCTTTAAGACTTGCTGCCATTGTCCCCCTCTTCTTCCTCAAGCCTGTGGCAGCACAGAAGTCCCTCCTGTCAAAGAAGGCCTGGTTGTCTGAGTTGGTCTAATCAGGCTCCGGATTTGCGGAAGGCGGGCTTGGGGCAATGGAAGGGACAGAGTGAAGTGAACGGTGAAGGGCAATCCCCGTGCTGACCTTCGCCGCGTGCATCCAGGACTCTGGAAATGAGGCAGGTGAGGCCATTTGGACACTGTCAAAGCACAGGTGCCACCCAGGGCCACCTCAGCAAAATGAGGCTCCCCCCCCCCGCGCGCTCTTCCCGTTTCTCGGCCTCCTCCCCTTGTTATGGGGAGGCTGCTTACATAAAGGTGCTATTTTGAGCTCTTTCTTCTCCTGGCTTCATTCCTTTCATGCCGGGCCAACAGGCTCCCCTACTCCCACCCCAGAAGGGCCTTAGGCTGGGGGGCCCCTCCCCCACTCTGTACATGGGGAAACTGAGGCACGGCATCACAAAGCCTTCTAAAGGTTATACTGGGGGGGGCCTCGATTTCTGCAAGAAGGCACTACTGACAGAGAGAGAGAAGGAGAGAGATTGGGGGTGTCAAATAGGGGGACAAAAGGGAGCAGGGCGTGGTGGCGCACGCCTATAATCCCAGTGGCTTGGGAGGCGGAGGCAGGAGGATCGAAAGTTCGAGACCAGAGGCAGTCTGCATAACTTAGCGAGACCCTGTCTCAAAAAATAAAAAAATGGGCTGGGGGTGCAGCTCTGTGGTCTAGCACTAGCAAAGCATGCAAGCTCGAGGCCCTGGGTTCAACCCCTGTACCGCAAAATAAATAAAT
Organism: Pedetes capensis; assembly: GCA_007922755.1. Taxonomy (NCBI): domain Eukaryota; kingdom Metazoa; phylum Chordata; class Mammalia; order Rodentia; family Pedetidae; genus Pedetes; species Pedetes capensis. Next base: position 139,664 of record VMDO01001109.1, on the reverse strand, counting down.
AAATAAATTAATAAATTAACTAATAATTAAAAAAAAAAGAATAGGGGGACAAAAGGGAAGGGATGGGGTTCCAAAAAAAAAGCATAAGAAGGAAAGAGCAGCAAAGCAGGGGAAGCCCCAAGCTCCCAAGGCCAGAGCTGGCTTGGGATGAGTTGCTTATCACCCTGGGAAAGGTGGGGGGATGGTGATGTGAGCTGAGGGAACCGGGGTCCTGGCCTTCCTAGGTGCAGTATGGCTGTCTGAGAGAACTGGGAATCGGACCCCCAATTTCTCCAACCACAGAGAAACGGTCCCGAAAGCAGGGAATTGAGGCCCACACTGGCTGGGTGGCTGAGCCCACCCAAAAGGAGTCCTTCTCCCCTGCCGCCAGGCCAGCCAATGCTTTTTTATGGCTTGTCTATTCCTGCTGTGACGTGTGATCACCAAATCAGAAAAGCAGAAAGCTCTCTGACCTCCCGAGCTGGGGTGTGGCGGGGAGTCACATCCCATTTCGGCCTGTGACGCTGCTGGCCACCCCGTGCTTCCTCCTGCGGGGCTGCAACCTGCCCCCGCATCTCCCTTCACCTGGTCTTAGGAAAAGGATGCCGTGCAGTGGAAGGAGAAGGTGACCCAGAATCTCCAGGTCAGGGCAGGGAGGGCCCTGGGGACAAGCACTGGAAAGCAGAGCTCCCAGGGGGGAACGCGGCACCTGAGAGTCTGGCTCGGGGATAAAATCCCTTTTCCTTTCCAGTAACCTCTGACTGAAATGCTGCACATCTTTCCATTACAAGGAGAGGCAGAGATGCCTCCGTGGAATCAGCCAGAGTCGGCTGTGGAAGGAAGCTGCAGATCTTTCATATTGAATCCCTGTTACTGCAGATGTTAATGACAGCCTGTCTGTGCTCATTGTGGCCTCCCAACCGCAGTGGTCACTTTGTTCCTGGGGTGCTAATAAAGGAGCATGTTTGGCCAGGTGTGGTAGTACACACCTGTAATCCCAGCACTTGGGAGGCTGAGGCAGGAAGATTGCAAGTTCAAGCCCAGCCTAGGCTACATAACGAGACCCTGTCTCAAACAAAACAAAAAAAGAGGCATCATTATGGTTTGAATCTAAGATGTCCCCCAAAGGTCACGTGTTTGAATGCTCGGTCCCCAGGTGGTAGAGCTGTGTTGGGAGGCTATGGAACTTCGCTGGAGGAAATAGGTCACTACAGGTGGGCTTTTGAAGGTGATACCTAGCCTGTTCCCAGGAAGCACTCTCTGTTTCCTGAAGCCATGTTTTGAAATCGTTCACCAGAGGCCCTGCCACCTGCCCCGCCACCAGGCCTGCTTTGGCTCTGTGGACTGAAACCCTCTCAGCTTTGTGCAAAAATAAGTATTTCCTTCCATAAGTTGTTTCTGTCATGTATTTTGCCACAGTGATGAGAAAAGTAACTAAAACCAGAGAATTAGTACCAGGAATGGGGTCCTTGCCGAGCAGAAACCTGACCGTGTGGTCCTTAAGCTGTCGGAATTTGTTTGTGGGAGGATTTTGGAAGGGTCTGGGTATGTGGGCTAGAGATGCCCTTGAATGCTGTAAGCGGAGCATGGCGATTCTGGAGGGACTTTGGAAGACCAGAATGCTGACAGAAACGCAGGCAGTGAAGATGGTGCTTGAGAGGTTTCAGATGGAAATAAAGACTCTATTGGGAACTCGACTAGAGGTCAATTACATTACATTGTGGCAAAGAGTTTGTCTGCAGTTTGCCTGTGTCTTAAAGATTTGAGGGATGCTGAATTTGAAAGTAATGGACTAATTTTCAGAGGAAGTGTCAAGACAGCATTGTACTGGGGGTGTGACGTGCTTACTCTGGCTGCTTTGGGCCAGATTTACGATGGAAAAAAAAGGTGCAAAAAGTAGGGCAGAAAGATATGAAAAAAAAAATGTGCAGTTTGGCCAGAAACATCATGTATTTAAAGTTGCAGACAAGGCAGGTTCAAGCAAGAAGGTGGTAATTGTTAGAGATGTTGTTGTTGTTAGGTGCTGTCGAGTCAGTATCTGACTCATAGCGACCCTCATAGGGTTTTCAATGGGTGACTGTTTCGGGATTGCCTTGGGAGTGGATTGTCAGGTCCTTTTCCCATTTTGTGGTGGTGGGAATTGACCTCGGGACCTCAGAGACTGCAGCACAGCGCTCTACCAACTGAGCTAAATCCCAGCCCAATTGTTAGAGATAGGTGCCATTAAACAGAAGCCAAGCACTTTATGCTGGAAAAATAGGAATGAATGGAAGATAAAGCAGGAGTTGGGTAGATCTCATCCACCTAAGGCTTATTTGAAAGACTTTCCTTTAAAAGGGGAGTGTCTGAAACGCAAGTGCCTCCTGGGTAAACTGCAGGCAAAGGGCCACAGAGGAAAGTGTTCTCTCAGCAACTGTCCAGGCACACAAGGGCTGCTGCAGCCATGGTCCAAAGGGGCTCAGCTGCCACTTGAGCTGGCAACAGACTTTGTTATCATCTACCTGGTGCTGCTTTGGCAGGCATGCAGAATGCACGAGTTACAGGGTTATGGAGGCTGCCACCAAGGTTCCAGAGAAGAGCCGGTGAGGCCAGGCAATGTACAGGGTTGGAGTCCCTGAAGAGAGGCCCTGAGGGGCTGAAGCATGAAGCTTTGAGGGTAGATCCTAAGCCGCAACAGAGCCCTCAGGATGTTGGAGACGCCAGCAATGAGGAATATCTGCCAAGGAAAGCTACCAGGAAGGGGCGGAGCCAGCCTAAGAGGGGCGTGTGTGTTGCAGAATGCAAGGCCATAGAGGGGGAGCTGCTCCAGCCTGTTTAAGCCAAGGTGATGCCAGCATGTGTGCCAGATGCCAGGCATGGAGCTGCAGGAGTCAATGTTTGTCCAGCTGGATATCAGACTTGCTCTGGATGGCTCTTTCCTTTCTGGGTCCCCATTCTTCCCTTTTGGAACGGGAATGCTCACTCTGTACCACATGTGTTAGAAACATATAACCTGGTTTGTTGTTGTTGTTGTTGTTGTTGTTTTTGGCAGGGGCTCACAGGTAAGTTTGCCTTAAATCTTGGTAAAGACTTGACTTGGACTTTTGAATAATGTTGGTACTGGTAAAATTTGGGGGGTCTCGAAGTGGGATTGAATGCATTTTGCATCTTGAGACAGCAATGAGCCTTTAGGAGCCAGAGGCAGAGTCTTAGAGTTTGAACCTAAAATGTCCCCCAAAGGTCATATGCTTGAATGCTTGGTCCCCAGATAGTGAAGCTGTGTTGGGAGGCTATGGCACTTTGGGAGGCGGGACCTAGCTGGCAGGAGCAGGACTGGGGGCGGGCCTTTGGAGGTGATCCCTGGCCTAGTGCTGATAAGCTCTCCCTGCTTCCTGACGCAATGAAGTGAAGTCCTCTGCCACAGGCCCCGCCGCCATACCTGCCCTGTATCTCCAGACTGCAATCCTCTAAAATGTGAAGGAAAATAAATCTTGCCTCCCTTAAGCTGTTTCTTTTGAGTATTCTGCCACAGCAAGGAGAAAAGTAACTAACACAGCATGTTTTACCTATTTTGAAAGCAGAATTTCACCATGGGATAATTTCCTTCGTCATGTGGATTTTATTTTTAAATAGTTAAAACTGGTCTTCTGAGAAGGGGCTCCAGGGCTGTACTGGCCTCCAGAGGAGCCCACGGTACAGAAAGAATGGGGAACCTGAGTCTTAAGCCAACTCCTAGTCCAGCGCAGCTGTCTGCCAGCAGGTGCTCTGGGGGAAGCAGAGGCCAGCTGTATTCAAAGGGGCCCAGTCCACCAGGACATGTGGTGGAAACAGCTTTGAGGACCCCCATGTCTTCCCATGGGGAGGCAATTGTTGCCTAAACCCCTGCAGATAATGAAAAGCACCAGCTGGGAGGAACGGTCCCAAGCAGACTCCAGCTCAGGGAAAGCGTAGCCACCCTGGAGGCATTAATGCTGCTAAAGAACGGACGGTTCTGAGGGTGCAGGGGGAAGGGGCTCAGGTCCCCCTGGGATGGGCTAGGCGCTCTACCAAGAGGAGAAGACATTCTCCAGCCCCGCAATGGCCCCTTTGGGGCCCTCGGCAGCTTTCTGGTGTGGGCCATTGTTATGGTTTGAACAGGAAATGTCCCTCAAAGGCTCATGTCTTTGGGGCTTAGTTGCCAGTTCATGGGCTTCTGGGAAGTGACTGGATCCTGAGGCTCTGATCTAATCAGTGGATTGATCCCTTGATGGATTCGTAATATGGTGACATTAATGGAAGGCGATGAAAAGTAGGAGGTGTGGTGTTAAGTCACTGAGTTATGCCTTTGAAGGTTACATCTGGTCCCCAGTCCCTTCTCTCTGTGCTTCTCAGCTGCCATGAGGTGAACAGCCTCCCCCTCCACATGCCACTCTGATGTTCTGTCCAAGTGCATCGGGCCAAGCAACTATGGACCGAATCCTCAGAAACTGGGAGCCAAAATGAAACCTCCTCTTAAAGTGTTTACTGGGGCTGGGGTTTAGCTCAGTTGGTAGAGCGCTGTTCTGCATGCTCTGAGGCCCTGGGTTCGATCCCTAGCACCACAACAATGGGAGAAGGATGTGGCAGCCCACTCCTGGAATAATCCTGAAACAATCCACCACTGAAAGCCCTATGAATAGCAGAGAAGCACTGACATAGCGCTGGGCACAGTGCTTCATTCTCTTATACATAAGGTCGCTATGCGTCTGACCTGACTCGATGGCACTGAACAAGTTGTTTATGTCAGCATGAAAAATCAAACTAATATCGGCACACAGGGTCAGCCTGCCTGCTGAGCACCTGCGCACCTGGACGGCCGTCACTGCCTCCTCCTGTCTCTCTGCCCACACAGGGGAGACTTCTGAGAGCCAAGCAGGGTCATGTCGCTTTCCTCCTGTGCCACAGGTTTAGGGCTCAAGTCCCTGGTACCTCCTGCTTCTGCCGCTCACCCCACCACTCCTGATGCCTCTGAGCTCAGGGCGGCTCTTAAGCTATCTTGCCGCATCTTTGCCTGGCTGGCGTGAGATTTCGTCTCTCCTCCGTGCCCCATGCTCTCACCCCACTGCCGGCCACTGAATCACGCAGATGACTTTACTGTGGTCAGCCTCCGCTGGACTGGCAGGGAGGAGGGAACGAGTGAGTGAATGGAGCTCCCCTCTACCCGCCAGCTGGACCCAAGCAGGGAGGCCCTCTGCTCCCTTCCTCGCTGCCAGTGTCTGCATGACAAGCAGGTGGCCCTGCAGCTGGAGGGGCTGAGCCTCCCCACCCTCACGGTGCCCAGATGAGGAGGGAGGCTTAGAGGCCACAGAGGGAGGGAGCTAGGGAAGCTGTGCGCTGGGGCCCCTTTCTGCCTTCCTGCAGGGGGCAGGATTAGAAGAGGACAGAGAGGCCTCCAGAGGCAGCAGCCCCACCTTGGCACCCTGGGCAGGCCCAGGAGCCCCTCTCAAGTCCAGGAGGAAAGAGCCCGGGGTCAAACCAGGGCTTGTCCTAGCTGCCACTCGTGACCTCAACAGCATCAGTAGGTAGAAGGGTGGCCATGACCTCTACCTTCCCTTTTTCTCTACAACCCTCTGCAGCGCCTGTTTCAGCTCTCAGAGTGTGATACAATCGGCTCCTCCATCTCATCTCCCTGCACGACCCACAGACACTGAGCCTTCCCAGCCCATCGCTCAGACGCAGAAACAGGTTTGGAAGGCTTACGTCACCTGCCCAAGGTGACTCAGCCGCAAGTCTGGAGAGCCAAAGCTGGCTGGTCGGATTCCAAAGCCCATGCAAGGAAGCAAGCCCCTGCTCACACGAATAAGGAATATTCCAGAAATGCCAGGCAGGCAGGCCTTTCTTCCCTTACTCTGCTCTCCTGGCCAACAGCTTTATGGGGGGAGAAGATAACATTTAGAGGCAAAAAAAGCAAAGCAAAACAAAACAAAATACCCAAAAACTACCACCACCACCACCAGCAGCAACAACAACAACAATAACAAAAACACCCTCTCTTACACGAATAAAAAGGAAATGCACTTTGTCCACTGGGGAAGTTGCATCCGATGCCTTTTGATCCACTGCCTCTACTTTGAAGGGACTCGGCTGCAGAGTGAGCCACCTAGAACCGAGATCGATCACCGCACCCTGTGACCCCGGAAGCCAGGCTCGGTGGCACTGGCTCCATCGGGAGCGACTGTCTAGGGCGTCCAGGCCCCCAGCAGCCAGGCGCCTGCGGCTGCCTTGGGGACAAAGACAGGAAAGAGGTGGCCCTTGTCCCTTGTCTGCCCCTCGGCGCTCTCCCTGCTCACCGCGGAGGGAGTTTCTCGCAGAGGTTAAAGCAAGCGACAGGTGTGCTGGTGGAGACAGGAAGCGCGTGGCAGTGCTACAAAGGGCCTGGGGCAACGGGTCCACCGAGATCTGGGGCTGTTTGTCACTGTCTTACTGCAGCCAGAGCTTACTGAGCTGATAGGATTTCTACTCTTTCACTCTCCCTGAGGGCATGCTGCGGCCTGGGCTCAAATGCAGACTCAGTGGGACGCAGCTGCCCGCCCTGAGGACCTCCCAGCGCCTCTCTACACAAATAAGGCTCTCCAATCTGGGGGTCCTTGGGATAAAGAGAATGATGCATGAGTGGCGGAGGAGCTCTTAAGGGTGACCACATTGTAGGGACAGTAGAATCAGGACAGAAGGCAGGTTCTGAGCTTCAGGACAAGGCCAAGGCTTCCAGGTGGCCTTCATATGCAGGTCTCTGGTCTGAGGCCTGCTGTGTATGCACAGGGGTCCGTGGGGTTCCCAGGAGACACCAGGCTGGGGCTTCCTGGGTGCAGGAAAAGCCTGCAGAGCCCATCCGTACATCTGTCAGCCTCTCAGCTGCACAGCCTCTATGGACCTCAGTACCTGGGAACGTGCTTGTGCGTCCTGGTACAACACCCTCCCGGAGTCCCCCACCCCTGCCTTGACCATTCTCAATGATCAGGGGATCCTGTTAATACCAAGCCAGACCACCTCACCCCTGCTCCTGCCTGCCCAGGGATCCCATCTCTCTCAGACTCAAAGTCCTCAGCATACGACCAGCCCTGGCTCTTCCCTACACGCGCTCTGCTCTGGCCTCACTGGCCTCCTGTGCCTAGGCACTCTAGACATGCCCCACCACAGGGCCTTTGCATGTACTGATCTGGCTGTTTGAATGCTCCTCCCCCGGATGTGGGTGGGCCTCTCTCCCCACTCCTCCAGTCCAGGTCTTACTCAAGTGTGTCTTGCTCACCAATCCTACCCTCCCTGCCCCCTTCCCTGCTTTACACTTCCCCCAGCACTGCACTTGTTTACCCTGCTTCCTGTCCACCACTCCTGCGTGGCTCTGAATCCCACAGAGGAAAGGACTTAGCTGGTCTCCACCGAGTCCCCAGTATTTAGGTACACGGCAAGCACTCAATCGAGATTTAGCCAGAAGGAAGGAAGAAGAAGAAGAAGGGAGGAGACAGATTCTGTACAGACAGACAGACAGATGCCTAGGTGATGCTCAGCAAGTCGCTGGTGAGATCTTTCAGGGAAGAACCAAACAGACAACATGGTTAATAGCACCACTTAGAAACAAGCAGGCCTGGTTCCCAATCCCTACTCCACCTCTCACGAGCTGTGTGACCTTGCGCAAATTGCTTCTCCTCTCTGAGTTTCAGACCCCTTTTTGGTAGAATGGGGATCCTGGTAGTACTGGCCACTCCTGGCCCTTGTGAGGATCATGGAGACATGTTTGGAAAGCATTATGGCTGTCATGGAGAGCTATCTCTCAGCAAATGCCAGACGTTATTAATAACAAAGGCTACAATGATGTGCATGGGTCATGCTCTGTGCTGAGGACTAGGGACTCAGTGGTGACCCCGGACATGGATACTGCCCTTCAAGCAGCTGTGGTCAAGGTAGGTAAAGACCCATACAGATTATAAGAATACAACAAGATTAGGAGTTGTGATAGAATCCTGGGGGCTGGAAGTTACTCCCTTGAGAAGCCAGAGAAGGCTTCCTGGAAGAGGTGGTACCTGAGCCACAGGCTGAAGTGCACAAAAGAGATGAGCCCTGTGCAAAGGCCAAGAGGTTTCTCAACAGCATGGCACAGAAATGATCATCCTCATTTTTCAGATCCTCAACTGAACTCAAGAGAGGTAAAACCATTTCTAGAGGTCACACAGCAAGGAAAGCACTGAGCTGGGATTTACGGAGTGGGTGTCCTCTCTCCAGAGCCTAAGGACACCTGGTGAGGTGAGGCCAGGAGAGGAAGAAGCACCAAGAAGACCTGGTCCCCACCAGGGACAGGTGCAGACATAAGGGGAGGCACAGACCACACACCCCACGCCTCTGCCCCTGGCTAAAGGCCTGCTACAGCGCCCTCTGCAGGAAGGACGGTACCTCCATCAGGTCTATCAGCCACAGCAGACGCTCCTGGCAAGGAAGGACCGGCAGAAGGCAAAAAGAAAAATACATGAAATGAACATTAGGGAACGATATGGCCACAGTGCCGCCCCATCCCCACACACGCGCACGTGCAAAATGTGCATGGTTTCCAGAGTCCTTTACCGGTGACCTTGACCACCACGGCAGGGCTGGAGGAGTGGGGGGCAAGAAGAGGCCGCCAGCCACACCCCTCACCCTGTGCTGTACCGGCACCCTGAAGGAAGCCAGGGAGGTCCTGCGGATCTGGAGAAATGGCCTCCTTGTGGCAGGGCCTTCAAGAGATGGTTAGCACTGTGGGCTGGGGCTGGGATCATGATTCCCAGTTGGCAGACAGAAGACCAAGCTTGGAGAAGGTAAGTGACTTGTCAGAGGTCACACTGGCTACTGAGCCAGGGCCTGCAGAGGGGCCTGTTCAGACACCCTGAGCAGGGCAGGCCAGGGCCTAGCAGGGAAGGAAGGCCTAGCAGAGAAACAGAGGGTCTGAGAAATGGGGCCTTGGGTGGTGCCTGTGGAGCCCCTAGACAGGGCTGAAGGTTGGAGGGGGGCGGCAGGCCCTCAGCCGGGAGCTTCCCAGAGCCTCCGAGAGTCCACGGGCCAGGGTCCGGATCTCCAGGTGGTTTCCCCAGCAGGTAGGGAGGTCTGAGACCAAGATACACTGCCCTCGAGGTGGGGGTCATGTTCCGGAAGGCCGGCCCTGGCGTTTACAAGCCTTGGGTCCAGGGTGTTTTTTGCGCTCAATCCTCCCAACAAGCTGGGGATGTGGGGTCACGACCCCCCTGCAAGGGAGGAAACCAAGGCACTGAGAGGTGAGGCGTCCTCCCACGCTGCCCCCTGACTTCTCCATCCTGACCTGCCCTCATGCCCTTAGGCCACTGTAGCAGAGCCAGCAGGACCTCAGGCCATTTATTCTTGGGGAAACTGAGGCCCAAGAAGGTCAGGATTTATGCTGACACCTCCCGCCTCCAGCCTAGAAGGCATCTCCAGTCCCCCATTGGAATTCTGGTCCCACTGTCAATGGAGCCAGAGCTCAAAGAAAAAGGGCTAGCAGGACAAAGCCCTACAACCCACAGCCACCTCCTCACCCCATAGCACATTAAAGCGCTTGCGCAGAGCCAAGCCTGGGGGCGGCTTTTCCTGCCCGGATATGACCTGCTTGCTCTTCCAGAAATGGAGAACCGCCTTGGCCATGACCATGCCCAGAGCCCTAGGGGGAGGCATGGCAACTTCTGGGGTCACTCCAGGAAGGTACGAGGGTCACTGGAGATGAAGATGATTCAAGATGGGAGAGATGGGGCAGGGGAACCAAAGAACCCCCAGAAATCCAGAGCTAACAGGAAGGCGCCTGGGAGCCGGCGGCTGTCAAAGAGAGGGGGGCACATGCTCACCTGCGCCCACCAGCCACCTGAGTCCGCAACCTGGGACACCCCTGCAGCCCACTGAGCTGCTGCCTGCCCAGTCCAGTGGGGCAGCTGCCAATGCCCTCGCAGCCTGAGACTCCCCCAGTGACAGCTCCCAGCTCAGCATGCAGGAGCACTGGTTCTTAGGAAGCATTACTTTCCCCTCCCTGTCCACACAAGAGTGGGGATGGATAATCCACAGGCCAGACAGGAGGATATGGAGGCGAGAAGGAGCCATGCCAGCTCCAGACCCCCAGCCCGATTCCTCCTGCTGCATAGACGTCAGTGGCTGGCTGTGCTCCAGGATGGATAACAAGGCATTTGCTCTTGGGAGTAATGTGGCTCGGAGCTTCCTGGGAGCAGAGCCACATGCTGGGATAGACCAGGGGTGCTGTAGGGGGCCAGCGAGTCTGCAAGAAAGTCAAGCTGGGCTTGGGGCTCCATGGACAAGAGGGTGACCTCTTGGAGAAGCCAGAATCACAGTTCAGCTGGCCGAGGTCACTCCCATGTGTTGAGAACTCACCCGGAGCTGGGCACCACGCTGAGGGCATTGCTGCTTTCCCACCTAATCCTCCCGTGGCCTGTGGCTGTTTTATTCTGTCTGCCTAATGATCCTATTTTTTTTTAAACCTTTCACCCCCAGGCTCGGCCTGCCCCCAGACTGAGATCCTCATAAGGCACATCTCTCTTGTACACCAGTTGCACCGGAATCCATGCCCCGCACACAGTAAGCCCTCGAGTGCTAAGTTGTTACAGATGAGGAAATCGTGGCTCCGAGAGGCCAGGTGCAGAGTTGCAGGTGGGTCTGATGTGAGCACAGGCTGGTCTCACTCCTAACCTAGTGGGCTTACTCTGCCCCTGACCGCCAAGCCAGGGACAGGGCAGGGGCTGCTCACCCGGGCTGAGCTGACGGTGGTGGAGGTGCCGTGGCTGCCTGTGGATGAGCCTGTGTCGCTGTAGGAGACCGTGGAGTAGGTGTCCCCCGCCCCGGGGCCCGGGGGCTGCCGTGCCTTCATGGACTCGATCTCCCGCCTCAGCACCAGGTGGTCAAAGCGGTCCAGGTCTTGTGGGGAGATGGTGCCTCTCACCTCGGAGAAGAGTGAGAACTGGGGGTGGGGCAAGGGGGCCACTCAGCAGGGAGTTCTACCGGCAGGTGGAACTGGTATCTAAGCACCCGAATGACCTGCATGCAAACCTGACCTCCCCCGCAAGCCCTCCATGGCTCCGTAGCGCCCTCAGGAGAAAGTCCTGACATTCCACTGGACACAGGGCCTGGCACCATCTCGCTCCTGTTTCCCTGTCGCCCTCTTCTTCAGCATCTGCACCTGACCAAGTTCCTGACCACACCAAGGGCTTCAGGCCACGAAGCCCTCGGCTGTCCCTTCCACCCAGAGTCCCCTCCTCCATCTCCAGATCAGGTCTGTGCCCACATTGCCTTCCTCTGCTTCCTCAAGCCTGCACCCTCCCAAAAGACGGAGCTATTTGTGCAGCTGCTGACCTTCAGACTTCTGCCAGAGCAGGTGTCTCAAAGCTGGTGGCCCGTCACAGTCACCAGGGGGCTTGTGAAGATTCCTGCCGCTGGCTTCCACCCACCAACGTGGGGAGTCAGCAGGCGTGGGACAGGCCCTGGGCACTGCTTTGTTCATTTGTTTGTCTGGCACAGGAGCTCACGGGGTACCCCAGGCTGGCCTGGCACTTACACAGCCTCCCGAGTGCCTGGGTGGCAGGCGAGAGCCACCACGCCAGGCCTTGAGGCTGCTTCATAAGAGCGATCCAGGGGCTTCTACGTGCGCAGCCAGCACTCACGGCCGCTGCACTAGAGCCCAGTCACAGCCCTCCGTTGGTGTCCCCAGGCACCCGCGAGCCAACAGGATGGGGGGTGTCTGGGTCACCAGTGTCTATCCAGGGCTCAGCTGGGGAGGGGTGGAGGGAGCAGGTCACCTTGGTGTGGGTGTTGAGCAGCTCGAACAGGGCCATGACGAGGGCCTCAACGGAGACGCTGCCGCTGCGGTACTGACCCAGGTAGTAGGCCATGGTGGCGCGCTCCTGCTCCGTCAGCAGGTGCCGCGCCTGCTCGTCCAGCAGCGCGCGGGTCTGGTTCCCCAGGCTGCTCAGGGTCACCTGGGAGCCAGCGGGGCCCTTGTAAAATCCTGGCTGAAAGAGAGGGAGGCCGGGGGCCCTGAGGTGCTTGGGAGCCGGGGGCCCTGAGGCGCTAGCAGCAGCACTACGGAGGTGTGAGGTGGCTTCTGAAAGCCCCTCGGTGGCCCCACACAGGACCCCTCAGGATGCATCCCAGGTGTGGACGCATCTCCCTGTAGCACTCGTGTGGCACGTTGACACGTGATCCCGCCCAGCCTCGCATCCACTAGGTCACGTGCTGTTACCTGGGGTTCCACGTGGTTCTCTAGGGTTCAGTATCTCCCTTGGTAAACTGGGGTGACAATGGTTCCTAGACTTGCCAACTATAACTCAGACCCGCCCCCCACCCCCACTGCCATCCAGTCTCCCCTCTGGTCCTCTGGCCCTCCCCTCCCCTGCTCAGCACCTCTGAAATGATCTCCTAAAAACACAAACCTCTTGTGGTGGGACTCGGTGCCTGAAGCACTTCTGGTGGCGCCCTGTCATTGCTGTGAGAAGCAAGCCTCTCTCTGTGGCCCTCAACGCCCTGTGCCATCTGGCCAGCCTGTCTGTGGGCACTTGGTTCCCAATTCCCACGCGCTCTTTTCCTCTGTTCTTCCAACAGGCCACGCCCCCAGGCTGGGACACCTGCCTTCCCATGAAGCAGGGCCCCCTCTGTCCCATCTAGGTTTAGGGCTCCTCTGGTACTCTCTCAATCCCCCACCTTGCCTTGATGGTACCAAGCATCTTTTCTAGTTAGACGTTTGTTTGAAGGCTTGCTGTGTTTTTGGGTGTTGCCTTTGCTGAGTGCCACCTCCACACGGGTGGGACCCGGTTGGTTCAGTTTGCTGCCCCATTCCTAGCCTTGGTGCCAGCGCAGCGCCTGGAACCCAGCAGGCGCCCCGGATTGTCGGGGCCACCCAGCTGCAGCACACTGAGGTGTGTGAGCTGCTCAGCTTGATCTGCCCAGGCTGAGCTCCCCGCCTGGGAGCCTGAAGAAGCCAAAGTCACCCACGAATGAAGAGCACTTACCTTGTTGGCCCCTTCTGCGGCGAGGTCCCCAGGAAACCTGTGGGGAGAGACAGCACCTTCAGTGCACACCTGGGCAGACATGACGGGCCAAGCAGGGAAGGGATATGCCGGAGCAGGGGGAGCCAAGGTTTGGGGCCAGGCGGGGTGGCAAATGATTTTTATCCCAGCACTTGGGAGGCTGAGGCAGGAGGACTGAGACTTCAAGGGCAGGCTAGGCTACACAGTGAAATGTGGAGTCAAAAAAATAAAAATAAAAATAGGAGCTTCACCCATGATGGCCTCCACTAGCCACTGACTGAATGTGGGGGCTCCTTGGAGGGCTGTGAACCCCTGTATGGATTGGAAGCTTCCAGCCTCCCTGCAACAACAGGACCAGCACTTCCCATGCCAGCAAAGAGGACTCCTGAATGTTTTCCAACCCTATAGGACCCAGAGCTCCCAGGTGCTCAGTGGGCCACACACAGGGGGATGAACGGCCTCCAACAAGCAGCCCAGGGTTGCCCAACCCCAGGGTGGCAGGACCATGTACTGGAGATCCCCCGGGGCAACATGCAGGGGCAGATTAACTCCAGCCCATGTTTTCATGAAAACAGTGTAGGCTCGGGATGCTAAACTTCTGAGTTTTAAGAGATGGCTGGGAATCCAGTTTATCTTACTAGAGACCTGATGTCTTTTTAAATTCTGGCAACTAATTTTTAAAAGGGGCTGGGATTTAGCTCAGCTGGTAGAGAGCTGCTCTGCAGTCTCTGAGGTCCCAAGTTCAATTCCCAGCACTGCAAAAAATGGGAGAAGGATGTGGCGATCCACTCCTGAGGCAATCCTGAAACAATCAGCCATTGGAAACCCTATGAGGGTCGCTATGAGCCGGACATGACTCGACGGCACCTAACAACAATAACAACAACAAAAACTTTAAAAAATGTGTAACACTGTACAGATGAAAGGCAGGGAAGGGGAGATAAAGATGTCCCGGGGCATATTTGGCCAGGGGTCCACCAGGCATGAGGCTGACTTCTGATGCAGACCACAGGTGATCCCGTACATCATTAGCAACTGCACAGCCACCTGGCAATGGTGCCTCATTTTAAGGCTTCAGAGACTCTTCCATCCAAATGCACTCCTGGATCCTCAGGAGCAGATCTGGCATGGGGCAGGATTAGGGCTCCCACTTTTCAGATCAAGCAACTAAGCAGCCAAGTGAAGTGATTTTCCTGACAGCAAACAGAGAATAAGGGAGCTAGGTGGCGCGTTTCGGCTTTCCATGGGGAAACTGAGATCAGGAGAGGGGAGAGATGTGCCTGAGGCCGTGCCCTGCAAATGGAAGGGACCCTGGGCTGTGGACGCCTGGCTCTGAGAGCCGGTACAGTGGACAGCGAAAGGGACATCGGCTTTCAGAAACCACCCCTGCGACCCCGGGCTCTGTGTGCGCAGAGGCCGGACCCTGCCGAGTTGGTGGTGCTCTCCCCGATCCGGGAGCTGGCGATCCACTTGGTCTCATCCACGGTGGTGCGGGCGTGAGGCAGCCTCCCGACATCCTTCACGGTCAGGATGAGGTGCCGGGAGGACTTGAGCAGCTTGACCGCCTCATCATGCAGGATGCTGAGAAAGCTCCGCCCATTCACCTCCAGAATCTGGTCTCCAACCTGCCAAGACCCACACAACACAGTCACCCGGGCTGTTTGCAAGACACTGATTCATGCTGGGGGATTTGAAGTCCTGACACCAGTTCTCCTCTGGTCAGCATGTGAGGAGGTCATTGAGGCTCAGAGAGGTTATATGGATGCCTGAGGGACACACAGCAGGCAGTGGCAGAGCTTGCTTCCAATCCCAATCTTGATCCCATGCTCTTGTCACTAGAAAGGGGCACCTCTTCAATCTAGAAATGGCTTTGAGGGTGGGTCTACAGTAACATTCTGCAAAGTCCCCTTATCTAAAAAGAAGTCATCTCAGAGGCCAGGCCAGGGGTACATTTAGGGGTGGGATGAGGTGAGAGGTGTGAAGGCAGACATCCATTATTTTCCTTATTTGCTTCTACACCGCTGAGATTTTTCACCTCAGACATACATTCTTATGTCAACTTCAAAGGCAGACAACATTTTAATTTACCATAGATAAAGCAATGGAGACAACCAGTCTTTTGTTGAAGCCATTAGAAATGCCTAGATTTTTACAACAAATAGTTTTACTTTGTAATGTCAAAAAGAAGAAAAGCTAAACAAACATTTTCATGGAAGGAGGCAAAAACAAACTAAAAAACTACGCTTCCAATAAAAATGAACACATGACTAAAGCAGAAGAGGCTGGAGGGACGATGCCTCTGTGTGTGGCAGGGCTGGAAGGGACCTGTGCGCAGGACCCTGGCCGGCATCCCCGCCAGGCAGAGGCCCAGCCTCTGGGACCCACAGGGCAGCCTCCCAGAGCCAGGTCTTCCCAGCTGCTTTTCTTCCCTCGCTTCCCAGCAGAACCGAATCCCTGCTCCCTGTGTTCTCCTCAGTGGTTCACTTGCGGCCGGGGACTCTCCCGACAGAAAGTGGCAACCAACGCACACTAGGCCTCTTCCCCCACACGGGCTCTGATGGGCTCAGCGCACTCTCAGGGGTGCAGGCCAAGCATCTGCTAGCACTTCCAGCTCCCCCACCATGTGCCAGGTGGGGTGCTGAGTACCACACTGAGCAGGCCAACACGCGCCTTCTCTGTGCTGCTCCCACGTGGAGGTGGGCTCAGTCTGGGGCCACACAATCAGGTTTCCCCGAAGCCTCTCCACACTATCTCCCGCACCTTGGGAACACAGTGGGAATTGGGTAAAAAGTCATCAACAGAACGAAAGGGGAACCCATTCCCACCCACTCCTGGCTCCAGACCCATCTCTGCCCTATGCGGCAGAGCAAGGACAAGTTCATCACATCAGCTTTGCCCCTGGAGGCTTCGCCCACCTAATGTCCTCAACATCCCACAGAGGAAGCGGGATGGCTCTCTATGTCTTTAGAGGACATTGAGGCCAGAGACTCAAATACAGATTCAGTATTCCTTATCTGAGATGCTGGGGACCAGAAGTGTTCCGGATTTCAGAGTTTTTCAGACTTTGGGATATTTGAATAGACTGTACTGGTTGAGCCTCCTGAATTAGAAACTCTGAAATCTGAAAGGCTTTGAAACCTGAAACCTTTTGAGCATCATGCCAGTACTCCAAAAGCTTCAGATTTTGGGCCAGGTGCGGTGGCACACACCTGTAATCCCAGCGGCTTGGGAGGCAGAGGCAGGAGGATCGCAAGTTCAAGACCAGAGGCAGTCTGTGCAACTTAGCGAGACCCTGTCTCAAAAAGTAAAAAAATGGGCTGGGGGTGCAGCTCAGTGGTCCAGCATTTGCACAGCATGCAAGCACGGGCCCTGGGTCCAACCCCCAGTACCACAAAAACAAAAAGTTTCAGATTTTGGAGTGTTTTTGATTTTGGATTTTCAGGTAAGGGCTGCTCAGCCTTCAGGATGTGGTCACAGACCTAATGAGGGGCAGCAACGGGACATAACCCCAGGCCAGGCTGGCCAAAGGCCCATCTGCTTTCTAGTACTGTACTGCTGCTAGGAGCTGTTTGGGGACCACATGGCATTCCTTCAAATGCAGCATCTCCAAAGCCACCATCCCGCCACATTTCCCTACCCCTGCTGCAGTGCCTGGATCTGAAACCCTGACCCTGCCCATCAACTCTGCCTTTATTTCTTGAGCAAAGTCCCATCCCATATTTGCCTTTCTCCACCCTCATGGGCCCCTCTCCTGGTCCCCACTTGCTTGGTCCCAGGTCCATGAGCCAGCACTTTGTCCCTGTGCGTTTCCACCTAAACCAGCCACAGACATTCAGCTGGAAGAATTCCATCAACTTCTTCACTTAAAATTTTTCCAACAACCTCTGAGGAGAATTGATGCTTTTGAATTATGGTGCTGGAGATGAATATTGAATATACCATGGACTGCCGAAAGAACCAACACATCTGTCCTAGAAGAAGTGCAACCAGAGTGCTCCTTGGAAGCAAGAATGGCCAGACTGCATCTTACATATTTTGGACACATTGTCAGGAAGGACCAATTCCTGCAGAAGGACATCATGTTTGGGAGAGTGGCAGGTCAGCAACAAAAAGGTAGACCCTCTACTAGATGGATTGACACAGTGTCTGCAACAATGGGCTTAAACATAAAAAAGATCATGTGCCTGGCACAGAATAGGGGAGTGTTTCATTCTGCTGTACATGGGGTCACTATGAGTCAGACTGACTTGATGGCACCTAACAACTCCTGATCCAGGAGACTGCAATGCACTATAGTGAAGAGTTTCAAAGGCCACCAGACCTGTGTTCCAATCCCAGCTGTGCTCCTTCCATGCCATGTGATATGACACCATGAAGCCCCCAAAGCTTTTGTGCCTTATTTTCCCTTGATGTAAAACACAGGACTCAGCCCAGGACTGTCCTCCACATCTCTGGCCATCACCATCTGTTTCTCCATGACACAGGCTTTACCCCTGGCACCAGCAATATCTACCATTCTCTCTCCCTTTCTGCATCCCTGCGCCTCCTGGTTGAGAAGCCCAGCCCCTGAGAATGCAGATAGCCCCGTAGGTCCCCTTGCAAAGAGCTTGAGAGGAAACCCAATGCTGCTTCAGGGCTTGGTGCCCAGCAAGTGCTCAATAAATGCTTTTGCATGATGGTCTGGATTTTGCCTGTTCCTACCTTGGCTCCTCCTGGTGTCTCTCTCCGCACAGCCTTCATGGAAGCTTAGCAGCACAGCTGCGATGCAGGAGAAATGCCCGCAGGCTGCTGGCTTTCCTAAGGAGAAACTCACTTCCTGCCTGGCCCACTAGCACCCAGCCCATTAAAGGGTCTCCCTGGAGGGCAGCTCTGCCTCTGTCTCGGCCTAGCTCAGGGCCTCGGGGCTGTGGTGCTGCTCAGAGCCACAGCCAGGCTGTGCTTCGCAGCCAGTCCAGTGCTTCCTGATCTAAGCGCCCCTCCACAGTGCTGGCTTCAGATGCACCAAGGGAATCACTGTTAATCTTCCCTCTTACACCGTTTACTTCACCTCAGCAATTTAATTAAAGGGATTAGAGTCTGAGACCAGGTGCATCCGGCTGTGCTTCTGAGAGCCAGTTTTTCTGTGGGTCCAGCCAGGGGCAGGCAGGGAGGAGCGACTTGGGGCCACAAGCACTAGTTGGCCTGGAGGAGGTGCCCAGATAAAATACAGGATGGCCAGTTAAAGGTGAATTTCAGATAAATGCCAAACACTTTAAAAATATATGTTGTTGTTGGTGTTAGGTGCTATCGAGTCAGTGTCCGGCTCATAGCGACCCTACGTACAGCAGGTGAAACAGTATTATTAGGGCTTTTCTACTATCCATAGGGTTTTCAATGGTTGATTGTTTTTTGCAGTGAGCTGCCAGGTCCTTCTCCCAGACATACAGCACCTGGTGTTCCCAGGCAGTCTCCAAACCAAGTACTAACCAGGGCTGACCTTGCTTAGCTTCTGAGATCTGATGGGATCAGATGCCACAGTGGTATGGCTGCAGGCAAAATATACATTGTTGTAGTTGTTAGGTGCCATCCAGTCATGTTCAATTCATAGCAACCCTGACAGGGTTTTCAATGGCTGATTATTTTTTCTGGTTTGCCTCAGGAGTGGATTGCCACATCCTTCTCCCATTTTTGTGGTGCTGGGAATTGAACCTGGGACCTCAGAGACTGCAGAGCACCGCTCTACTCACTGAGCTAAATCCCAGCCCAAAATATACACAGGTTCCCCAATACTTCACGGCTATATCTACACACATAAAGCACGCAGTGCTCATGGGAAAACAGCCCTCCAGAGGCACCTGGCCGTTGATTTTGTGACTCTGGCGGCTCCGGGGGAGGGTATCGGTCAACTCCAGGGCCAGTGGTTCTTGAGGGGGCTGATGAAATGCCATGGTTCCCACACGTCCCAAACCTTCACCATTGCCTGGGCCTGGCACCTGCCATGGTGCCATCCTGCCCACGAGTGGCCGGGCACATCACTTGCCACTCACTCAGGAAGAGGCATTACTGTCTGAGCCCTCAGGACTGCTGTGGGCGTCACAGCCCTTCAAACCTGTTAAATGAGCACCTCGCTGCGGGTCTGGGCAGAGGCAGAGTGGCCCCTGAGCCACTGGCTCCAGAACCGCTGGAAGCGGGAGGCACAGTAGGTCACCCCCACATACCTGGGGCCCCAGATCCTGCCTTCCTATTTCAGCCCAGCACCCTCCTGTCTCTTCTTCCCCCAGGGCCTGGTTGAAAACCAAATGGGCAGGCAGGCCTGGCTTCCCATTCCCGCGTGGCCCTCCCCGCCAGGCTGGGTTCTGTCTGCTGGGTCCAGCTCTCTCTCCTCCCTCTACTTGCTGGAAAGCTTCCCTCAGCCCGGCAGCTCGGCAGGGCTGCTGTCCACAGGTTCACTGTGACACTGAGTCAACAAACCACTCTTGTGGAAAGCCAGCATGTCCCTACAGCTCCCAGTGTGGCCAGTGGGGAGTGGGGTCCCAGCCTGACATGGTGGTTCCTAGTACTGAGGTCAAGCAACTATGACACAGTGGCCAAGTGGCCCCAGAAAGCTCTCAATCCCGAGTGCCTGTGTTCTCACCTTCGACATGGATGTGGCAGGCCACCAAGTCCCTGGGAACACAAGAATGGACAAAACCCAGAAAGCTCTCCATTCATTTCCTTTCCAAATGGAGAAAGGTTCAGAGACGTCAAGCAGCTTGCTCAAGGTCACACAGGAAGTGGACAAATGGGCCGGCATCGAGCCCCCCTTCTCGTGCCCTTTTCACTGTCTCATGCCACATTTCTCCCAGCACAGTACAAGCAATAGGACGTGTATAACCAACAGCAAATGGAGTGGGGGTGGGAGGAACCTGTCCCTCCCACTAGCCATCCTCACTCTCATTTGCTCCTCTTTCCTTTAATTTGTGCCACATGAAGTTGGGGGTGGCCTATGTATAAGGCTTAATCTCACTCTTCCCTTCCTCCAAAACACAAGAACTGTGTCAGTTCATTGAGATGTGACTTTTTCTTACCCCCTCAGAGTGAGCTGGAAAGGTGCTGTGTCTGCTGGACTTCCCTAGGGTCTCCTACAGCTGGGGAGACTGAGGCCCACAAAGGAGTGGCACATGTGGAGGCAATAGCGAAGCCCGCCCTGGTACTGACCCAGGGGGCACTCACACCCCACCCCAGGACTTGCAGGGACAGGACGCATGAGCCAGGACAGACGGGTGTGAAGTGGGAGGGAGTGTCTAATGTGGCTCAGCTCACTGCAGGCGGGGACACGGAGGACGGGAAAGGGTAAGTGAATAAAGCCGGCTTTATTTTGTTACCACACATGGCCATCCTATTTGTCACCGCATATGGAGGAGTGGAGGCTGGACCACTGGGCACCGTTCATTTTAAGGTAGTTCAAAGACAGCTCTGTCATCCCCAGCCTACCAGGTGATGGGCTGGTGTTCTGGGCACTCCAGGAGAGCAGAAGGGCACCCAGACAGGGACAGGGCACCAGTCTGACCCTGGACTTGGCTGGCCAGGAGGAGGCCAAGCATTCACATCCTGTCATCTGTGATGGATGGACTGGGATTTGGCTCAGTTGGTAGAGCACTGCTCTGCAGTCTCTGAGGTCCTGAGTTCGATTCCCAGCATGGCAAAAATGGGATAAGGATGTGGTAACCCACTCTCAAAGCAATCCCAAAACAATCAGTCATTGAAAACCCTATGTGAGTCTGACACAGCTTGATGGCACCTAATAACCTACATCAACGGTCTGCAGCGGGCACAGGAGCGATGTGAGGCTGGAACAGCAGAGGGGCTGGGCCAGCTTCTGAGACCCGAGGAAGGTCACTGGATAGCACTCAGCCTTCCTCCCAGAAGACAGGGCAAGACCGCTGGCTGTGAGTGGGTTCCACTGACCACATGGGACGCCATCGGGCACATGGTCCTGAGCACAGCATGAGTAGGGGGAGGATCTCATTCCTGGTTCTGCCTCTTCCTCACTGTGGCACCTGGGTGACTTACTTTTCTGTGCCCTGGTTACGTCCACTGGAAGAAGGGGATAATATCAGTCCCTGCCTCCCAGGGGAGCTGATGCACTCTCCCCTGCATCCTCAGCATCTGAAATAGCACGTGGTGGTGCTCAACAGGTATTTCCTGAATGGACAGATAAGCATCGAAGAGTACCTAATATACAATAAGTGCTCAATAAATGTTAGCTGCATTTTTCAAACAATGTTGCTTACCCCTAAAGCCCTGGGCAATCACTCACCAACTAAACTGCCACACTACCTCCTTAGCGGGTCACACGCCACACTGGAGTCTCCTCTGGCCTCCAGTGGGCGTCTGCAGACCGGCACACGCCACCCACAGCCCTGAAGCGCACGATCAGCCCACCCTACAGATGGCAGGCTGAGGCTAGGAAGGGAGCAGGAAGAGCTGGGATGTGGCCTTCGTTCCACCAGCCTGCGAAGTCCCTCCTCAGAGCAGTACTGACCCTCCTTTAAGAAGAGCGAGCCTGTCCTTCCTCCGCCTCTTACGCCACTATGCCCTGGGCTTCACACCATGCACACAGTAGGCGCTCTATTCATGCCTGATGACAGGAAGTGAAAACACACCGGCAAGAAGAACCCTTGGCGGGATGGCAGTGGCTCCGACTCCTTCACAAGAGGTTGTCAGGACAGAGGCCTGCCAACGGCCTGATCCCCGTGCGGAAGCAAGAGCCGGAGCCACGCTCTCGGCACGCACAGGACCCTGAGGGCCCCGTTCCGGGGCCTGTCTCACCCCTCCCAAGGCGCTATAGAAAAGGAACCCCATGACTTGAAGTGAGGGCCTGCTGACTGTGGCAGCATTGCAACAAAACCTCAAATTCTATTACGGCGTTTCATTGCAATTATGAATCTTTAATGGTTTTCCATCTCAGGGATAAAACTTTTATGGGATTTTTTTTTTCCTTTCAGTACGAGTGGACAATGCAGTTTTAATGAGACATTATTTGTTTTTCCCAACAGTTTTCAGAAGTCAGTAAACCTTGCCCATATTTAAAAAAATACAAATGAAAAGGTCAAGGTCAATGTGAGGAAGGTTCCTGGGGCCGGCTGCGGAGTGGGGGGCTGGGGAGCTCATAGGGCCCATCGTGGCTCAGAGTTCTGGTCAGGCAGAACCTGCTGGAAAGGCCGCAGGAAGAACCGCAAATCCAGGAACACTGACTTCCAGCCCACGGCCCCTGGATTCTTCTGACCCAGGCAGATCTGTTGTCACCACACGGGGCCCTCCAGGAAGGGCTGCTCTAACCCCTTCAGGTCAGTCGTGGACAGAAGGCCAGTGTGGGGAAGGGCTTGCCCCAGGTCACCCCGAGTCACAGTCAGAGCGAGGTCTCCGTGGTCATTCCAGAGTTCTGCCCAGAGGAAAATCTGGCGTCCAAAGCAAAAGTGGAGAAAACACTGGGCCCAAGCACAGGACGTGCAACCACCATGGATCCTTCACCTCCTACACTTAGCTCGAGACTTAACCCGTACCACACGGGGCATGCAAGGGGCCTGTTTTATGGATGAGAGCGTTGAGGCTCAGAGAGGTGAAGTCACTTGCTCGAGGATATCCAGCCTGCCAGTGGCAGAGCAGGATGGGCCCAGCCAGCTGGCTAGTCTGAGTCTCAAGTCTCAGCACGTTGCAGCCACTTACTCGGCATTTTGACCCAGATGACGCGAAGGCACCGCCCCAAAGAGCTCCCTCAGAGCACAGAAAGGTCCCGTATCTGCGCTGTCCAAGAGAGTTTAAATCTACATGAACTAAAACGAACTAAAATTAAAGTCATTTTCCCAGCCACACAAGCTTTACTCTGGTGGCCACATGTGACCAATGGAGACGGAACAATGGCCTTCTCTGCCTTCCTCCCAGCTCCTCCTCCAGGACGGCCCACCTCCACCTCCGTGCTCAAGCCACATCCCCAAACCCACCAGACGCCATATCAGTGCCACTTGCATTCCCAAATGGCCCTGGACCCTCCCTCCCCAACTCCACTGTGTTCCCAACCACGTCACCCTGGCCACTACCTGTGAGGCCATCTTTCTGCATCCACTCTAGCCAGCCCTCCAACATCTCCCATACAAGGTAGGCGATGGGTTTAAACTGCAAATCTGGGCTTGTCACCTCCTCTCTTAACCTTGTGGTGGCTTCCAAGCACCTTCGTACCTGGCTTGAGGGGCCTTAGCTCACTAGCCCACCTCACAGTTCCCTCCCACAGCTTGTCCAATCCAACCCTCTCTTAGTTCACTGAACACGTGGGCTCTTTCCCAAATCAGGACCTTTGCATATACTGTTCCTTCATCCCAAACACTCTTCCCTCCAATTCTTCACTTGGATGAAGACTTTTCAACCTTTAGGTCTTGGCTCAAATGGCCCTGCCTCCAATGCAGGAGCCATGAACCCCCTCCAGGTGCCCTGCCACTTTGAGATTATGCTGGATGGTAACAAGTGCTGTACAGAGCCCATGGAAGGATGAGTGAATAAGCAGCTAAATGAAGGGCTAAGCGCATGTGCAAACCAGCCTGCTGGGCCTCTGGATGCCAGCTCCTGCAGACAGGCCGGAGGCATTTCCCTGTTATGTAAAGGTCAAGTTTGCCAGGGTCAGGCCACGAGAGAGGCTGGGGTTTTGCCTCTCAGCTCTGCAGAATGCAGCAGGGAAAGAGCATAAGAGTTTTGCAATCAAATGGCAGGCAAAGGGGTTAAAAACACAAGTCGCAATTGTGTTTTGTTTTGCAACCATACTCTAGGGGACAGCGCGAGTTTACTCAGCTCCCATTCGGCAAGAAAGCAAACTGGAGTGAAGGGAAGGAGCGGGCATCCCAAGTCCTGGCCTCCCAGGCAGCTGGGGAACAGCTGGCACAGAACCCAGCCTGCTGACTTGCCTCGGGATGCTCTGCAGACCTGCAAGTTCTCAAGTTCAAGTCCACAGCATTCATAGACACAACGAGCAACCAGTCAGAAGACACGATGGGAAAGGAAACCTCAGTTGTAACAGCAATGTTGTTGTTAGGTGCGGTTGACTCGTGTCCAACTCATAGTGACCCTCATGGGGTTTTCAATGGCTGATTGTTTCAGGATTGCCTTGGGAGTGGGTTGCCACGTCCTTCTCCCAGTTTTGCCGTGCTGGGAATCGAACTCAGAATCTGAGAGACTGCAGAGCGGTGCTCTACCAACTGAGCTAAATCCCAGCCGGTAACAGTAGTGGAAGAGACAAAATCCTAAGAATAAACAAGCAATGTGTAACATCCACGTGAAGAAAACTTTAAGCCCATTACAAACACTTCAAATGGATTCAGCAAAGAGCAAACCCCGTGTTCTTGGAAGGGCTCAGCACCTCTCAGCTATCAGCTCTCTTAGCTCGCTCATATATTTAACATCATCCCAGTAAGAACACTAGCAAGCTTTTGTCAGGTAAGTTGAAATAAGAGTTTGTGCAGAAAAATAAGACTTTACATGGAGGGACCTTAAATGTATTGTTGTTGTTAGGTGCCATCGAGTCAGTATCCGACTCATAGTGACCGTCATAGGGTTTTCAATGGCTGACTGTTTTGGGATTGCCTTGGGAGTGGATTGCCAGGTCCTTCTCCCATTTTTGCGGTGCTGGGAATTGAACTCGGGACCTCAGAGACTGTAGCGCAGCACTCTACCCACTTAGCCAAATCCCAGCCCTTAAATGTATATTGCTAAGGAATTGCAAAGTAACTACTCGTTACAATAATCCATGATCTATTCCAAAATAACAGAAGGATAGCCAAGTTCCCAGCACATAGAAATGATTCATGTTTGAGGAGACAGACGTGCTAATTACCCGGATTTGGCTGTTACACATTGTGCACAGATATCCAGTTATTGTACTGTAACCCCATAAAGATATATGATACCAGGTCTCAAAAAATGATACTAGAAAAAAATGCATATGGTTAAGCAATAAAAATCCATCTGAAAAGGTTATACCCTGTATGGTTCCAACTCTATGACATTCGGGACCACACAAAAGGATGGAGATGGAATAAAGGTCAGTGGTGGCCTGGGGCTTAAGAGAGGGAAGGCTGATAAGTAGAACACAGGGGATTTTTAGGGAGGGTATGATACTGTAATGCTGAGTACATGACATTATCCATTTAATAAAACCCATAGTACTGTGAACCCTACTGTAAATGACAGACTTCAGTTAATAATAATGTCATCAACAATGACTCATCAGTTATAACAAACACACCTCTTATAAACTAATGAAAGATATTATTAATACAGTTGGGGTGTGGCTCAGTGGTAAAGCACTTGTGTGGCATGTGGAAGGCCCTGGATTTGATTCCAAGCACTGTAAAACTTCTCTGAAAATAAATCTATTTATCTTTTAAAGTAAAATGATAATTTTATTAGTTAGAAATAATTTTAAAACATAAGTAATAAATAAAATTATAATTATTATTTTAAAATAAAATTGTTATTTTTAGGTGCCATGGAGTCAAGTCTGACTCATAGTGACCCTAAGTACAATAGAACAAAACCTCCTGGACACTGTGCCATGCCTGGCACTATGTCAGTGCTTCTCTGTTGTTCATAGGGTTTTCAATGGCTGATTGTTTTTAGAGTGGATTGCCAGGTCCTTCTCCCTATCCTACAGCACCTGGTGATCCTAGGTGATCTCCCCTCCAGGGACTAACTAGGCTGACTTTGCTTAGCTTCTGAGATCAGCGGGGATCAGATGCCAAGGTGCTATGGCTACAGACTAAAAACAAAATTAGTAAAATAAAAATATTTTTTATTTTAAGTAAAAAAAAAATCTAATAAGGTAAAAATGCAATAGTGGCTTTGTAGATCCTGCTTTAGAAGAGCAACTGAAGGAAGAGCCGGAGAGTAAAGCCACCCTACCCCTGTGTGGTTGTACTAGAGCAGCCCTGACTCTGGTGGGAGAAGCCAGAAATACAAGGTAAGAAAATACATAAACACGCAGCTATTCATTGCAGCAGTATTTCTAACTGCAAAAATATTAAAAATAAACTCAATGTTCATACAGAGCAGAATGGCTGAATAAACCATTGGTATAGTCACCCCATGGAGTACTACACAGCTATAAGAAAGAATGACAAAGATCTCTGTGCTCTGATACAACATAATTTCCAGGAATATTAAATGCAAAAGAATATCTATAGCATACTACATTTTATATAATAAGTAGGAAAAGTATACATGAACCTGTTCTTTTTTGCAAAAAGAAGCAAGAGGAATAAGCTAGAAACTCATTTATTTGTTTGTCTGCAAGAGGCAGGTGAGAATGGGTGAGAAGAGATGTGGGGGAGAAGTAACATTCTGAGTATACCTTTTTATATAGTTCCAATATATCGATTACTTAGATCAGATTAAATCAATAGATGGGGGAGGCTCTACTGAATACCAGCAGAAACAAATAAAAAACCTAATTAACCCAAGTGTAAGAGTACTTTGCCTATAAAACCCTCATTTGAAGATGAAATGAATGACTACCAAATTAGAAAATCTACTTGGAGGGTTTATTTCTCTTACGAGTAGTATGCCTGTGGCAATTTTCAAATCACTTTTGTATCTAGTAAAACTGGGACTTTCTGTTGTTGAAGAAATGGGAGAAGGCAGGAAAAATGCTCGTGTCAGACTAGAAAAGGAGGTGTCAGGGTAAATGAACTCATGGTTTTACATAAATAGCTATGGAAACATACCTATTTTCTATATGCAGATAAACTCACGCAGGTACACTTTCTAGCTTTGTCCACTCAGTGGCCTGTGAGTAATGACACCCTGGATCCATGAGCCTATCTAGCTGCAGATCTTGATGTCTAAATGCCATTCTGCATAGAGAGAAACCAGGACCCATGGAGAAAGGCTGATTCCAAGCCTAGGGTGGGAAAAGTACAAGAAAAATTCGACTCATCTTCTTGATTCAGAAAGTAAGGAAGTGCCCAAAGAATGACAGGTGCATGCCAAAAGGACTCGAGAACCAGCTTGAAGGGACTGCCATGCCCAAATCTGGGTCACTCTGAGTAGCAAAATAAATAGTGACAATGATAAAGTATAACCTAACATATAAAGTAAGAATGCACAACCTGTACTTACTCTAAATAAATAAGAGGACAAAGTTCTTCTCTACAGTAAAGTGTCAACAGAGTGTTTAAAAATTCTGCAAAACAACTGAATTAGGCAAAACTAGCAGGTAAGACAGGATATTTACAGTATCTCCAAATATCACTCACAAACTAGTTATTAATTATTAAAAGGGAAACGATGAATTTGGAGTATAGAAACCTGGCACATATTACTTATCCGAGTGATCCAGGTTACCTCTCAAACAACGGGACAAACTGACATCATGGGACCCACCAGGGACCAGTACCAGGCTCGGAGTAGGGGAAGTCTGGCCAAAACGCACGATCTGTACCAATCATAGGAAACATCAGAAAACTCAAACAGAGGAACAGTCTATACAATAAAGAGCACGCATCCTCTAAAAGATCAATGTCACGGAAAGATAAAGAGAGGCTGAGCAACTACTCCAAATTAAATGCAACTCAAGAGTCCTGAGGACCAAATGTAAAGTACGATTCTGAATTGGCTCCCTGGCTGACAAAAAAAGAAAAAAAAGAAAAAAAGAACTGCTACAAAAGGGCATTATTGGGACAATGTGAATAAGGTATGTATATTAGATAACAGCATTATCCTCATGCTGAATTTCCTGACTTTGATGTCCTGTGATTGTATTAAGTGAATGTCCTTGCTCTTAGGAAAAGAAAATACACTGACACATGTAGGAATAAAGGGACACAAGACATACAACTCCAATGCATCAGAAGGAAACAAAAAAAACGGAGAGAAAGGATGACAAAGTCAATGTGGCAAAGCGTAAAAACTGGCAAATCAGGGCAAAGCGGATACCAGCGTCCTTCGCTGCATTGTTGCAACTGTTTGGCAAGGTTGAAATGATTTCAAAGTAAAGCACTTTTGAAAGTTCTTCCAGGAGCTGGGCGCAGTGGCTCATGCCTGTGATCTCAGTGATCATGCAGGTAGAGGCAGGAGGATTGTGAGGTCAGGCTAGAGGCAGCCTGGGTAACTTAGCAAGACCCTGTCTCAAGATAAAAAATAAAAATGGGGGCTGGGGATGCAGCTCAGTAATAGAGCACTTGCAAAGTATGTGTGAGGTTCTGGGTTCAGCCCCCTAGTACTGGGGGTGGGGGGAAAGCCTCTTCTATGTTCAGCCAGGCGCATGTCTCTAATCCCAGCTACTTAGGCAGGATGATGGCTAGTTCATGGCCAGAAGTGGCCTGTGCAACTTAGCTAGACTCTGACTCAAAATAAAACAAAAATATCCCAGGTTCATTCCTTTGTGGGAGCACCAGGATGTCAAAGACAAGAGTGTGTTTCTATTTCTATGTTTGTACTCACAAAGTATACATTGTTGTTGTTGTTGTTAGGTGCCATTGAGCAGAGTCCAACTCATAGTGACCCTATGTACAGCAGAATGAAACACTCCCCGCTTCTGTGCCAGGCACAGGATCTTATTTATATTTAAGCTCATTGTTGTAAACATTGTGTTAATCCATCTGATGGAGGGTTTTTCTTTTTTTCATTGACCTGCCACTCTCCCAAACATGATGTCCTTCTCCAGCGATTGGTCCCCCCTGACAACATGTCCAAAATATGTAAGACGTAGTCTAGCCATCCTTGCTTCCAAGGAGCACTCTGGTTGCATTGCTTCTAGGACAGATATATTGGTTCTTTTGGCAGTCCATGGTATATTCAATATTTGCCTCTGGCACCATAATTCAAAAGCATCGATTCTTCTCCTATCTCCCTGTTCAACGTCCAGCTTTCACAACTATATGATGCGACTGAAAATACCATGGCCTAAGTCAGGCATAACTTTGTCTTCCATGTGACATCTTTACTTGAATTAGGATGGCTTAACTGTTACCAGGAAGCAGGGCAGTGGCGGCCCACACTGAAGGGCAAAGACTCTTAGGTAAGAACCAGGGCGTCCCAAGGGCAGAGCCAGAACAGGCACAGGTGATACAATGTGCACTGTGTAAGTGTCCTACAGCTGCTGTGACAGATTACTTCAAATTTAATGGCTTAAAACAATATGAATTCATTAGTTTACAGATCTGGAGGTCAGAAGTCCGAAGAGATGCTATGAGGCTAAAATCAAGGCACCAGAAGGGCTGAATTCCTTTCTGGGGAGCTGGGGACAACCCACGTGCTGCCTTGTCTGAGCTTCTAAGGCTGCCCACGTTCCCAGGATGGTGGGACCTTTCTGCACCTTTGAGCTTCCATCGCTGGGCCAGGCCCTTCTCACCTGGCCATCTCTCAGGTTCCTTCTCTCTGTCTCCCACCCCAGCATCTAAGAACCCTTGTGATGACACGAGGCCCATCGGGCAAAGAGCAGCCTCAATTCCACCCGTACCCTGCATTCCCGATGCCATATAAATAAACATTCGCAGGTGCTGGGGACTCGGAGGTAGGTATTTCCAAAGTCTGCTGTTTTGCATACCATAGCCATGGCACCAAAACCACAATGGGCACTCATGATTAGCCAAATAGAACAGAACACGAAAAGCTTCCACCACCCCATCTGGGTGAAGAAGGATTAACATGGCACCCGTCCTTTGCAGCTGGAGCACCACTAAGGAATGTTGGACAAAATGTGCAAAACCCTGCACAATTCTTCTCCTAGGAATTCACCCAGAGCCAGTAAAAATGGCTATGCAAAATTAAAATTTACAAAACACGTTCAGATCCCTCCTAAACGTCTGAGACCTAGTGATTAGTCACAGCATCATACATCCATGCAGAGGTTTTGATGCCATGAAAAATAATGTACAACACTGAGTGATGTTTTATAATTTTTAAAAACTATAAAACCGATGTGAGCATAGTACAAGCTGTCCATCAGTAAAACCTGGAGTGTTGCCCAACTGCACAATCCTCCGCCCAAATCCCCTGCCCTTGAAAACACCCCTCGGGTCCTGCGATCTGCAGCCTCAGCGCCCAGCCTAGGCCTCACCAGGGGCCCCCATGTCAGAGTCCAGGCACCCTCTCAGGACCTCTCCTCCCCACGAAGCCATGTGGGAATAAACAGATTTCCCTCCTCCATAAAAAAGACTCCCCCACCCCCCGAGCTTGCTTTTTTCACTAACTTTTTGCAACAGCCTTCCTGACAAGGGAAGGCGAAAGGGCCACATGGTGCTGGAGGGTGGGGGGAAGAAAACAGTTTAATCCCAATTTTGCAAAACACCTGTGCCCTCACTATAGCCTGTGTAGGCGTCACCCACTGGAAGAAGATGCACCAAGCTGGGGGCACTAGTTCTTCCCTAAGTGTAGGCTTTTCTTCGTGGTCTAAAGTGGACATGCTTTACTTTTTTTGGGGGGGTACTGGGGATTGAACCCAGGGCCTCGTGCCTGCATGCTCTGCAAGTGCTGGACCACTGAGCTGTACCCCCAGCCCATTTTTTGACTTTTTGAGACAGAATCTCGCTAAATTACACAGACTGCCTCTGGTCTCGAACTTGCGATTCTCCTGCCTCCGCCTTCCCAAGCCACTGGGATTACAGGTGTGCAGCACTGCACCTGGCTCACGCTTTCCTTTTGAACTTGGATTTTTAATGTTGCTAATATTTCCTAACTAAGGTGCTCTTCAACTCTACGGACTGGGGAGAGGTATATCCAGCTGTTCAGAGGAGTTGCCCCTGCGTGGTCAATTCCAGGCAATTTAAACCTCAAGGGTTTTATTCCTTTTCCATGTTCTCCAAATTGCATATGAAGACCCTATATGATGGAGGGCAAAAAGAAAAAGAAATCCTAAAAAGAAGTGTAAAAATTTGGGGAGGCAAGACATAGGCCAGGCCATCATTTTTCCAGCCTTCGCTAACATTTCTCTCCTCCTCGTCTGTGGTTCTGGGGAGAAGGGCGCTGGGCCTGCAGCAGATCTGCCTGGCCTCACTAGGGAAGAATCTTCTCGGTCTCTCCTGATAATTTGGGATAAATCATTTCTGCGCCCCATTGGGCTCCATAGCCTGCAGGCACAGATAGGCTGGAGGCGGTTTAAGCAGCTCTGGAA
This sequence comes from Pedetes capensis, assembly GCA_007922755.1. Classification (NCBI taxonomy): domain Eukaryota; kingdom Metazoa; phylum Chordata; class Mammalia; order Rodentia; family Pedetidae; genus Pedetes; species Pedetes capensis. The sequence continues at coordinate 108,578 of VMDO01001109.1, read as the reverse complement.
AGTTCCTCTGAGGTTTCTCTCATTTGTTGCTCCTTTGAAAGCTCATTTCAATTAGAAACAGTTCAGCGCCTGACTTCAAGGGAATGGTTAGGTAAATTATAATTCAGCTGCAGGATGGAATATTATTATGCAACTGTTACAAATTGTGCTTACAAGGAATTTTTAACTCCTGTACATGGGAAAATACAAGGGACAAATGTGGAATGCCAAACAGTTTATACTGTACAATATCAATTACATAAAAAATATACAGAGAAAAAAATGGAAGACGCTAACAGATGGAAACAACCCAAATGTCCATCAGCTAATGAATAAACAAAATGTGGTATAGCCATACAATAGAATATTAGTCAGTCATAAAAATGAATTGACTTATACAGGCTACATCATGCTAAGTGAAAGACGCCAGACACAAATGCCACATGCTCTATAATTCACCTATAGGCAAAACCCCAAAGGGAAAATCTGGAGACACAGAGTAGAGCTACATAGTTTCTAAGGAGTGGAAGAAAAGGGGAATGGGGCGGGGTGGGGTGGGGTGACTATTTAATGAGTACAGAGATTTTTAGGTGGATGAAAAAGTTCTGAAGTTTGAAGGCAGGCTCTGTGCCACACACCTACAATTCCAGCGACTGAGAAAGCAGAGGCAAGAGGATGGCAAGTTTGAGGCCAGAGGCGACTTGGCCAAAGCCTGTCTCAAAATAAAAAATAATCCCCAGGGGCTGGGGGTGCAGCTCCATGGTAGAGCACTTGCCTACCATGAGCTAGGCCTTAGGTTCAATGCCCTACTACTGCAAAACAACAACAACAACGAAAAAGAAAACATTCTGAAACCTGATGGTGGTGATGGCTGCATCATTTGTGAATAGAGTAAAAAGCACTGACTTGTACACTTTAACAGGGTGGATTTTATGTTATACGAATTACATCTAAAAAAAGGTTAATAAAGGCTGCATGTAGGAGGTAGAATATCTGAGTCCTTCTACTTTCTGCGTGTGTGTGTGTGTGTGTGTGTGTGTGTGTGTGTGTGTATTATGTATGGAACTTATGACTTTAGTAGCGGGTAAGCCACTTGCTTAGAAGCAGCCACACCTGGCTCCATGGGGAGGTGACATGGAGAGGTCCAGGTGGAGAAGAGCCAGGCCCCTGGGCTGACAGCCAGCATTGATTTCCAGACCCTAAAGCAGAGATCCAGTCTCCTGCCTGTGGCTGCAGAGGCGAGCCCCCGCTGTGGGACGTCCACTTCCTGACTCGCAGAGTCTGACAGCAGCGCCATGGTCAGCGCACAGCCCTCAGCTCTGGTGACTGTGTAGCTAGAGTCAACCCAGCTACAACAGCATCACAAGGACGGAGAATGCGCTCGGCCCCGCGGGGGAGGTTGCAACAGTCAGGCCCCCGATTGCAACATTTGTCATGATCTTCAAGGTGCCTGGAACAGCCGCACGCACAGGCAGGGGCCTGAGGCACTGCCCGGTTGAGTGACCTTCCACAAGCCTTCCCACAGCCCCGTCCCACAGCAGGGGCTGAAGCAGCGCCCCCTCGTAAGTAGCTCCCTGATGAAGGGGACCCAGGATGACCTCAGAGTCAGTAAGCCAGATCCAACCTCCATGTGCAGCATTGAACGTGGCACGGTTAGATCTGAAGCCAGAAGGACAACTGACAACCTTCTTGCGTCCCTCATCCCTACCCCAGGCCCTTTGCTCAGCCACTTGCGCACAATGGATCAGAAGGAGAGCTGAAGCCAGCTCCAGCCACTGACCTCCCTAGGGTTGGTGGAACGGTCCCCAGGGACTCTGGGCTATGGAACAAAGACTCTCACCTTTTCTGAGGACTGGGGCAAATCTCAGCTGGGTTCTGCCCTAAGGGGCCTCCCTGGACAAATCGAGCCTTTTTTTGGGGGGTGGGCACTGGGGGTGGTGAACCTAGGACCTCCACTACTGAGCACCCTCAGCCTCATTTTTGTTTTTTATCTTGAGGCAGGGTCTCGCTAAGTTCCACAAGCTGCCTTCGGCCTGCCTTCAAGAACCTCCTGCTTCTGCCTCCCGAGTCACTGGGATTATAGGCATGTGCCACTGCACCCAGCCAAACTGAGTCTTTTTGGTGGAGGCCTGCCCTAACTGGGCCTGCAGTGAGGCCAGGCAGGAGGACTTGGCACCTTGAATGTCTGCAATTCATTCAACACCCCTTCAGAGGCCACTTCGAAAGCCCGCTAGGAGAGTATCACAGGGAGGGGCGAAGAATGCCCTCAGCCCAGCGGGGAGGCTGCAACAGTCAGTCCCCCAGCAGGTGCCAGGTTCTTAGGAAGAAATCTCTGTCAGACTCCTGCAAAAGATGGCCATCAATGTTGATTTGCCAGGACCCAAACCAAGTCAGAGGCCACTGCAGGCTGGTCGCTCCACCCGCACACACTCGTGTAGGCAGTGAAGGCATCTGCTCCGTGACACCTACCATATTTTGGTGGCTTATTCCGTGCCAGGCCCAGGGTTAGGAGCTTTGCACGCATTAATTCATTCTGCCTTGACAATATATTTCCAAGGGAACAAGAGGCACTGTCATTATTCTTGTTAATTATTATTAGGGCCTAAGAAGGACCGCTGTAGTCCCTGGGAAAGGATACAAGACCCCAACTCTGAGGTTCAGGGTGGTGGAGCCCTGTCTAAGAGTGAGAGGCGGCCCTCAGGAAGGGGCTCGTCAGAGAAGGCCCCGCTCCCAAAGGCGCTGGAAGGGAGCCATGCCACTTCTCTAAGCGGGGCCTCAGCAATGCCAGGGAATCCATTATCTTACCTCTTGCTGAAAGATCTGGAGATCTCAAGGCCCCAAAGCAACCAGGGCCGGCAAGGGTGCCGCTCTGCCACGATTCTCTGCAAGTGGCTTCTTTGTGGGGCCAGGGCCTGAGGCAGCTTATCCCATTCTCAGGGGACAATGCAAGGCTGTCGCTTCACGCTTCACGGGGGAGGCTGGCTCAGGAGTGGAAGCCGCCCCTCCTGGCAGGTGGCCTTGGGCCAATCACTTCCACTTTCCAGACTCTAACCAGACTAAGGCAAGTTACCCTACAGGGCGAAACTGAAAATCTGAAACAGTTTGTTAAGCCCATATTATTTTGAACATTTTTATCTGCATTAGTGCTTGTGACAGAGTCTCTGGCTACACCTTCTGTGCTCCTCATTACTCCCCTTTACAGATGAGAAAACTGAGTCTCAGGGAGGTAAAATGACACAGTGCTAAGTCTGCCCCCAAAGCATCTGCTCTGAACCCCCATGTGACACCCTCTCGTGCACTGGCACTGCAATGTTCACATATGTTGATGTTGTTCGGTGCCGACAAGTCGTGTCCGACTCACAGAGACCCTTATAGGGGTTTCAATGGCGGACTGTTTCAGGATTGCCTTGGGCATGGATTGCCACGTCCTTCTCCCATTTTTGCAGTACTGGATATCGAACTCAGGACCTCAGAGACTGCAGAGCAGCTCTCTGTCAACCGAGCTAAATCCCAGCCCCTGTTCACTTATGTTGTTGTTGTTAGGTGCCGTCGAGTCGGTACATGAACTCATAGCGACCCTGGGTACAACAGGCAAAACACTATTGTCAGTGCTTCTCTGCTGTTCATAGGGTTTTCAATGGCAGATTGACTTTTGGGAGTGGGTTGCCAGGTCCTTCTCCCAAGCCTACAACACCTGGTATTCCCAGGCGGTCTCCCATCCAAGTACTAACCAGGCCTGACCCTGCTTAGCTTCCGAGATCTGACAGGATCAGATGCCACAGGGCTATGGCTGCAGGCTGTGTTCACATACAGGAAGTATAAAAAGCGGCTGCAATTGTTGTTAGTTCTCGCCCCTCCCCCCACCCCCGCCCATAACACTTTCTTGCTGAAATGCAGCATTGGCCATAAATTCCTATTTAAAGCATCATAGAGATGGCAGACGTTCCATCATCTGGGCCATGGTGCCCCTTCTGCCCAGAGTAGCCACCAGTCAGCGACTCTTAGCAATGGCCGGGTGTTTTTCCTTGCAGAGCCGTCTGCAACCACGGAAGACAAATGATTTGCAGTCATCCTGCTGACATGGCGCCAGTGTGCAGATTACAGTGGACCCACTGTCTCTGGGAATGGGCTGAGCACTGACTCTAAATTTAGAGAAATGGGACAAAGCTCTCCCCAATATAAAATTAAAAAAAAAACAAAAACAAAAACAAAGGTACTCTGACTTTTTTTTTTTTTTTTTTGCCCAGTACTGGGAGTTGAACCCACAGCTTCAGGCATGCTAGGCAAGTGCTCTACCACTCCACTGCACCCCCAGTCCCTTTAGTTTTTATGTTGAGTCAGGGTCTCGCTAAATTATGCAGGCTGCCTCTGGCCTTGAACTCGCAATCTTCCTTCCTCAATCTGCTGAGTCGCTGGGATTACAGGGGTGCGCTGTGGTACCCTGACTCCTGAGCTCAGCTCCCCACTGCTGGCAGCCACAACCACGCTGCTGGCAGCCACAACCACCCTGTGCTGGAATTGTGCTTCTCTGCCCACCTGAAATATGCTCAGGACAAGCTGCTGTTCCAGGTGGAATATGACATGCCCACCAAGGCTCACGTTTGCATACTTGGTCTCCGTTAGCAGCAGCACTAATTTGAGAGGCTGTGGAAGTGCAGGAGGTCAACTCTAGCTCAGCAGAGTAGGTCACGGGGGTGGGGGAGGCAGGCCTTTGAAGGTTTTCCCTGGGCCCCCAGTCCCAGGCCGTCTCTCTCTCTCTGTTTTGGATCTGCCATGATGTGAACAGCTCTCCTCAGCCATAGGCCATCACCTCCTCGGCTGTGCCCTCCCCACCAACAGGGATTGTTGTGTTGTTGTTGTTGTTAGGTGCTGTGGAGTCGGTGTCTGACTCATAGCAACCCTGGGTACAACAGGTGAAACACTATTGTCAGTGCTTCTCTGCTGTTCCTAGGGGTTTTCAATGGCGGATTGATTTTTGGGAGTGGGTTGCCGGGTCCTTCTCCCAAGCCTCCAGCACCTGGTGTTCCCGGGTGGTCTCCCATCCAAGTACTAACCAGGCCCGACCCTGCTTAGCTTCTGATATCTGACAGGATCGGATGCCACAGGGCTATGGCTGCAGGCACCAACAGGGATGGACCCCCTGAAACTGTGAGCTAAATACCCCCTTCCTCCCTTATGCTGTTCTCTCAGGTGCTTTGATCACAGTGACACAAAAGCTAATAAACACAGTTGCTGAATCTCACTGAGCCTCAGGTTTACCCATGGATAAAATGGGAACAATGACAAGCTGCCCTCCCACCTGGGACTACCTTGAGGACACAAGATGACTGTATCAACCCCTGATGGCAGTGTTGCCCTCTGCCAGAGGCCAGCAATGGTCACGTTTGTGCCACTGTCATTATGCAGATGCAGGAATGTCACTATGGGGCGCAGGGGCTGAGCAGACACACCAGCAGAGGAAATGCTAAGTAGGATGTTCCTTTCACTCTTCCCACACTTGCAGAGAGTGTCCGGCCCTGTGTCCTCCCCCGGCCTGCCGAGAACCACTTCACAAAGGGACCAGGGTCAAAACCACTGGAATTGGGCTGAGAGAGAAGGGGGAGAGGGAAAGCATGGGAACATGACTTTCACACTAAGCACCAGCTCATCTCAGTCCCAATCTCAGCTCCTCCACCTACTAGCTGTGTGACTTCGGGCAAGTTACTTAGACTCTCTGGACTTCAGATGCCCATCTCTAATGGGCATAATACTAGTACCTCCTGACGAGGTTAAATGACTCAGTCCAGGCCTGGTACTCACTGAACACATGGCTGGCACAGAGGAGTGCTCCCCAAATGCCGGCGGCAAATGTACTCACACTGTGAAATTTCAGAAAGGTATAAGAAAATTCTGTCCTACTTTACTTTTTTCTCAATTATTGTTCCCTGTTATTATCACGGCCCTCATGCTGCCGTCCCTTCTGGCATTTTCAACAGGCTTTTACTTCCACACATTCTGAACAACCAGAAGAATCCCAGATTCCAAGCCCAAAAGCAGAGCATGAAGAACACTGGCAGCTGCCCAATGAGCTGACGGCAGAGAACGGGCAGAAGCTGGCAGGGCCAACTGCCTGGATGCTGAGGGTAGTCAGACTGGACTGATTTTTTCCCCGTCACACAAATTCAAGGTGGCAGGGCTAATAGGGAGGCTCCAGAGCCAGATCCAATCCCAGCTCCAATACTTCCGTGCTGTGTGACCTTCAGCAAGTGTTGGCCTCTCTGGACCTCAGTCTGTTCATCTTTCAATGAAGGATGGTACAATGTCTGCCTCGGAGATTGTCCAGGGATTTACTCAGGTGGAACACAAAAAGTGCTTAGCAGGATGCACAGCCCAGAACAGCCACTCAGCGGTGTGAGCCGTTGCCCATCACAGAGGCTCTCACTAGCGCTCTACCTACCAGCACATCACTCGAGGTCTTTGCCTCAAGATCATGCAGCAGTCAGGAAGGCAAGCACAGGGTCCCATCTTGTGCTATTACGAGGATCACCAGCACCTGGTGCCCACCCCCAAAGGCTGCTGCGCTCCACTCATCAGAAAGACACATGGGCCCTCAGGTACCCAGGGAGGGATACCGTCTCCATCTGCCGCCAGCAAACAGCTCCCTCCAAAGCCTGCTCAAGGCGAGAAAACAGGCCTTCTTAGGAACATTTTGTGGTTCCTTCTGCTCCTTTTGGTTTTCTTCTCTTGCAGGAAGAGAACATTATAGATACTAAATTGCAATACGTAAAAATGATAAGTTTCTCTAAAATGCACATTCGCTACATTTGTGTGCTGTTTTTTTTTTTTTCTTTTTTTCTTTTTGCCCCCCTTGGCAGTTCTGGGAATTAAACCCTGCTAGGCAAGTGCTCTGCCCTGAGCAACACCCCAACTCCAGCTCCTATTTTTGAGGAAGCCCATCTCAATACTCTTAAGTGACTACATAAGCTTAAGGTCTTAAGTGACCTTATAACCCAGAGGTGTTAGGTTCTGAACCGAGAAGAGAATCCATTTTCTAAGAAGCTGGCGGTTGGGTCATAAAAAGAACAGAACAAACAAGAAGGGTCCCCAAGTCACCATGCAGAGCAGGCCAGAGGCAAAGTGATTTGAAAGGACATGCCAACTGCAGACAGGTGTCACGTCCCCAGGTCAGGAAAGGAAGGACTTCCCCTGAGCACATGGGCTAGGAAATTGTTGTTAGTTGCTGTCGAGTTGGTATCCAACTCATAGCGACCCTCGTAGGGTTTTCAATGGTTGACTGTTTTTTGGGATTGCCTTGGGAGTGGATTGCCAGTTTTGCGGTGCTGGGAATTGAACTCAGGACCTCAGAGACTGCAGTGCAGCGCTCTGCCAACTGAGCTAAATCCCAGCCCTGTCTCTTCTCTACAACTAGCAAAAATTATTTCTGAAATTGGAAAGCATAGTAGTAAAGATTTTAAAAAGCGTGATTTACACTCAGCCAAGGTGGGTGACTAACAAGATTCTCTACTGTAAATGAATTTTCTCATTATAATCACAAAATACATTGGTATAGATATTTTGAAGCTACACACACACACACACACACACACACACACACACACACACACACACACACAAATCCTGTTTCTGCTGGAGCTTCTGCCCTTTTTCAGTCCCTACTGGGGCACGTTGCCCACAGCAATGCAGGCTCTAATGCAATCACCTGATGGCGATTTCTGCTCCTGCGCCCCTCTCTGATAGTAATGGGAGTTTCGGAACACGTGTCCTTTCTCCCTCCCTTATTTATTTATTCAGTTATTTATGTAATGACATTAGTTTGGGCTCATGAATACTTATTTTATTCTCCTTTAGCCTCTGGGAGCACTTTTAAGCTGGCCGTAGGCACATCTGAAACACTCATTTATTTGCCTTGTTGCTTGTTTATATTCCAGCCTGTCTTTATCTTCTGGTTCAACTTGGACTTTCCCTGACCCAGACCTGCCATCAAGCCCTTCTACAAAGAACCCTGGTTCTTTTTATTTGGAGAACAGTATTTAAAAACCAACATTGAGGTGCTACGGGTACCCATTTTTATCAGGTTGTCCCTCCCTCCAGCCCCTCTCAATGGACAGAGCGAGGACCTGTGCGTGTGGGGAACACCTCGTGAGCACAGACATATCTGTATGTATTTCTGTACCTATTTATCTCTCTGGGGTATACATATTTGTTTTTCTTTTTTGTGTTGTTGTTAGGTGCCATGGAGTTGTGTCTGACTCATAGTCGAGTCAATGGCTGATTATTTCAGGATGCCTTGGGAGTGATTGCCACGTCCTTCTCCTGTTTTTGTGGTTCTGGGAATCGAACCCAGGACCTCCGAGACTGCAGAGCGGCACTCTACCAACTGAGCTAAATCCCAGCCCTTCTCTTTTGTAATGAGTCCTTGATGCAGTGAACTCATGCAGCACCTCAGGGCTTATCCCATCTTTCTCTTTCCTATAAACCTGGATCTTATCATCTAAAACATACTTTTTGGAAGTGAAGTATTTTCAGAATTCCCAGTCCATACTCTTTTGAGAAAAAGACAATTGCCAGTTGGAGCACAGTGTTATACACAGTCTTTCGCTTTATGCTGTCAGTTACAATGATGTTTTCAGTTACTTTCAGGGCCTTTCTTCTCCATCCCTTTTCAGCGTGGCTATGGGAATCACTTATAATATAGACTCCTTAGCTTTTATTTCTCCATACAGTATCTCCACCCAAGCAGCATACACTGCCCTGTGAGTTTTAAAAACTTATAGTCAGTAAGCCTGCAGCCATAGCCCTGTGGCATCCAATCCCTTCAGACCTCGGAAGCTGAGCAGGGTTGGGCCTGGTTAGTACCTGGATGGGAGACCGCCTGGGAATAGCGGGAGCTGTAGGCTTGGGAGAAGGACCTGGCAACCCCCTCCCAAAAATCAATCTGCCACTGAAAACCCTATGAACAGCAGAGAAGCACTGACAATAGTGTTTCCCCTGTTGTACAGAGGGTCGCTATGAGTCGGATACCGACTTGACGACACCTAACAACAACAACAACAACATAGTAAAATTCATGCTGTGATGTCCAGCACCATGGGTTTTGACAAATGCAGTTGATGCCAACTATCACAGCTCCTCTGCTCATTCTGAGAGAACATCATATGTTCTTGATATAAGTCCTTTGTTTAAAGAGATTAAGAAATATCTTTCTTTTCATTCTATCTTTTCGAATATCTATCTTTTCATTCTCTCAACTCATCTTGGGTAAAGCAAAAGTTGGTAATTTTAATGAAATCCACTTTGTCAATTTTTTTTTCTTCAGCGACCCAGGCTTTGACTAACCTAGGGTCATGCGAATTTTGTCCTTTGCATTCCTCTAAGGGTATTACAGTTTTATACTTCACATTTAAGTTAATGGTTCATTTTGAGTTGATTTTCATATAAAGTGTGAAGTTCAGGTTGAGGTGCATTTGTGTGCATACAGACATCGATTGTCCCAGGACCATTTGTTGAAAGGACTAACCTTTCTCCATGTTTTTTTTTTTTTTTTTTTTTGAGACAAGGTCTCACTATGTAGCCCGGCCTCAAACTCACAATCCTCCTGCCTCAGTCTCCCAAGTGCTGGATTTATAGACATGTACTACGACACACAGTTTGCCTTAGTACTTTTGCCAATAATCAGCTATATATATTTGTATGGGTTTACTTCAGGACTCTAATTCTGTTTCATTGACTTCTGTGTTTATTTCTTTATTATTATTATCATACTATCTTGTTTACTGTAGCTTTATAAGAAGTCTTAGAATCAGATTGCGAATTGTCTACTATGTTGTTCTGTTTCAGAATTATATTGGCTTCTGTAGTTTGCCTTTCCATAAAAAAATAGAATCAGCTTTTAAGTATCTATTAAAAAACCTTTTAGGATCATAGCTGGGATTATGCACAATCTAAATTATATTAGGAAAACTTGACATTTTCATATTATTGATTCTTCCTATTCATGAATATGGTATAGCTCCCCATTTATAAAGCCCTTTTTATTTATAGTTTTCAGCATGCAAAAAGTACACATATTTTGTTAGATATTTATACCTAAGTATTTTGGTGCTTTTTTAATTAACTTTGAATTCCAGTTGTTTAGTCCTAGCATATAAAAATACATTCTTTTTTTGAGACAAGGTCTCACTATGTAGCCTAGGATGACTTCACACTCTTAATCCTCTTGCCTCTGCCTCCTGAGTGCTGGGATTACAAACTGTGCTACCATGCCTGGGTGTAATTGATTTTTGTAGGCTGACTTTGTATCCCTTTACCCTGCTAAACTTTTCATTAGTTCCAGGAGCTTTTTTTCCCTCCCTCCCTCCCTCCCTTCCTTCCTTCCTTCCTTCCTTCCTGTTTTCCTTCCTTCCTTCCTGTTTTCCTTCCTTCCTTCCTTTCTTTTTAACACATTTTTGAAATTTTCCATGTAGATGATAGGTCTCTATAAACAGAGTTTTATTTCTTCTTTTCTGAACTATATGTCTTCTATTTCTTTTTCTTAACATTGTGCTAAATACAACTTCTAGTACAACACTGAATAGGACTGCTTAGGACATTTTTCTTTATTTCAATCTTAGAAGAAAGTACTTAGTCTTTCTCCCTGAAATATATTTGCTGCAGGTTTTTGTTTTTTTTTTCATATGTCCTCCATCAGATTGTTGTTGTTGTTGTTGTTAGGTGCCATCGAGTCGTGTGCGACTCATAGCGACCCTCATAGGGTTTTCAATGGCAGATTGTTTCGGGATTGCCTTGGGAGTGGGTTGCCAGGCCCTTCTCCCATTTTTGCAGTGCTGGGAATTGAACTCGGGACCTCAGAGACTGCAGCGCAGTGCTCTACCAACTGAGCTAAATCCCAGCCTTCCATCAGATTAAGGAAGTTCTATTCCTAGTTTGATGAGAGTTTTTATCATAACTGGATGCTGAACTTTGTTAAATGCTTTTCTTAATCACATAGTTTTTCTTCTTTAATCAAGGCACTAATTTTCTAATATTGAACCACCCTTGTTGTCCTTAGATAAAGCCCACTTAGTTGTGGTATATTACCCCTTTTACAGATTGTTGGACTAATTGCTAATATTTTGTTAAGGATGTTTGCATTTATGTTCATGAAAGATAGTGGTCTGTAGTTTTCTGGTACTATATTTGTTTGGTCTTAGTATTACATAATGTTGGCCTCATAAAATGAGTATGGAAGTATTATCTTTTATTTTCAGAAAGAGGCTGCACAATATTTCTTCCTTAAGTGCTAGGTAGAATTCATTCATGAAAATGTCTTGGCTTGATTTTTCTTTTCTGGAAGGTTTTTAAGTACAAACTCAATTTCTTTGACACATATGTAGGGTATATAGATTAACTATTTTTTTCTTAAGTATTAGTAGTTGGCATCTTTCAACAAATGAGTCCATTCATCTAAGCTATAGAATTTAAAGACAGAGCATTATTTGTAAGATGCCCTTATTTTCTAACTGTCAGGAATTATATAAATATTAGGCCATTATTTTTGTCATCTTCATTAGGACTGCCATAAAATCAGCTATAATCACAGCCATAATTCATTAGGACTGCCAATCAGCCATAATATGTCCTTATTATCTAAGCTTTTAACCATCAGGAATTACATCAATATTAATACATTATTGTTGTCACACTGGGATTCATTAGGACTGCCATAAAATCAACCAAAACATGGTGATTTCTAAGGTGATTTTGTTGCCTTTCTGCATTCTTTTAATACTTGCTCAAGCTAGGGCCCTAAGGAGATGGGAGAACAGAGCTTATTTAAAGACTCTTTATTAAACAAATACTAACCCCCTTCCCTGTAGAGAACCGAAAGCATCCATGGGATCTGTCAGGCTTGTCCTCTCTAGCAGAACTCCTTGGAGAAGCATGGGAGATGGGCAGCAGGCAAAGTCCAACTGCCTGTTGGCAAGGGGACTCTTCTGGGAGTCCAGACACTACAGCCCTCCCGTCAGCCAGCCCTTTTCTTTCCTCTGGCCCTCTGTCTCCCCAGGTTTAACATGGGAGAGTTGGAGACTGGGATCTGGGTGTAGACTGACTCCTGCCATCTGCCTTCCATCAGGGGACTGAGAGTGGCTTTTAGTGCCCTGAGAGCACCTGTAGCAGCCAAGCTCGCTGCAGGTCACGGCTGCTATTCAGCCTGCATTGGCCCAAGGCAAGCATCAAGAAGGGAGAAGTCTGACTGCACAACTTGCAAGGCAGGTGAGCAGGAAGCCACTGCTCAGTGGGATTCACCCCTTCCACTAAAATGCCAGCTCTGTAGCTCTGTGTTGTGTTCAGGGAAGCACGGAAAGGAGACAGGGCTCAAGACCGGAACCTTGGAGGAAGAACATCTGGTTCAGGTCCTGCCTCGACCTGAAGTCACGACCTTCAAGTCTTGAACTGTTTCCTGAACATCTAGTATGGGCAGACTCTGTCTTGGGCAGGGGTATAGTAGGCAAAGCACCCCAGTGTCTACCTCGTGCAGCCATGAGTGGGGAGACTCTCATTAAACACATGTCCCCTACTTGCCAGTGGGATTAAGAGTTGTCCCCTCCCAGAGCTGCAGGGAGGCTTACGAGAGATGATGCAAACAGGTCATCTGCCACATGGTGGGCACCCACACAGGGCGCTCCGTCCACAGAGGAAAGGTAGGCAGTACAGACACAGACAAAAGCCAGCTTGCAAAGGAGTTGGCCCAGCCCAGCTGGCTTCGCCAATGAAGACGACATACGGTCTGGGTTCCCAGAGAAGCCCAGAACCCCCACGAGCAATCAGCCAGGAGCAGGCTGTCCCCGGTCACTGAGATACTGTTTCTGCACTGCTAGCTGCAGAATGGCGATCCTCTCAAGTGGGACCTTCCTGGGAACACATATCCTGCTCCAAACACCCTCAGCCAGGATGGCAGCGTGGCTCCCATGGCAGCAATGGCATGGGCCTCCCATTCCTGGACAACCTCAGAAGCGGAGGCTGTGGAGCCTGCTGGGATCCAGGACAACCTCAGTGGTCTTTGGAAGCTTGGTGATTTCTAAGAAGACTCAGGCCCAGATCTCTGTGTGGTCCTGGGCAAGCTACAGCACCTCTCTGAGCCCCAGTTGTTCATTGGTTAAATCAGGCTATTAATGCCCTCTACAGGGTTACTGGGCAGATAAAGCACAAGCATAGGTATCTGAAGTGTTTGGCACAATGTCTGACTCATAATAACTGGTTAATAAATGGCAACTGCTATCATTATGATTATTTCTAAATGCCAGTCAATCTCGGCTATCCTTAAGGGAACAAAGATGATTTAATGGCCATGCTTTGGTGGGACTTGAAGCTGGGGGGGGCAGGTGCAAAGCCATCAGAGAAGTCCAAAGATAAGTTGTGAAGGGGGTGTCAGCCCCTGCTGGGAGGGTGGGGAAGTTCCAAGAAGCACAGGCCACCCCCAGGGTAAATGCTGGGGGCCTGCCTGACCTCCTAAGTGCTTCTCCACTGGGGGAGGGGCGTCCTACCCTGCCCCCTCCCCTGGACTCAATCTGGGCCAGGAGCGAAGTGGGCCGAGCAGCTGGAAGCCTGGCAGAAGGCGACATTTATCCCCCCAGGAAAGCTCTGCGCTGCAGCAAGAAGCCCTATTTACAAATAAAGCCTGTTCTGCTTCCACCACCCACACAGCCAAATCCTTTATTCCATTTCAATATGCCTAATTCCACAGAAAGCGCACGGCAATGAACAGGATTTCTCAGTCCTGGATGCCCGAGTGAGTGTAGGCAGGTGTCCGCATAGCTGAGGGGTCTCGGAGGGGACAGGAAGAGAGTCGCAGGGACCACAAAATGCTCTACTGCAGGGCGGGGGGCGAGGGGGGAAGGACTTACAGAAGAGGGGCATTTTATGAGCAAATGAAGCCCTGCGAGACTGAGGTGACTGGAAACTTCTACAGGGTATCGTCCCTCTGCCTTCTTTCAAAATGGAAATCGCTTCATTGTGGCCATTTCCACGACTATCATAAAAGCCATGCTTGCTCCATTCAGACACTGCCTAAGGAGAAAAAGAAGGCAGTGAAAAGAGTCCATCACCTTGCCCCTCCAGACAGACATCCAGCGTGGACATTTTGGCGTGGGTCTCGCTTAGATGTTCCTGTGTTTGCACACATGTCCAATACAAATGAGACCCTGCTGGATATGTCTGCAGGCCGGGTCTCCCACCTGGTAACACACCGCGGCCATCCTTCACATCTGCAGGTGCAGATATTGATCATCGGCTGTTTCCAGCTGCACAGTCTTGGGCAAATCACACACCCGGTGTGATCTGGGTGTTTGTCTCAGCAGCGCTGCAAGGTGCCTTCTCCCCACCTGGCTCTTGATAGTCAGCTACCCTGGCTTCCTTTGTCCCCTGAAATACTTCTTTCCAATTCGAGGACTGAGCATTTGCTGTTCTTTCTGCCTAAAGTTCTCCTTGCCTCTTACACATAATTAGTTTTGTTCTCTTCCTTTAAATTTCAACAGAAATGTTTCTTCCTCCAGGAAGCTTTCCCAGCTATGCCAGACCAGGACGGATCTCCCCTGTGACACACTCACATCGGGGTATTTATCACAATCGTGACTGAATGAACAGTTGCACCATCTACTTGTGTCCCTGTCTTCCCACTAGGATATAAGGTCAAGGAAGTCAGGGATGGTGTCCATCTTGCCCAGTTGAGAAGCTGTAGAGTACAGTATCTGGCACAGAGGAGTAGCCAGGACTCACTGGAAAGCAGAAAGGGGCAGCAGCTGACAAGCCTGTCTGTATACACTCCCTTCCATACAAAAGAGGGATCTGCCAGTCGCTTACTTGTTTGGGCATCTCCCAGAGAATAAGAGAACTCACAGGGGAAGGAACGTGAGCTATGTTCCTGGTGCCCAAGCCTCTCAGGGTGCAAAAAGCAGAGCTGGGAAAAAACCACCGAAATCATCCAGCCCAAGTGTGAAAGTGCCCACTGTCCAAACAGGGACACTGAGGCCCAGAGGCACGAAGGACATGCCCACCTTCACCCAGGAGCAGGGGCAGGTCCCAGCTGCCAGGGTCTGTTGACCCTGGGTTTAAATTCTAGCTCTGACATTAGAAAGACTTCCCACCTAGCTGGGCGCAGGGGCACACGCCTGTAATACCAGTGGCTCGGGATGCAGAGACAGGAGGATCACAAGTTCAAGACCAGAGGCAATCTGTGTAATTTAGCGAGACCTTGTCTCAAAAAGTAAAAAAATGGATGGGTTGGGGGTGCAGCTCAGTGTTCCAACACTTGCAAAGCATGCAAATGTGAGGCCCTGGGTTCAACCCCCAGTATGGCAAAAAAAAAAAAAAAAAAAAAAAAAAAAAAAAGGAAAAAGAAAGGAAGAAAGACAGACAGACAGACAGACTGACTTCTCACTTTGGGCAAACCAGTTTGGTTCCATAAGCCTTGGTTTCTCCAGCCATAGCTGGGGACAGTGATACCGATTTTATCACTGGGAGGACCCGTGATGTAGTTGTTGGGTACATGAGTTTAGAGTGTGAGTGTGCTGGTGTGAGTTCAAATCTCAGCTCTGGGGCTTCTTGGCTCAGCATGGCTTCTAAATCTGTCACCTGTGAAATGGGGACAAGAATATTCCTTTTGTCTATATTGTTGTAAAAATAAAGAGAGTGAGAGGGAAGCATTTAGCACAGAACCTGACATAGTAACTGCTAAACAAAAGGAGAAGATATTGTCTGTCAATAATGTGTGTGTGTGTATGTGTGTGCGAAAGAGAGAGAGAGGGAGAGAGAGAGAGAGAGAGAGAGAGAGAGAGAGAGAGACAGACAGACAGAGAGACAGAGACAGAGAGAGAAACAGACAGACAGAGAGAGGGAAAGGGACTGGTCAAGACCTAATATTCCATATTCTTTTCTCCCTTTCTTTTAATATGGATTTAATAAGAATTCATTCACCAACAAAGTATGGAAGCTCTCCATGCATTCATTCTCACTGAGGACACTATTTATGACATCAGACAACCACTAGAGAAAGGACCAGAGGAAAACTGCTCTGAGGCCTGAGAAGCAGAAAGAATAATGGCTTCCCAAGTCCAGCTGGTCTGTTTCCTCTTATGGACATCACTGACCTGCTTCCCTCCTTGAGTTGGCTGCCAGGAAGCTCAGCCAAATCTGTGGCCCGCCTGCAACTGGGTCTGCAGTCCCATATAGCACGTGTTCTGAGAAAGAAACTCATCTTAGATTCGTCTTTCTCTGTGTCCCCGTTTTCCTTCCTTCCCATTCCTTCACTCATTAACAAGCAAAAAAGGCTTTACTCTGGGTTTAGAAATTGCCTCCAATAACTGTTTAAATTTTAGGGGAAATGTTGTTGTTAGGTGCTGTGAAGTCAGTATCTGACTCATAGCGACCCTGTGATGACAGGTGAAACACTATTGCCAGTGCTTCATAGGGTTTTCAATGGCGGATTGATTTTTGGGAGTGAGTTGCTGGGTCCGCCTCCCAAGCCAACAGCATGTGGTGTTCCCAGGCAGTCTCTCATCCAATACTAACCAGGCCTGACCCTGCTTAGCTTCCTAAATCTGATGGGATCGGATGCCACAGGGCTACAGCAAAAGGCATTAAAACTGCATATAGCCAAGAATGCATCTATAGTCCCAGGTACACAGGAGGCTGTGGTGGGAGGATCATTTGTGCCAAGGAGTTCAAGGTCAGCCTGGGCAAGAGCACGAGAACGTGCCTCAAAACAAAACAAAACAAAATATGCACGCAGACTAAATGAAAAGTGGTATGCCAGATTAGAATAGATTTTAAGACAGAGAAAGGACATTAATGGAAAAACTGGTGGACTTGGACTCAAGTCTATAGTCAGTTTAACAGTACTGTACCAATGTTTGTTTCTTAGTCATGACTGATATGCTAAGGTGACATATGACACTGCCATTATGGGAAGCAACTTTTTGCTAAATCTACCATTGTTGTTGTTGTTAGGTGCCATCGAGTCGGTTCCAAATCATAGCAACCCTACATACAATAGAACAAAACACTCCCTGACACTGTGCCATGCTCGGCAACTATGTCAGTGCTCCTCTGCTAGTTATAGGGTTTTTGATGGCTGATTGTTTTGGGGTTGTTTCAGGAGTGGGCTGCCAGGTCCTTCTCCCAAGCCTACAGCATCTGACATTCCCAGGAGGTCTCCCATCCAAGGACTAACCAGGCCCAACTCTGCTTAGCTTCTGAGATCTGACAAGATCCGATCTCAGGGTGGGACAGCAGTAGACAGATCTACCATTATTCCAAAATAATAAATCCACTAACAAAACCTGTACACAGAATACCCCGGGGACTTTCCTCTTGGAGTCCTAACACAGTGCCATCATTACCTGCTCAAAATACAGAAGACAGCCTGGCCGTGGCAACTTCAGAACCAATGAGACCCAACCAGCATCAGCAGAGCACCTGCCCGCCTAGCTGGCCTACCTATGTGCACAGGGCTAGACCTGGACTCCTCATTCCTGGATGGGAACCAGCTTTACCTCTTGTGAGCTGCATAACACTGGGTCTCAGCTACTGCACCTGTACCATAAGGTTCACAAAACAACCTGCTTTCATGGGAAATTGTGGGGCTTAAAAAACTTAATGGCAGCAGGGCATAGTGGTGCATGCCTGTAATCCCAGTGGCTTGGGAGGTGAAGGCAGGAAGATTGCAAGTTTGAGACCAGAGGCAGCCTGTGTAACTTAGCGAGGCCCTGTCTCAAAAAGTAAAAATGGGCTGAGGGTGCAGCTCAGTGGTCCAGCACTTGCAGAGTATGCAAGCATGAGGCTCTGGGTTCAATCCCCAGTACCACAAAACAAAACAAAACAAAACAAAAAACTTAATGGCATAAAGTACTTCAAAGACCACATGGGAAAGCATAGCTACAGAGAAAGTGTTAATTACTATGTTTGCAATGACACCACCACCACCAAGATAATGACCATGCTTGTCTTAGTCCATGTGGGCTTCTATAACAAAGTCCCACAGACGGGTGGTTTATAAGCAGGCATGTATTGCTCACAGTTCTGGGGAGTAGGAAGCCCAAGATCAAGGCAGTGGCAGATTCAGTGTCTGGTGAGGTCCCTCTTCCTAGATCACACATGGTACCTTCTTGCTGTGTCTTCACATGGCTACTAAGGGCTGAGGGAATGCCCTACAGCCTCTTTGATAAAGGCACTAATCCCATTCATGAAGGCTCTACCCTCATGACCTAATTACCTTGCCAGGGCCCTGCCCCATAATAACATCACTTTGGGGGTGAGGATTTCCATTTATGAATTTGGGGGGGCAAAAACATTCAATCTAAAGTAACATTTACTAGTATAGTTAATAATGAACTGGGCGCAGTGACACGTGCCTGTAGTCCCAGCTACTTGGGAGATGCAGGCAGGAGGATCACAAATTCAAGGCCAGAGGCAGCCTGAGCCACTTAGTGAGATCCTGTCTCAAAATAAAAGTAAAAAACGGGCTGAGGGTGCAGCTCAGGGGTACAGTGCTTGCAAAATATGCTTAAGGCCCAAGGTTCAACCCCCTAGTACCACACACACACACACACACACACACACAACTCCAATCAGTTAATAACAACATTGATTTGTTCTTCGTCTTATCTTTTCAGTAATCCTGAGGCAGGGCTGTTACTCACTGTTACTACACAGAAAAGGGAAGCTCGGGCAGGTGGACGGTGCTCCAAGGTCACATGGCTCTGTAAGCAACAGCAGCAGACCTGGGGTGGGAACACAGCCTTCGCAGCTGCAGCCACAGCGCTCCTCCACTTCTCCTGCCTCTTGTCTACAACCACAGCCTGTCCGCCATGCTGAGGCGTGGCAGCCCTGTGGATCGGCCATGACCCATTCT
This sequence comes from Pedetes capensis, assembly GCA_007922755.1. Taxonomy (NCBI): domain Eukaryota; kingdom Metazoa; phylum Chordata; class Mammalia; order Rodentia; family Pedetidae; genus Pedetes; species Pedetes capensis. The sequence goes on along the minus strand of VMDO01001109.1, from coordinate 89,713 downwards.
TCTCCAGAGCCCCTGAGGATCGGCCGTGACCTTTCCTTCTCCTTCAAGTGGAGAAGCAATTCCTGCATCCCCCCGTGCTGGTGGAACACTTGAGCCCTCTGTGGCAGACACAATCTCACCTCCTCACTCGCTCCCCAGCCTTGATGTGGGCTAAGCAGCCACACAGTCCCCATGGTCAGGTCACATGGTCCCGCAGCCCAACGCTGCTCCCTTTTTCCCAAACCCTTTACCCACCTTCCAGCAGGCCTGGCTCAAATGCCATGTGTGCCCAAGGTCACCACTCCACATCCCTGCTGCCATGGTATCTCTAGAATCTGGATTTAGCCCAAACACACGCTGTCACTCATTTTGGTGAAATGTGTCCTGTGTCCAGGTTCCCTGTGGACGGTCTCCGCCTCTCTGGCAAGTGGCTGGCTCTCCCCAGCAGTGCGCTAAAAGTGCAGCCTTGGACTTTGGAAATTAAGAACCTCTGGGTTCAAATCCTGCTCTGGGACCCACCAGCTTTGTGACCTTAGGCAAACTGGTTTAACCTCTTGATGCCTCAGTTTCCCCAATGGGAAAAAATGGGGAACACCAACCAAGCCCACGGGGTAGCATGAGGTTCAGTGAGATGATATATGTGATAGGACTCCCAAACGCTGGGCACACAGTTAGCCCTCCTCAGACCATGAGCTAATTGCAGCCATTGCTGGTTGCCATGGATTGGATGCCAGGTCCGAAGCTGCCCTGCTGCCCCAGCCCAGAGTACAGCTTTCTGTCCTCTCCCCTCTCCAGGGCCATAAGAAGCCATCAGTGCAGTTTGCAAAACTGCGGCCGCAAAGAGCTGGGCTGGCCCACTGCCCAGCCACCCTGCTGCTGCTCGGAGCTGTGAATTAGAGGCCCGCCCGACAGGGAGGCTCCATGGCCAGGACGGTCCTCAAGTGGGGGGCCGACTCCTTGCTGAGGCCTGATTAAAACTCACTGCCAAGCGCTCCATGCATAGGTCCTTCCCTCCCTCCCCTGCACTTACAGCCTGAGGCCCCCTCCTCTCCCCTCACCTTGAGCCCGCTGCTTTCTGCTTCTGAGCCCGGGTCCACGCCGGTGATGTAAATGCCCAGGCCGTACTCAGCTCCCCCGCGGATTGTGAGGCCCAGGGACCGGCCGTCCCCCAGTACCAGGTTCACCTGCAGGAGAGACAGGAGGCAGCATTAGCCTTTGGGAGCAGCAGGCCTCCCTCCCCCAAAGTGCAAAGGATTCCAGCCCATCAGGAGGCCCGGGGCAGACGCCCAGACATCCTGCAAACATTCCAGGTCCTGTCCAGCTCTGCCTCTGGCCTGAGTGACCCGGGGAAGAGCAGGTCCCTCTCTGTCAATGCTACAACTTCAGGATAAGGAAGGCACTGAGGACACACACTGCCCCCATCCCCTCCATGCTGGGGCTGGGGACTGGGCCGCAGGATTAACTGTCTCTTAGTTTAACACTGGCTCCCAAACATTTCAGATTCGCTCACATCTTTGCACCTCCAGGCCGTATGGTGCAGCAGGTTCCTCCAGGCTGGAGGTATTGATGGCCATCTTGATACAGAACACCTGGGAGGACCTCAGGGCCGCAGCCATGGCAACCAAACAAGCTGAATTATACAGCCTCACCAGGCCTATGGTGATGGGAAGGGAGCTGTCCACCTTCCCTCTTGGACATAGGGGGAAGGAGGGTCACAAGACCCTCAGACCCCCATGAGACCCGACTCTGAGGAGCCAGTCGCCACACCCCCTGCCCCAACTGCACACGATGCTAAGTTACAGAAGAGATGGTGACTGGCTGAGGGTGGGACCCACGGGTGCGGCTTCCTTGGGACACCGTGGTGGAACTTCTCAGAGGGGTTCTTCCCAGCGGTGGAGCCTTACATAAAACCTGTCCCTGAGTCACTCGCGCCTGTTTGAGCAGCCCCAGTAAACCCCTGGCTCACCAAGCTTAGCTTAATGTGATCCTCCTCTCGGGCTATCAGCCTCGTTGTGGTTTTCACACAACAGGCGTCTATGGCCACCTTCACCGTAAGCTTTGTTGGCAGTGGATAGGGGTGCTGTACCCCAATGTAACTGACTGCCCCGAGGAGTTCCCCATCTTGAGACCTCCAAGCAGGGGAGGTGTCAGGTCCTTATCTCAGCCGCAGGAAAGAATTCTAGGACGAGGCAGAGAAGTGAAGCCGAGTTTTGAGTTGATTGGCTAAAGGGCAAGAGGGTCTAGGCTTCAGAGTAAAGTGCAGGCGTTAGAGAAAAGCACCCTGGGGTCATAGACATCCTTTACGATGGGTATCGATGTGATTTTGTGGCTTTTTCTAACAAGGTTTAAGGATTAAACAGGATTTAAAAATTAAGTAGAGTCAAAAATTTACTACAAGAAAAGGCAACATGAGCTAATTTACCTATTGCTCTTCTCCTACAGAGTTCCCTTGTGTAGTTTAAATTGTAAGGTACTTTTATGAGGTGCAGTGCTTAGGCCTGGGGATGGGAGGGGGATGCTAGCAATGTTAAGCTCAAAGTTCAGCTTCACTCAGGGGGTGACTTCAGGCCCCGGGGGCTTGGGCTCCTTCACCTTCCATCCTCTCTCCCGGGGATCAAGGCTCAGTTCCAGCTCTGGCTGCCGCTCACCTCCCTCCGCAGCCCCAAGGCCCCTGTCTCCCCAGGGTCTCTGCTCTGCCACCATCCAAGGTGTCTGTCTCCCCTGCAGCAGCCACCAGCTTTGTCCCTGTGCTGTTGCAGGGGACATGGAGGTGCCAAGACACTGCCCTGCCCAGAAAGGGCCCTCGCTCCAATAGGACAGAGAGACCTGTGTGGTGCAGGGGGATCAAAATGCAAAGAGACAGGTGTGGGCCATAAAGGTGCAGAGAGGGGACAAGGGTCCTGACTAGGGGGTCACCAGGGAGGAGGGGTTTCCTGGAGTGAAGAAGAGTTGGCAGGTGGGGAGTCCCCCAGGGTCATGGAGGATGCCACCAATGCTTAGCAGTGGGACAGAGGCCCGAGCTCAGCATCTTGGAGGGGAGTTGCTCCAGGAGAGGGAGGTGCACAGGAGAACTGGAGAGAATTTGGGGCAGGTTCTGCAAGGCCTGACTGTCTCCAAAGGAACCCACAGGTTAAGTGCACCCTGGGAGTGAAGGGGGATTCATGGAAAACAAAGCGGGTCAGAATTGCTCCAACCTAACCCAGAGGCAGGAAACACTCCCAACAAGTTAAGACCCCCCCTGACACAAAAGGGACCCAGGGAGAGGCCAGGGAGGGGTGGGGGGAACCTCAGGCCTCAGGGAGGGGGAACATCTTCAGGGGAGCCCCTCCCGCCAGTTTTCTATTTCTGAAAGGTAATTTGACTAAGTTACCATGTGTTAGGGTTTAAATATAAAATGTCCCCCACAGGCTCATGTTTGGACGCTTGGTCCCCAGCTGGTGGCACTATTTTGGGAGGCCGTGGGACCTTTAGGAAGTGGGACCCAGCTGGAGGAAGTGGGTCACCGGGGGTGGGCCTTTGGAGGTGACAGCTGGCCTCCAGTTCCCATAAGCTCTCTGCTCCTGTCCACTGTGATGTGAACACGGGCCATGTACGTAGTGTGCCAAGCACCTCTGGATGACACCTCTGAAACCATGAGCCAAAAATAAACCTTCCTTCCTTCAGTCATTTCCAACAGGTATTTTGGTCACAGCAAAGTAACATAAGTAATCAACACTCCATGTGTTCTGTGCCGGCCACCAACAGAAGATTTTATGTAAGTTACCTCATTGAATTCCGTAACCACCCTGGGCAGAGGTGGCAAAGAGGACAGACTGAAGCCCAAACTGTCCAGTGCAGGGCCAGCTGTGTCACCTTGGGCAAGTTGCTTAACCTCTCTGTACCTTAGCCTCCTCACCCAGTCCTGAGGACAAAAATATATTTGCCTGCTTTATAAGGTACCAAGAAGACCATCAAATCCAGGGAATATTGAGTAAGCAGTCCCCCAGCCACAGCACATGCTCAGTAAACAGGAGTCATAGCTGGTTCCAGTTTGCACATTCAAGGTTATCACATGAAGAAACCTGATAAAGTTGGGCACAGCAGTGCACCCTGTAATCCCAGAGCTCAGGAGGCTGAGGCAGGAGGATTGCAGGCTTGAGGCCAGAGGCAGCCTGTGTAACTTAGTGAGACCTGGTCTCAAGATAAAAATTGAAAAGAGGGCTGGGGATGCAGCTCATGGTAAAGCACTTGCCTAGTGTGCAGGAGGCCCTGGGGTCAACCCTCAGGATTGGGACTAAAAATAAATAAAACCCTGATGAGGTCAGTCAGTCCCAGCTGACCACAGCCTAGTTGGACCTGGGTTCTGCCCACTTGGACACCACCCTGTCCTGCCTCTAACACCTGGCAGATGGTCCGGAAAGGGCCTGACAGACAGTGACGGCAGGGTTTGGCTCCGTGACTGTGAACGTGGTGGCATGTCAGGCAGCCTGTCCCACGGACAGTGCTGGTGGGGCTGCTCTGTGGCAGCCCCCAAACCCCATGAGTCCAGGGCTGGCTCTGGTTTGCTCCTCGGGCAGGGTGACCACCCTGGTAAGGAGGGGACTCTGAGGTCTAGGAGTCAGGGGGGGAGACTTGCCCGCAGGAGTGCCAGAGGGCCGATGCTCTCCCGGAATTGACAGCTCCGCAGATGGTTGAGGTCAGACTTGCGAGCAACCGCTTGGCTCCTGGAATCTGCCCCTCCCTGTCCTGCTTCTGGACCAGTCCAAGGTGATCTGGGTTCGAGGCCCAGCCTGGTCCCTCAACACATGCAGGTCTGTGCTTTTAGGAGGTGACACAGTGCGCTGGTCACATGTGCCAGCCCCAGAGCTGGACTGGTGAAGCTTCGTCATGGTAACAGCACTTGTGAGGTGTGCGGCTTGGGGCGGGCTGCTTTGCTGCTCAGTGGCTCAGTTTCCCCATCTAGAAAATGGGGAAAGAATCACACAGATTCCCCTGGGCTGTGGTGAGGGATGAATGCCCAGCACAGGAAGCCCTCAGAACACACAGACTGCAGATATCTGAGGAACGGCATCGTGAGCAGGTCACCAGCTAAGCTTCTGCAGGCACAACCCAGAAAGAACTGAAGGCCTCCCTCTTGGGAGGGGACATGGCCAGGGCAGCTGGGGGATGGGAGCCAGCGCTGCCCTTCCACCCCGACACATGTCCCAGGAGTCCCAAGCCTGTGTGAGGCTTGAGCCAGGCCCAGCCAGAGAAAAGCCCATGGGTCCGTGGGGCAGTGAGAAGGTGCGGAGGAGGGGCGTGGGACCGTGTGTGCCCCATGAGGTACAGGGATCCCCTGGGGCCAGGCGGAAGCAGCCCCTTGAATACTAAGGATGGAAAAAGGCCTTCCCACTGCCTCTGCAAATTGTTCACGTGGAAACAGAACTGAATCTCCATCAAAACTGAAATAATGTTCCGCCGGCCCCAGCACAAACAGCCTCAGTCCCTCTGGGGGATGCCAGCCCATACTGGTGAGAACAGAACAGCTGTGGGAAAGCCAAGGGAACAGGCGGCCCGGCCTGCTGGAAGGAGCACGGCTCCTCTAGTGCATCGCTGGGGCAAGCGTGACTCGCTAGGCGCGCCACTCAGCCCCGCATGTCCTGGATCCCCACACTGTGCTCAGCGCTCTCCACGCAGTCTCTCCGGGAATGCTTTTCCTCCTCTATGTCTCTGTCATGGGAGAAGGACGTGGCGATCCACTCCTGAGGCAATCCCGAAACAACCAGCCATTGAAAACCCTCTGAGGGTTGCTATGAGTCAGATACGAATCCACAGCACATAACACAACAACAACATGTCTCTGTCACTGAGGGGGAAACTGAGACTCGGCCCTCACTAAGGAGTGAGGTGATGGGGCTAGGATGCGCATGGTCCTCCTGAGTTCAGAGCCCAGCTCTGCCATTCACCACTGGACACCTGGAGACAAGTCCCTTCACTTCCCCGACCTCCAGCTTCCCCACCTGTAAAAGAACTGCACAACCTGCCAGGGGCAGGTACTTCTGGTGGCCCAGCCACGAGCTGTCCCCTGTCCTGACATGCCACAGAACCCTCACCCTGTACAGAAAACAAGAAGAGCAGCCCCAGGAGATGACGCCAGTTTGGACCACCTCATTCTCCTCTGCTGGGGGTGGTATGTGGTTCTCAGCCAGTTTGGGCCAGGTGACACAGTAAAGGGTGCCTGGTGGAGATTTTCAGAAAGATTCTCCACTCTGACAAGAGAGAGAGAGGGGAGGGGGGCCTCCTCCGGCCATTCTGCTTTAGATGCAGTTGTAAGAGGCTGTGATGGCAGGAGCAGTGGCTGCCATCCTCAGCCATACAGGAGCAAGCCTAAGGTAAGAGCAACAATGAGAGGAAGGAAATACTCACCACCTAGCTAAGCTACCTGGCAACCTGGCCCCACATTTCTGGGGAGAGCAATAAAAACCCTTCATGTATAAGCTCGAGAACAGGTTGTCTGTTAGTTGCAGCCAAAAGCATTCCTAACTGATGTGCTCCTTTGGGGTTGTGGTGAAGATTAGGATGTCTGGACTCCCCACTTCTGCCCTAGCTCCTGTAGCCCATCCTCCACCCTGCAGCCTGAGCTATCTGCTGGGACCTTGCCTGCATCAGGCCCCTCCTCTGCTCTAAGCTCTGCCAGGGCTCCCCCTCCCTCACAGGAGAAGACCCAAGTTCAACCTAACCACAGGGCCTTTGGCCTTACTCCCCTGTACCCATTGGGGTCCCTGCTGCTCCTTACAAGGGTTCTTCCCACCCCCACGTGGATGCCCTCTGCCCATAGGAAGGTCACACAGTCACTCCCCCATTGGCTCTAGAATTTGTCTTCAGCACCTCTTTTTTTTTTTTTTTTTTTTTTGTGTGTGTGTGTGTGTGTGTGTGTGTGTGTGTGTGTGTGTGGTACTGGGGGTTGAACCCAGGGCCTCGCACCTGCATGCTCTGCAAGTGCTGGACCACTGAGCTGCACCTCAGCCCATTTTTTTTACTTTTTGAGACAGGATCTCGCTAAGTTATGCAGACTGCCTCTGGTCTCGAACTTGCGATCCTCCCACCTCCGCCTCCCGAGCTGCTGGGATTACAGGTGTGCGCTACCACGCCCGGCCCTCTTCAGCACCTCTTAGTAAGGCCTTCCCTGACCCTGCTTAAAATTACCCCACTCATGCAATCTCCTTTCTCACCATACTTCCTGGTCTCGTACAATATGCCAGGCACTGTCACTCTTGTGCCCCTACGATGTGAGCCTGACAGTGGCACCTGTCTGTCCAGAGGTGTCACCAGTACCCAGAACAATTCTGGGGCCTCTGAGTACTCAATAAACATTCTAGGGGTGGAGGAGAGCTAGGAAAGGTACCTCGACCTCCTTGGCCTTTACTAGAATTAATTACCACATCTCCTGCCCTGTGCTCTGGGCTTCTGGGCAGGATTATTAATCTTCGGAACAGACTGCTAGGACTGTTCCCAGATCACGGATAGAGATGCCCAAAGTGACCCACTCAAGGTTAAATGGCTCACCTAAGGTCAGAGTCGGGAAGTGCCAAACGCAGGCTTGCACCCCAGTCCTGCGGAGCCCAAAGCCTCTGTCTCTCCAAACCAGGAGGCTCCCATCTTGCACCTCTGGCTGCAGAAGGCGTGAGCTTGGAGGAGCTGTGCAGCCGCTGTGGGGTCTCATGGGCCTCCCAGAGTGGAGGCCGTGGGCTGAGACGCCAGGAGAGGCAGAGCTTAGGAGGCCTGGGTGAGGCCAGTGACTGGGCGGGGCGGTGGGGTGGGAATCTGAGTCCTGCAAATGGCCGTTCCTGCTTAGCAGACATAGGACATGGATCTGGACAACTGGTGCAGTGAGCAGCCAGGCCCCACCATCTATGCGCCCAGATGGAGCGCCACTGTGGCTGTGTGTTGTTGTTGTTGTTGTTAGGTGCCATCAAGTCGTATTCAACTCATAGCGACCCTCATAGGGTTTTCAATGGCTGATTATTTCGGGGTTGCCTTGGGAGTGGGTTGCCACGTCCTTCTCCCATGGCTGTGTGTGGCTGGCCCCAAAGGGCCAGAACCAGGGGAATAATGGCATGATCAGCAAGGACTTCACTGGCTGGCCTCTGAGGCAAGGGATTCAATGACACCACACTGAGATCCTGAAACCACAGCCCAGGTGTGAACCACCAGGAGGCCCCACGGTGCTACCCCTCTGGAGAGTGACATCCCTCTGCAGACGAATGCCACCTCTGAATAAAAAAGGTAGGTGGAGATGTAAGGACAGTGTGAGGGCCAACGGCAGCAAGGGGCACCGCCTTCTCCCCAGAGCCCCTTGCTCAGTGTGGGGGCCGCTCCATGGGCGTCCCGGCTGAGCACCCCACCTTCACAAACCAGAACCCAAGAACAGGTGGCCCCCGAGCTCAGCCCAGCCCCCCAGGCCAGGAGGAGGCACCTGCCTCAGAGAAGGCTCTGGAAACCTCATGATCACTCCTTCTGCCCTGAAGACCACAGGCACCCCCTGCTGTTCCACGCCGCGTGCTGCCTCCCACGCCCTTCCCTCCTTCTACCCTGCCAGCTGTGCACCCAGAGGGGGCACCACCGTCATTTCAAGTTATTTCTAAAAAAGGCCCCACCCCCACCCCTGCAACCTCTGCAGCCCAGGGACAATCAGACCCCAAGGTGCACATGTCGCCAGCAGATACCAGAACCTTCCATCTGAGGTTCACTCCTCCCCTTGATATTCACCTTGGTGAGAACCAGCAAGGGCATCCCTGGCTCCAGAACTCCTTGCGTTTATCCTCACTGCCCCCGCCCCTGGCTCTCCTGAAAATCGTTTTCATGATCGTGGAGTCCACTCTGCCCTCCCTCCACCCCAGCCCAGAGGACGGCCACCCTGGGAGGCTGTGCTCCATGTTTCAGGCGGCATCGCAGCCCCGCAAGGCTGTCCCCCTCCTACCTCTCTGACTGTGCTCCGTAGTCCAAGGTCACCACGCAGGACCCACCTTGCTCTTTCTAATCTCTGTGTCGCCCCCATCATGCTGCTCCCCCCGTGGCCCCGTGGCCAAAGCCCCCTGGCCTCTTCCCAGAAGCTTCCCTGTCCCTCTGGCAGGCAGGGTTTCCCTTCTCTGCACATCGCAGGAGTCCTCCTTGTCCCTTTCCCATACCTCATGGAATGTGCCAGAACAAGTCCCTTCCTGCACTGAGGGCCACCAGAGGCACCCTAAATGTGCCTCCCCCTCCTGGGAGGGACAACAGGATGACGGCTAAGATGGAGGGCGTGACAAAAGGGCCCTGGCCAGGCCCCTGGGCTCCCTCACATCCTGGCTGTGACCTCCGGCACTATCATCACTGCTCTGGGATCACAGAAAGGTCCACGTGAAGACTAACGGGGAAACTTCCTGCTACCTCCCACCACTTAGCAGATCTCGAGCAAAGAGACATAGAACGGTGTGGGCGCGGACTGAGAGACGGAACCCCTGGGCCCGTGGGTGCGGCCCTGTGGAAACAGCAGGGCAGTTCCTAAAAACATTCAACACAGCATCAGCACATGACCCTGCCATCCCACTTGGGGGTACATAACCCTGTGCAGGGGAAAACAGGGCCTCAAGGACATATTGTACCCCCATGATTGTTGGCACCATTCATGGCAGACCAAAGGTGGAGCCCATCAATGTATAAATGGATAAACAAAATGTAAGCTACACCTATGCCCCAGACCAAATGTCTGTGTCCCCCTAAATCCTTGTGTTGAAACCTAATCCACTTCTTAGGAGGCAGACAGGAAGATCGTGAGCATAAGACCAGTCTGGGCTACATAGCAGGACCCTGTCTCTAAATAAGTAGATAAACAAACAAATAAACAAACAATCCCCAGCAGTGAAATTTGTAAAGACCCCTCTGGGGTGTTGTCCAGGAGACTTCCTGCCTCCTTTGGTATCTGAGTCCTCACTGGATTGTTCAGCCTGCCCTGTGCCTTCTGCATTCTTATGTAACCTATTCCTAGATGCCCAGAGGCACCTTATGCCCCCATCCTCCCACCTACTTAGTGCCAGCAACAATGCCCTTTAGGACACTGGGCTCAATCCTACCTCAGGGCCTTTGCACATACTATCCTTGTTGCCTGTGATTTTCAGCCCCCTAAATCACACATGGTGACTCCTTCTCCCTCTCTAGATCTCAGCTCAGAAGTCACCTCCTCAAAGAGAACCCCTCACCCTGACCACCTCCCAGAGGCAGTCTCTTCCTCTGTCACTCTCTATACCTCCTAATTTTATTTCCTTTCAGCACGGTCATTGTTGCTACAGTTTGAATATGTTTTCTAGATTGCATGTTTTGGAAACTTAACCTCTAAGTTCGTATGTTAGTGGTAATTGGACAGGGCCCCTGGGGAGGTCATTAGGATTAGATAAATTCACTAGGTCCAGACCCCTGTGTCTCCATGCCATTGGTGGTTTCCTAAAAGAGGAAGAGCGATCTGAGCTGGCACTCTCATGCAATGGCTTCTTCTTTTTTGCCATTTGATGGGCTCTGCCATGTGACAGTGTAGCACCAAGGGCCCTCATATGCTGGCACCACGCTCCTGGATTCCCAGTCACTGGGGTTTTGCTGCAGCAGCAGAAAACCAACCAAGACCCCCATCTTCCTTACCTCGCTCACTTCTGCTCGTTTCTGGGTTATGGCCTCGCTGGCCTCCTCCACCTCACTGGACGCCCCCCAGGCCTGGCCTCGCCTCTCTTGTCCTCTGCTGTGTCCTATCCTCCCATGACATCATCAGACACGCTGTAGGTACTTGGTAAATACTGGGTGATGGGCTGAGTGGGTCCCAGTTGCCTCAGTGCTGTCTCAGAGCCCTCATCCCTTAGGTGGGGATGTGACACGCAGCCTGCAGGTGGTCACAAGGACTCAGGAAGGTGCCCTGAGTGCACAGCCGGGCCACGGGAGCTCCGTATCAGCTGTCATTACAATGCGGAGCTCAGCCCCTGCACAGGACGAGGGCTCCGGGAAAAGAGCGAGGCAGTGCTCTGCCCAGGGTAACAAAGCTGCCCTTGAACTTGACCCATCTCCTAGGCCAGGGAGCAACTTCCCTGCTGAGGGGGCTGCACGGCCCCCATCCTGGCCACCTGGGGGACGCCTAGGCAGCTACCCCGACATGCATCTCAACCAGCTCTCTCAGCCTCCCGAGAAGCCGCTGTGACCTCCCCGCCTCCTGCATGTTGACATTTGAGCAAAGAACACAAAACGCACTGAATAAATGTTACGGTCTTATGGACAGGAAGGAGAGCTGAAAGAGAGTCTTCAGGGGGAAGGCGGCTGGTGTGGAGCCCCAGGCTGCGTGGCCTCCTGACTGCTGGGGTCGAGGTCCAAAAACAGCAGACAGCTACTGGCAGGCGCTACATTCCTGGACCCAGGCGCAGCAGCGGGCACAACGCAGACAGTGCCCAGAGAGAAGGCACAGCCCCAGGGCCCACTTCAGTCTTTTCTTTTTCTTTTTGGTAAGAAACACACCCTTTCTGGGGCTCCTGGGGGAGGAGGGCTCTGCAGGAGACATTTACTGATACCCCAACCTTCATGGTGCCTTGGGCAACTGCCCCTTCCTCACGACCCACAGGCCCCCGAGCTCCTGCCAGCCAATCAGGTGCTCCTGCCTTGGCTCTAGACTCTTGAGAAGCAGGAACACAAACAATGGTGGGGAGCCTCCTGCAGGCTTCACCCTTAGGCCCCCCACTTCCATCCTGGGCCTGCCCACACCAGGACAGGGCTGACAACCCAGGAATCACACTGCCAGAGGTTCTAGGAGCGCAGGAGTCCAGGCACCTGCGCGCAGACACATGCCTGGGTCTGCACCAGTGGGGAGTTCAATCATCTCTAACGCACTAAGATATGTGTGGGCTTTCTCTCTCCTCCTTCCGAGTGGCTCAATCAGGGGCATGGGGTGGCCCAGCTTCAACCACCAGAAGGTACCCCACCCTAGGGCATGTGGATGACACGAATCTGCATCCCGGAATAAATCCTAGGGCAGAAGTGCCCATAAGACCACGCCGTCCCTTCCACTCTGCTACAGGAGGGAGAAAGATTTTCTTAAGCCACTATAGCCTGCAGCCTTTGCACTGTGGCATCCGATCCCGTCAGATCTTGGAAGCCAACCACGGTTGGGCATGGTTAGTACTTAGATGGGAGACCACCTGGGAACACCAGGGGCTGTAGGCTTGGGAGAAGGACCTGGCAACCCACTCCCCAAAAACAATCAGCCATTGAAAACCCTATGAACAGCAGAGAAGCACTAATACTGTTTCTCCTGTTGTACATAGGGTCGCTATGAGTCAGACACTATGAGTTGGACACTGACTTGACAGCACCTAAAAACAACAAACCACTATATCTGGGCTCTTCCCTTGCAGCAGCTCAGCTGCCTAAAAGGTAATATACAGTGCACTGGTCAGAAACAGAAGATGAGAGGACAAATCCCTTCAGGAGGAACTCAGGGAAGAGGCCAGAGTCCAGGCAGCAGGGCCAAGCCCCTTCCTCCAGTCTCCAAGGAGTTCCTGGGTGTGGACGGCGAACGATCACCCAGGGCCTTCCTGACTCCCGCCGGCCCTTGGCCTCTGTGGCCGGAGCTCACCTTTTTCTCATCTCCGCCCTGCAGGAGGTGTAGGGTGCTCCTGCGGTCACCCTCAGCGTGCCTCAGGGCGCTGCCGTGGGCCTGGGGCAGGCCTGAGGGCGGGGAGATGCTGCGGCCCTGTGGGTCCACCCACGTGTAGATGTGGTTGGTGACGTAGCCCCCGGGGATGCGGCCAGCCGAGTACACCGACAGCACCAGCTTCTTGGAGCCCTTCAGAGCCTAGAGAGAAGGAGACACAGAGTTAGCGGGGAGCAGGCACTCCCTCCTGGCCATTATAGGACCTCACTTCCTCTAACACCCCCACGGAGAAGGAGCTCAGCCCCTAAGGCTTCTTTCCCCCTAACCCTTAGTGGTGGCCTGTGGAAATGGGAGCATCTGCTCTTCCCACCCCTATTAATCATGGTCCAAAGCAAGAAATTTGATCTCATAGGATCCCTGTACAGAAAAGTATGAACCTAGCAGGCGTGAGGTTGGGATTTAGCTCAGCTGGTAGAGCGCTGCGCTGCAGTCTCTGAGGTCCCGAGTTCAATTCCCAGCACTGCAAAAATGGGAAAAGGACCTAGCAATCCACTCCCAAGGCAATCCCGAAACAGTCAGCCATTGAAAACCCTATGTGGGTCTCTATGAGTCGGATACCGACTCGACGGCACCTAACAACAACAACAACAAGAAGCAGGCATGAGGCTGCTCTCCTTAGAAGGGCCTATGTGAAACCAGAGGTGGTCAAGCCTGCGCGGTGGTGCACGCCTATAATCTCAGCAACTCGGGAGGCAGGAGGATCACAAGTTTGAGAACAGAGGCAGGCTCTGCATAATTTAGTGAGACCTTGTCTCAAAAAGTAATGGGCTGAGGGTACAGCTCAGTGGTCCAGCACTTGCAAAGCATGCAAGCATGAGGCCCTGGGTTCAACCCCCAGTACCAGGAAAAAAAAAAAAAAACCACAGATGTTGTAGCACTTGCTTTTAATCTCAGTTATTCAAGATGCTGAGGCAGAAGGATTGAAAATTAAAGGTAAGAGGCAGCCTGTGTAACTTCGGAGACCCTGTCTCAATATAAAAAAGTAAAAAATGGGCTGGCGGTGCAGCCCAGTGGTAGAGCACTTGCAAAGGTGCTGCAAAAAGAAAGAAAGAAAGAGAGAGAGAGAGAGAGAGAGAGAGAGAGAGAGAAGAAAAAGAAGAAAAGAAAAAGAAAGAAGGGCCTGTGTGAGAGGCTGGCCCTTGGCTGGTGCCTGGGAACTTGGACTTAAAGTGTCCCCTCCAGCCTCTACCCGAGGCACACGGTTCACCGTGCTTAGACAGCATATTCAAACAGTGGGGCTTATGTGGAACACCTGTCCTCTTTCTGGGGGTCTGGAACACAGGTACAGTAGAGGTGCCAGGGTGCCCGGCCCCCAATAAAACCCTGAGCGCTGTCTAATAAGCTTCCTGAACAGCCTGTGTCTCCCACATGTGGTCACAATTTGTGGCTGCAGGAATTACGTGCAGGCAAGCAGACCCCGATCTTACCGGCACCCTGACTTTGCTCTCCAGAAGTGTAAGAAAATAAAATTCTATAGTTTAAGCCACTCTAACTGTGGTATTTTTTTACGGCAGCCACAGCTGACAGTGTACCTCATACCTGGGTGCTTTCTCCATGCGAGTATCTATACATCCTGAAGTTTTATACTGCCATAAAAATCAGATGGACAGCTGGGTGCGGTGGCACACACCTGTAATCCCAGCAGTTCGGGAGGCAGAGGCGGGAGGATCGCAAGTTCAAGACCAGAGGCAGTCTGTGTAACTTAGTGAGACCTTATCTCAAAAAGTAAAAAAATGGGCGGGGGGTGCAGCTCAGTGGTCTAGCCCTTGCAAAGCATGCAGGTGCAAGGCCCTGGGTTCAACCCCCACTACCGAAAAAAAAAAAAATCAGATGGACAAAGCATTCGTAATGGCCCGGGCATGCGATATATCTAATGTAAAGTAAGGTCAATGGGCTACAAGTCATGACTTCTAGGATGATCTCAGTTATGTGCAGAGAAAAATGGTACAGGAGAAATGAAGCAAAATAGGAGGAGCATGCCAACACACTTGGTGTTTCTCACATGGCACTGTGGGTGAAGGGTAGTCTGCTCTTCTGGTTTCTCAGTATCTTCCAAATATTCTAGAATGAGGGTACACTGCTTTCACTATCAGAAAAAAAATAATCTGCCTAGAAGGGAGAACACTAAGCTCTCTGGCTCGCCCTAATGTGCTGCATTAGGTTCTTTGATGGACAACCTGGGACCAAGTGCTGATCTTTCAGACAGTGGGGTGCCTGGCTGCCATGTAACCCTGCCCCAGGGTAGGATGAGTGAGCGGGAGGCATCGGCCCTCCTCTCCAGCTAAATGCCAGTCCCTGGTGGAGGGACAGTGAGAGCATGGTGGTGCTCCAGAACTCCGCTTTTAAAAAAGATCCTTGAGAAGATGAGCAGGGAAGGATTGGCAGTATTCACTGAGTGCTCCCCGGGGCTCCCTGCTGGCAGGGATAATCAAATCTCTGTCAAGCTGGAGATGCAGCATCAGAGGGGCCTAAAAGCAGGTGTGCTTCAGCCATGGCAGAGTGGGAAGGGGGTGCCTGGGCACAGGCAGTGTCTGCAGAAGCCTGAGGCCACCCTGCACATTCCCTAGGCCCCTTGGTCTTCCTGATTCCTCTTCCTGCCCCTGCTCCCTGCACGCCCTCCGATGCCATTCCAACCTGCCTGGCTGCTCCTCTGACCCTCTTAGGCACAGTACAACACCGAGCCTTGCCACTTTCTCAACAAGGGCCAACATGTGTGCCAGGCCTAGTGGGGAAAAGAGTGAGCAGCACTTGATGAGGGAAAAAAAACATCAACCGGAGCACAGTAGGTCCTCACCAACCAAGGGCCTACTGTGTGCCAGGCCTAGTGGGGAAAAAAAGTGAGCAGCACTTGGTGAGGGAAAAAAAACATCACCTGGAGCACAGTAGGTCCTCATGATACTTGTGCCTGGTGAAAGACAAATCTTGGCCTGTCACACAGTAGGTCTTGAGAAAAGACTGGCCTGAGTAAAGAAAATAAACAGTTCCCATAAAAGATGGTCAGGCGTTGCCCTGCAGCCATGTTTTATCAGTCACCTGTCATCACTAGAGCAGAAAACAACCCCCAAAGAAACCTATGGAGGGAGAGATTTATTGGGAGCTCGCAGTGAGAAGATCAGTCTATAACGGCAGTGGGGCAGGTGTGGCGATGGCAGCAGGACCCGTGACAAACGACCTCCCGGCGTGGCCAATAACAGGGAGCTTCCCAGAACCACAGGGTCTGGGTAAAAACCTCCAAAGGCCCACCCCCAGCGACCCTTCTACGAAGCTGAGTCCTACCTCCCAAAGTTCCATGACCTTCACAAACAGTGCCACTACCGGGGACCAAACGTCAACGCACATGCCCTCTGGGAGAAACTGTATATTTAAATCATGACTGGCGTCAGTCTGGAAGGGTGTGCTGGAGTGAGGAACAGAGGAAGGTAGTGCAAAGAACACACATGGGTTGCGCAGGAAGGTAGAAGGATGTTGAGTCACATTTCTACCACCTGTTTGCTGTGGGGCCTTAGACAGGTGGCTTGCCCTCTCAAAGCACTTTGTGTGAATGCGGAGAAGGACAGTATCCACCCCCACCAGGGTTGTTGTTGTTAGGTGTCATCCAGTCATGTCCATTTCATAGACACCCTCATAGGGTTTTTGATGGCTGATTGTTTCAGGATTGCCTCGGGTGTAGATTGCCACGTCCTTCTCCCATTTTTGCAGTACTGGGAATCGAACCCAGGACCTCAGAGACTGCTGAGTGGCACTCTACCAACTGAGTCAGATCCCAGCCCCCAGAGTAGCATGGATTAAATGAGACAATGGGCATGAAATCGGGAGCCTCTGCACATAGTAGGTGCTCAGCGGATGGCACAGCTCCATTCCCTGTCTCCCAGGGCAGGTTTCCATGGAGAAGGGAAACCATGCCACAAAGAAGCATTGTCCAAGGAGTTAAAAAGGAAAGCGAGGGCAGGAATAGAAAACCAGGTGGAGAGCGTCATTTGTATTCTCCCTCGCCGGCAATAGTAAAATCCTCTTGGTCAGGTCTATAAATAGGCAAGCAGCAACCTTGGGAAGGAGGGAAGGTTAATGCCTTTGATGAGAGCACCACAGAGAGCAGGCGCTGCAGGGGCCCGGCCGGGAGGTCACTCAGCTTCCACACCCTGCCCGTCCCAGTGTGCTCCACAAGGGAACCTTGAAAACCCAAGAGGGGAAGGGGTGGCCGGGGCAGAGATACTAGAGGCACAGCCCAGGATGAAGGGGGCCGGCCCTGGACAAGTCCTCACCCCTCGGAGCCTCACAGTCCCCATCACCAGACTGTGGGGCCAGAGAATCTGACAGCCATTCAAACTTAGAACATTCTGGAATCTCTGATGTTGACTCTTCCTTGTGGATCAGCGTGGTTTTCAGTGGCTCGTGGCGGGCAAGAATGTCATCATCCTTAGCTGCTTGCTTTGTTTTTCTGGCAAAACTGAAGGAAATAAGATTTCTGAACCAGCACTTTGCCTATCTCAGCAGCTCTTGGAATAGGGTCTTGGTTCATTAGAGTCCTGGGGGTGCAGCTCCCTCCACTGCTCTTTAATTAACTCAAATATGTGTGCATCTCATGGGAAAGGAGAAGGGGAAGGTCTAGGAAGTCCTTTCTACCTTCTCACCACAGTCTTCTCTCCTCCGGTTTTACAGCCAACCACTTGTGCTTATCTTAAAGGGCATCAGTAAATGGAGAAGTTAATGCCTAAAGAAAGCAGGGGTACCTTCTCCCCTGCTCACCCCTGAGGCTCAGGCCACTCATCTGTACCTGCCTCAGTGGCAAGCAGGGGCTGAGGCCGCGGGGCTGGCCTGTGAGGCGGAAAGCTGGCCTGTTCTGCTGGGCCACAGGCTTGCTAAGTGACCTGGCGCTGCTTCCTCCCCTTGCTGGGATTTGGTTTTGCCACTGGCAAGGAGCAAGTTGGAGGTAGGGATTGCTAAGGTCCTGCCCTCCACTGAATGGATTGACATAGTGTCTGCAACAATGGGCTTAAACATAAATAAGATCGTGTGCCTGGGACAGAATCGGGAAGTATTTTGATCTGCTGTACATAGGGTAGCTAGGAGTCGGACTCGACTCGACAGCACCTAACAACAACAACAACAAGGTCCTGCCCCAAGTGAACTTCTGTGTTTCTCTCATTCAGGGCTGCACATTGATCATGGTCATGACAGTAGAGGGATCAGGCCTTGAGGACATGCAGGGATGGACTCCAGGCAGGCCTGCTGGCCAGTTGTTGCTACCAACTCACTTACCCAGAACCCTCAAACCCTGCCCAGATCTGGGATTCTGAGGTTCTATATCAGCTGGGAGGCCCAAGATTTCAGAAAACATCAGCAAGGTAGACAGAGCATCTTAGCGGTGGCGGCAAGATGCACGCTCCAACTTGGCAGTACCAAAGACACCTGAAGGCCGGGGAGTCATCCCTGCAATGGGACTAGAGCTGTGTCCTTGCTCTTTGTGCACAGCCACCTCTGAATGGTAAATCACATGTAACACCCACCTGAAAGTAACCTGCATGGTCTCCTTGGGGATGCTGCTGACCTCTGCCAACCACACCCATCTCCAGCTACGGCAACCCTGAAGGACCAACCAGTCTTCCTGAATCTACGGCCCACCAGCTGTGCCATTTCAGGCAAGTTACCAAACTTCTCTGTCCATCTGTTTTCTCTCTAGAAAACTGAAGATCAACATTCCACTCCCTCTGTAGGTAGAGGAGCATTCAGAACCATGAGGTCCGAGGGAGTCCACTGCAAGCAAGGGCGGTTACCAGAGCGCTATGTTCCCACACTTGTCATTATAGGTGACTGGCAAAACTCAACCCAGGGGCTTGCCTGCATTCCACCACCAGCTCAAATGACAGAGCAATCCCGATCTGACCCGGCAGACGGCACGGCTCAGATACTATCCATCACCAAAGACCATTCAGGCAGCACGTTATGATTATAGAAATGTCCATTGCACATGCACGTCTGCAAATGTAATAACTTGCTATTGGATTGATGCTCTCCAGCGGCAAATTGCATCAATCAGCTATCTGGAGCTGACTCTGTAGTCCCCCCAAGTCACAGACCAGGCTGACATGACTCCCTGCAACAGGAGACGGAGGAACAGACCAAAGAGGCCACAGGGCAGCACTAGGAGAACGTGTTAACACAGCAGATGTGCCTTGTTCAAAACCACACGCCGGACAGGAGCATGAAGTGGACCCCAAGGGCACAAGACCCTCAGGTGACTGAGCCCGTGTGAAGAAGTGTTCCCGAGAAGTCCTGAGCAGGGACACATGACGGTGAGTCATCCGCCTTACTCCACGGCGGCCTTTTCTCTCTTTGAGAACAGACTGACGGCCTCGGAAAGAACTGCTCTAACAACCACAGTAGTGAGGGAGGAAAGGACAACGTGTGCCTGCCCTTCCTGGCCCCACCTTGCCGGATGGGGCTCTGGGTTCAGGCGCACTGGACAAGGATCTTCACTCTGCTGATGCCTTGCTGGGTGAGACCGAGCAAGCTACCTAATGCTTCTGTGCTCATCTCTGCCTGTGAAAACAAGTGTTGCAAGGATTATTAAGAAAATGCATATTGCCTGTACAGTACCTGGCACATAGTCCTAATTCCCTACTATGTTAATTTCCTTCCTGACTCTGCCAGCTACTTCTCCCAAATGCAAGCCAAATGCAATTTCTAAACCTCTAATCTACGTGGATACAAATACATGAGAAACTCTAGCCACTCCCTCACCCTCCAACTTCCCTCCTCTAGGAAACGTCCTTCTCTCCTCAATCCACACTCCTTATATCTGCCCTGCTTTCACCATTCAGCTCTTCCCCCACCACCTCCAGGCAGCCTTCCCAGATTGTAACTGACTCTCTTCCAAGGGTCTCCAGCATGCTTCTGTGTTTCTCTTGCCAGCAATACTATAGGCTCAGTCACCTTCCTCATCCTGTCTTTAACACAAGTTCCTTGAGATATATTTTAGATCTATTTGCTCTATAATCTGACCTTTCTCCTTTGCATTCATCCATTTCCCCATCCATCCATCTACTCATTCAACTAAATATTTAATGAGCTTTCTGCATTGCCAGGGAGTCCCCAGGAATCTGTTTGAATTAGGGCACAGACAGAGCAGCACCTGAGATTTGGAGTCAGACAGACCTAGGCCGCCAGCCCATGCTCCTCCACATCATGGTGAGTGTCAAACACTCCGGCCCATGGGGAATTTGGAAAGAGCCACCAAAGCCAAAGGAGCACTTAGAGCCACAGCTCTGAAGCCAGGCTAGGGATTCCCATCCTGGCTCATCCCCTGTAGCCTTGGGCGAGTGACTTAGCCAATCTGTCAGCAGGGCATAAGACTGGATAACAGCAGTATTATCTCACAGGGCCATTGCGAGGATTAGTCAATAAATACAACATAGTACCTGGGGTACAGGTGAGAGCTCCTAAAGGGCCAGGCGTTATTCAAATAAAGAACCCAGAACCCAGAGTGCAACCATTCACGGCAACCATTGCTTCATTTTGCTCTCTGTCCTTTCTGCCTTCTTCTGGCATTTTACAAACATGGGTAAAATGTACATACATAAAATTATCTTCCGGTTCTTACATAAATTGACTTATACTGAACGGTTCTTGATCCATCTTTTTTTTTTTCCCAGCTAAAATTTGTTTTGGGCTGGGATTTAGCTTAGTTGGTAGAGTGCCACTCTGCAGTCTCTGAGGTCCCGAGTTCGATTCCCAGCACCACAAAAATGGGAGAAGGACATGGCAACCCACTCCCAAGGCAATTCTGAAACAATCAGCTATGGAAAACCCTATGAGGGTCGCTATGAGTCAGACACGACTCAACGGCACCTAACAACAACCACAACAACAACAAGAAAAATTTGTTTTAAGAATTTTTTCCTCCTAAAGTCAGTGAGGTTAAACTCATCCCTTTCCTCACTATATCCCATTCCCTGCCAGGAACTCGCCACCATGACTTCTTACCCCCTCATAATGGACATTGACATAGTTTCTCATTTTCTGCCAACACAAACACCTGCAGTGAGCATCCTTTGAAATGTCACTTTGAATTGCATGCACACCTAATTCTCTGGACAGAGGAGAAACTCCTGAGGCAGTGGGCCGTGCATCTTTGTTCCTGTGCACAGGTCTCTGGGAGCATGTCTCCTGGGGCATGCTGCACTCCCTGTGGTGGTTCCCAGAGTCACCTGCAGGGGGAAGCACGGTGCCACCAGGCCTACAGAAACTTTTGCCTTCTCTGACATTGGATGGGGCTGGGTAGGACCCTTGCAATGGTTCGGCAAGGCAGCGCTCCCCCTGGTGCAGGAATTGCCTTTATGCTTTCTTCCACAGGCTCTGGAAATCTCCCAGTTTAGGCAAATCTTGGCTCTGTCTTCCAACTCCAGCTGGGGGCTAAATGTTAGGCCCTAAAGTATTGCAAAGCACCAAAATAAAAAGGGTAACTTGGTGGTGCTGTAGGATAGGAACACCGAGTTTTCCATTTTTTTCTTTTTTCAGTAATTGGGGGTTGAACCCAGGGCCTCACACATACTTTTGCAAGTGCTCTACCACTGAGCTGCAACCCCTAGCCCATTTTTTACTTTTTCAGTCAGAGTTTCACTAAGTTACACGGGCTGCCTCTGGCTTTGAACTCGTGATCCTTCTGCTTCCATCTCCTAAGATGCTGGGATTACAGGTGTGCACCGCCATACCCAGCTTTTCCCTAAGTTTTATTGCTAGAAAGCCTCCCAAACATTTCACCCCTTCCTAGCTCTGAGATTTCAGACAAGTTATTTGGCCTTCCTGGGCCTTAGCTTTGACACTTGTTTATGGGGCTGCCTACCCTCATGGTGCCTGCAGCTGTAGCACTGTGGTATCCGATCCTGTCACATCTCAGAAGCTAAGCAGGGTCAGGCCTGGTTAGTACTTGGATGGGAGACTGTCTGGGAACACCAGGTGCTGTAGGCTTGGGAGAAGGACCTGGCAACCCACTCCCAGAAATACATCAGCCATTAAAAACTCTATGAAAAACTCTATGAATAGCAGAGGAGCACTAACAAAGTGTTTTGCCTGTTGTACATAGGGTCACTATGAGTTGGATACTGACTTGATGGCACCTAACAACAACAACAACCCTCATAGAGTTGTGTGGACTCAGTGAGGACTGAGAAGATGATCTTGCACTGGGCAAACAGGGGTTAATTCTGTTAATAACAGCAAAATCCTGATAATAGCCACATTCTTCCCCTTGCACAGATGAGGAAGGAGACCCGTGGCGGTGATATGTCTTATGCAAGGTCACAAAGGGTAGAAGAGAGAGGCTTGAATATGAATCTTGGACTCTGCAAACAGGTGCCCCACTGCCACCTCCTCACTGACCACTCACCACCAGCTTGAGGGGGCTCAGGCCACACAAGGCCAATCCTATATCTCATCTCAACACAGAGAGGGACAGGTCTTACAGGCTGCAGACCAGTGGGACCCTTCCAGACTCCCAAACCCTGAGTAGGTACCAGGGACAGCACACAGCCTGGAAATACCCTCCCCATTCATCCCCGCATTGGGGCAGGACGGAAATGGCCAGTGTGGACTCTGCTCCAGCAGAGTGTCTTAATGTCACAAGAACGGAAAGCCCTAATCAGCACCGTCTTCAGACTCCTGTCCACACCGTTTTCCTTAGTGCTAATGACCTCTCACTGCTTCCAGCCTTCTCTCTCGGCGCCCAAACCAGCCCTGCAGAGCAGCCAGAGGGGCCTTTGGAACAGAAGTGGCCCTGTCTCCTCTCTGCCCAAAGTCTCCCTGGTGCCACTGACGCCCAGGGCCAGCTCCCTGCAGTGCATCTCAGGCCCCGAGAGCCGGGCCCTGCTGCCTGGCAGCCTCAGCCCCTGCGGGGCCACCTGAGCTTTCTCACAGTATCAGGTACTCCCGGCTGGTTCTTTTCCACTTCAGGCCTTTGCATGTGCCACTCCCAGTCCCTGAAAGTCCCCATGTCAACATACTTCTTTACACAAGTGATTATCCTACCTACACTGCTCTTGATAGGCCCAGAAGGAGGGAGATTTCTCTGGCTTGGTCCCAGGTGTATCTATAAGTAGAACATATGGGAGGTGCAAGTGATTCCGCACGAACCCACACACCGAACACAGGCAAGGAAGCTTTCCTTTTGGAATGGGCTGCTGACGGGAGACGTTACATCTCTGCAAGTATGAATGACTTCTCCAGCAGAATAGAAATAAACCATTCATTTCCTTCTCTCTCTCTTTCTTTCTCCTTCCTTCTCTTTCCTTTTCTTTCTCTCCCTTTCTTTCTTTCTTTTTTTCTTTTTTCTTTCTTTCTGTTCTTTCTTTCCTTTTGTTGTCTTTGAGATAGGGACTCAACTATGTAACCCAGGTTAGCCTTGAGCTCGCTACATAGTCCAGGCTTCCCTTGAACTCTCCACCTTCCTGCCTCTGCCTCCCAACTGCTGGGTTTATAGGTGAGCACCCAGGTGCTGATTTATCTTTTTGCCTAGGTTCTAGGAAGCTCAGAATCCAATATGAAGATCAAACATGCATGTGCACGTGCGTGCAAGCACACAAACACACACACACAAAACCACACACACTTTCTATTATCATTTCTTACCCATTTGCCTTTTAAATGATGTGCTTTTTCAGTTTTAGTCACTCACTTTTGATATACATAGGGATGTTAATTATAAACATATGGACAAATAAGTAAAGAAGGTATGTAGAGTCTAAAGAGGGCATGAAATCACACAAGTCTCATGGGGGATGCTTAATAAAACAATTGCTGAGTGGATGAACAAACTAAAATCTAAGCACATATCCAGCCTCATACACCTCTGCGCAGCTGGAGGCAGAGCCACTTTCTGCAGATGCTCGGGTAATTAACAGCTCTGCTGCTTCCTCCCGCCTCTCTCCGATCACTCCCCAGAAACACTTTGCAGCTGCTGAGTTGAGTCTAGGAACGCATGTCATTGGTAAACATTCCCTGAAACAAAAGTCCAAAAATGGTTACTCCTACATTCTTTTGAAAGACGACGTCCATAAGCAGTAGTGTGGTAAGAATTCATTATTTCTCAAACCACCATGGCTTCATGGTAGCATCATCAACATCTGTGTGTCCTCTGGGGAGCCAAGACATGGCCCACCTGCTGCAGGTGGCCCCGACGCTGGCCTGAGCTGCTGCATCCCTGGGGAAATTGACTGGTCTGTGGGGCACCTAGGATCCCTCCCGGGCCCCTCCAGGAACACGGCTCAACATAGCATCCGGAAAGCGTACATCGTATGTATGAAAGAGAGCTGCATGGAAGCAGGGATTCCTTGGAGGCGGAAGTGTGGCTGCTTAAGAATAAAGACTAGAGGAGGTAGCAAGGAAGTGGATGGTGACTAGACAGGACAGGAACTCAGCGATCTTCTCTGCTTGCGCACTGTCTGTAATGCTACTGAAATTTGCCTTTCATTTAAGCCTCACAGAGTAGAATTTTAAAAAATCAACTATTCATTCCTTCTTTCCTTTCTTGAAGACTTTGACCTTTTCCAACAGCTCTGTCAGAAGGAGGAAACTTTTGCTCCAGTCCTGGGAACACTGGGATCCCAAGGCTGGGGCAGAGACCTGACATTTGCAAGTCCCTGCTCACCACTGTCATCACCCCTATGTGCCTTTGTGAGACAAGGCTGCGCTGTGTGTAAAAAGCATCAACGATCAAAGACAGGGGGAGGGGGACCTGTCTGTGGGGATAGTGCTGCAAGAAATTTGCAAGAAGCTGACAGATAAGAATCACCACTCCTTGGCAAGGAACTACTCACAACATGAGGACAGAGCAGATTCCAGAAAGATATTGATTCCTTTTTAATGCAATTCTTCCATTACCCACTAAGCCCAGCTTTTAGTCCCTTATAATTTAGGCAAATTGCTTTATAAATGTTCTTCTTCAATTTTGTTTCTTTTTTCTTTTATCTTTAAGGAAGATCTAACAAGATTCTAAGAATCATAAATAGAATTGCTCAAGACGAGCCCCAGTGGGTTCCCAATGGAGTGCTTTATTGGCCAGGATTGATGTCCAAAGCACACCGATCCATCAGGAATATCTGTTTATATCAATGTCATTTTTTCGGCCCATGAGTGGCCACATTGGTGGAGTTTATTCTCCTCCCACACTCATTATATTTCTGTCCCTCATCTCTTTTTGACCATTCTCAATTGAAAAGGTGATGAGCTTCCAATTATGTCAGCCTCAGCCTGAAGAATCTGAATTCAAGGTGGATGGATCCACCATCTTTTAAAAACTGACACAGCAGACATTAGAAAGAAGATGAATGATAGATTTGACAGCACTAAAATGCAAAACTGTTATGAGTAAATGCATCAGATATAATAAGATATATACCCCAAATGTATAAATACATATACATATATGTAAACTAAAAACATATAAAGCAGTTCAACCTCACTATTTAAATGATGCAAATTAAAATAGGATACTTTTTGTCCGTCAGATTGGAAAAAGGGAAAAGACATATAATACCCAGTGTGGGCATGGCTGGGGAGAAATGAAGGATCTCACACACTGCTAATGTTGGTAGAAGGTGCAATAAAAGAAATTTCCTTCCCAAGAGCAGTTTGGCAACAGTGATCAAAAGCCTTCAAATTATGCCTCTCCTCTGAGCCAATGCCACCTCCAGAAAGACAGCTCAAGGAATTATTAGTGACTCACTTAAAGATTAATGTGCAAAGATGTAGAAAGCTGCAATATAGATAACACTTGAAAAACAAACTGTCCAACCAGAAGAAATTAGTTAAATAAATCATGTATCTTTCCACTATAATATATTAGGTGATCATTTAAAATCATGTTCTAGCAACATTTGTCAAGGTGGGAAAACAGTGATGATGCATTGCTTGGTGAAAGCAGTGGGCCAGAGAACTATGTTCACACTGGCAGACGTGTTGAGAACTCTCAATGCAAATGTTCACATGGTACCAGAAAGCCAGGAACCAAATAGCCAATAGTGATTCCATCCAGGTAATTATCTATGACCTTTGCTTTTTTCTTATGTGTTTTTCTGGGTTTTCCAAGTTTTTAAAATTGAAACCACACAGCTTGGGTCATTAAAATAAATACAGAAATAAATATGCACACATTTTATTTTAAGGGCCTACACAAATCCCTTTTTTCCCCGTGTTTCCAACAAACAAAACAAAACGGCCTGTGAGCTTGTCCAATATGCGCCAGGGTTGAAGACCAGCAGTCTCTAAGAAGAACCCCGTTTTTATCCTCCGTCCGAGATTCTGATGCTGCTTTTGTAGGCTTGTGGAAGAATTCACAGGCTACGCCATGCAACGAGATGATTTCACCAAGCACCAGTTTATTCTAACGGGGATTGACTTGTGCCCAGAGAGAGGGATCAGAGGAGAAAAGTTTAAGAGGAAAAAAACAGAAAAGCGTGCTAATGCAGCTCCTGTCTCTGAAATCTAGTTAATAACATGCACAGCACCTCCACGTACTCAGGAGACGGACGGCGAGGCCAGCGCCTGGCTTCCTGGCTTCTCATGGGTTTTCTCATCAAACGGCTATAAAACTGTTTCCATAAGGAAAAACCTTGAGGAGGAAATGTGCATATACAAACCGCTTGCTCTTGCCAGCCCTATACTGGGCTGTTCTCTCTGTGACTCTGTGACAAGCAGCCAGGAGCCGCAGCAGTGAACACGCACTTTGGAGGCAGGCAGAGCAGGGATTGAATCCCAGTCCCACATCCTCCCATCTGTATCTGATCTCCTCTCATGATTCCCAGTTCCTCTGCCCCGGAGCTACACGGAAGTGTGTGTGTGTGTGTGTGGGGTGCACGTTAAGTCCCAGCAGGGCTCTCAATGGTACATACAAGATTCAGTGGCGGGGATACTGATTAGGGTGCAATGGGTTATAAGCACCTCTTGTGTGTGATCTATTTTGTACCTTCTCCAGTGCCAGGAGGGGCAAACAGATACCAACACAGAGTTTCGAATGTAACAGTCAATCATCAATGGTTCAGACCAACAAAGGCGCCAGTGTTTAAATATGTTATCCACACAGCCATCAAACATCCCTGTTTTAGAGGAAAGGAAACCTGAACACAGAAGTTAAGTAACTTGCCTGCCGTTTCATCCTCATTCACATCACAATTGCACTGAAGAGGGATCTGAGAATCAGAGGCTCAGAAGTTAGGTCAAGAATCACAGCAACAAACAGCAGAGGCAGGCTTCAAACACACAGCTGGCTTCAGGGCCCAGGCTCAAGCACTGTGGGACGCTGCCTCTCTGATTCTGGTACTACCTGTACTGGTGACAACAGGCAAGTGACAAACTCTTTGCAAGGGATACTGTGAGCTTTTTGTCATTGTTGTTTGCAGTACTGGGGGTTGAACCCAGGGTTCCACACACACTTTCCAAGTGCTCCACCACTAGGCTGAACCCCAGCCCATTTTTTCCTTTTTATCTTGTGACAGGATCTCACTAAGTTATGTAGGCAGCCTCTGGTCTAGAGCTTGGGACCCTCCTGCCTCAGCCTCCTGAGTTGCTGGGATTACAGGTGTGCACCACGGCGCCCAGCTGTCCTATGAGGTTGAAATGAGCTGATAGTGACACTAGTGCTGGCCCCCTGGGAACCCCCACTTAACAGCAAGGTTATTACTCTATGAGGAGCAACAAAGGGCACAGTAGGAAATAGGTTATCTTGTCATGATGGAGGTGAAGCAGTTGCTACACTCAGGGAGTTGAAGGCACACAAAGGTTTTCCACAGACAGGAGCAATGACAAGGGGCAGAAAGGTCAGCTGGGGGTGCGGAATGCATTGAGGCCCGGCCTAATGGGAACTGTGGATGTCAACAGATGTCAAGAATCAAAGCCTTTTTTCAAAGGAGGCTGTGTTACCTGTTTGATCAACTGTGGATTCCCCTTGGCGAACAGCTGGAGAACTATCTGCAGGTAAAAGGAGATAAGATGCTGGGTAGCTTGAAGGCCAAGTTGAAGTGCACGGCTCTGCCCTAGTGGGCTCCCAGCTCGAGAGCAGAGTTCTGCGCAGAACACAGCTTGGTCGGATAAAAATACAGAGGTTAAAGATGGAGAATGGACTGGTGGGCAGATGAGCAAGACAAAACAGACTTCGAAGAGGCCACTGCCCAGCTGCAGTGACAGGGAGAGGAAAGTGTGGTCTGAGATGCTCCAGGGAGGAGGTCAGGCCTAAAGAGGCTCATTGCCTCGGGGCTGCTGCCATCTGCAATGGGGAGACTGGAGAGGAAGAGCAGGTCAATGCCACTAGCAGAGGACACATCCATGATGTGAGGACAGGAGGACAGGGGGCCATCAGAGGGCTGGGGATGAGCCACGCCTTCCAGAGCAAATAAAGATTATTCTCCATGCTGGAGAAGAGCTGAAAATACAAATAATATCAACTGGATACACCAAAAGGAAGCACAGATCCTGTTCAGACAGCAAGGCTAGGAAACGGGTAGAACCAGAGACTCTTGGGGGGAAAAGAGGAAGGAATTTGAGGGTATCTGTATTGCTGACCTTCAGAGTGACAGAAGGCCTCAGAATGGGAAGGACTCTTGGAGATTCTGGGGCAATCTGGGGAGCGTTTGATGTTCCTAGCACAGAAAGAGGAGGCAGGCAGAAGAAGGGATAAAGGACAGGAAGCTGGTCTGCTGGGTCCAGACACACCACATGATGCCAGCCCTGGCCAAGAGGATGGAAAGGGAGGAAGGAAAGCCCCAAACCTGATTTCGAAGGGAAACTTTCATGTGGGAAGTGAATTTCTGAAAACTGGACCACCTTTCTTTTTCTTTTTCTTTTTCTTTTTTTTTTTTTTGTGGTATTGGGGGTTGAACCCAGGGCCTCACACTTGCATGCTCTGCAAGTGCTGAACCACTGAGCTACACACTCAGCCCATTTTTTTTTTTTTTTTTTTTCACTTTTTGAGACAGGGTCTCTCTAAGGTACGCAGACTGCCTCTGGTCTCGAACTTGCAATCCTCCTGCCTCCACCTCCCCAGCCGCTAGGATTACAGGCGTGCGCCACGGTGCCTGGCTAGACCACCTTTCTTAATCAGAAACCTGAGGCCTTAATCAGAAACCATTTCAGATGTGGTTCAAATAAATCATGGTTTTTTTTTTGTTTTTTGTTTTTTGTTTTTTTTTTTTTTAAGAACAGAAGCCTGTGTGATCAAATCAGCACTCTTACCTGCATTAATTGCTTTAATGGACTCTGCAAACAGCCATTTCCTCTCCCTCTTCATCAGGGTTCCTGGGGAGCCCATCAGGGAGGGATGCTGGGGAACAAGGAGAGGGATCCAGTTGACCCAGGGACAATGCTGTCACACTCTAGGCTGCTGGGCCACGTATGTCTCCTCTGCCTCCCCTGTTTTTTAAAGCTTCCGGAGGCAGGCAGGGT
The DNA here is from genome assembly GCA_007922755.1 of Pedetes capensis. Taxonomy (NCBI): domain Eukaryota; kingdom Metazoa; phylum Chordata; class Mammalia; order Rodentia; family Pedetidae; genus Pedetes; species Pedetes capensis. The sequence goes on along the minus strand of VMDO01001109.1, from coordinate 60,627 downwards.
TACCCAGTTCCATTCACCCACTGGGCTTTATTGATGCCATGGCAGATACCAAAGGCCAGATAAGAGCAATTACATTTTTAAAGAAACTCTAGGTGGGAATATTGACTACGTTTAGTAAAAGACTCGGCAATTCAAACAGCGGCGACTGATCATGCAGTCCCTGAGTCCTGGTATTTTCTTCCAATGACACTCAAAAAAAAAAAAAAAAGAGAGAGAAAGAGAAGGAGATGAGAAGGAGAGTGGGGAAGGGGGAGGGGAGAAGGAGGAGGAGGGACAAAGCAGGCACACCAGAAGATTCTCAAAGCCAAGCAAATGCAGGCAATAACATTTTTCATCGCAGTGTCTGCAGCAGGACCTCCAGGAGCCACATTTTTCAAACTTTTGATGTGCAATGACAACAATGACTGGTTAGAACGAATAGCCAGGTTTCGTGGTGCAGATGGCTGAGTCACAGAGAAGGAAAGGGATCTGGCCAAGGTCACTGTCAAGTAACACTGCCCGTTGAACTCAGGTCCGCCTCCAAGGTCCCTCTGTAGCCTGTCAGGAACGAACCTCCCTTGCTGGACCTTCCAGTGTATGGGCTGACCGTGCACATGTGGAATCACATCTGGAATCTTACTCCAAAAGAGCTATCGATCGGGGCTGGATGGGTCCAGCTCTCTGGGGGAAGCTTTATGTGCATAAATGTTGCTGGCGTGGGGATTCTAAAAGAAGACAAGGCTTCCTCAACCTTAGTGTGGCTCAGACTTGCCTGGGGAGCCTGTTAACCATCAGACAAGCGAGAATCTGTGAATTGCCGCATGCACAGCCCCAGCACCCGGGGTTTGGCAAACACCCTCTCTGTTGCCACTTTATTACTTCCTCCTTGTAGCCTGCAGCTTTAGAACCCAGGAAAGAAGGCATCTTGGGATTGTGTATGGAAGGCTGATATATTTGCTTTGCATTCCGAGTTAAGGGGATGCTGATATTAGCAAACTCAGGTAGGGAGGAAAAATAGCCACGAAACTGGCTGCCAGCTGAAGCAAAGCCACAGGCAATTTAGCAGAAAGAACATGAATTCTCAAAGGAGGAAGGAGGCAAAGGTGCTGGGACTGGAAAAGAGAAAAAAATAAATTCACATATGTATTCTTGGTAGAGAATAAAGCAGCTTTTAAACATCTGTGTGGTTATCAGGGACTTGGCCTTCATCAGAATACTGGGGCTTCTTGAAACCTGAAGTATTTTTTTTCCAACAAGAATCCAGAAGATGTAAGATGTATCTTACCCCAAACTGGCTCATTGATTGCCTCAGAATGCATAAATGATTCTATTTTAGAATCACAGACACAATCAGGATGCCGAAATAACCCACTTCTGGGAATGTGGCTTTAAAATTAAGAGCAAAGTGACAAATGAACTCACCAAAGGGGTCTCACAGGGTGGATCTGAGCTGTAGAAGGGGGGAAATGCTATCTCCCACCCATGCCTAGACTACATTTTTTAAAAAAGGCCTTTCATTAAAATAGCAGTGCATGCCTCTAATCCCAGCGGTTCGGATACTGAGGCATGAGGATCACAAGTCTGAGGTCAGAGGCAGCCTGCATAACTTAGTGAATCCCTGCCTCAAAATAAAAAAAACTAAATGTGGGTTGGTAGGGGCAGCCTAGTGGTAAAGCACTTGCAAAGTACATGCAAGGGCTTGCTTCCACTCCCAAGAACAGCAAAAAAAAAAAAAAAAAAAAAAAAAAAAAAAAAAAAAAAAAAAAAAAAAAAAAAAAAAAAAAAAAAAAAAGAGGGTTCTAACGTTTCCACCTGGTGAGTCACTGCATGACCACAGGCACTCTGGAAGGAGGCAAGTGGGAGATGGCTATGCCCATTTCTCAACTCCAGAGACCGAGGTGCAGAGATGCCAGGGGAACAGCCCATGGCCGCTCAGCCAGCTTCATGGCAAAGCACACACTAGAGCCTATGTCCGTCCTTGACTTTTCCGTCCGGCACCCACCGGCTACCACTCATGGACTTTCTTCACATCTCACACCCAGAAACAGGGGATTCTGAACTCACCAGCACTGGATTAGGAGATCACTCCCTTCACTGGGTAAAAATTGACTTATTTATTAAAGTTCCCACAGTGTGCCAGGAGATGGGGCTACGGGCACAAGCAAGGCACAGGCAATCTCGGCTATCATGGAGGTTACTTGTAATGGGGGTGGAAGCCCATAAACAGACCCAAAGTAATGTCCTTCTAGTGGTGACGGTGCATGGAGCGAAAGCAAAGGAGGGTGAAGAGGTGGGGAACTGGGTGAGGCAGGAGTGCTGCTTTGGAGAGAGTGGCAGGCAAGCAGAGGTGTGAGGATGTCACAGCACTGAAAACGCCTGGTGACCTGTGGCCACGGCTGAGTCTGTGTCCCGCCCCATGAGACTCTGAGGATGGAGGCTATGTCTGCTTCATCTCTGACTCCCGAGTGTCAGCCACACACTTGTGGCAAGGTGAACACTGCTCAGATACTGTGTGGACAAATGGCTCCACCCGACGAGGAAGTGGGCTGAGACGTGCCTTTCTGCCTCGAGGGGAAGGTCTCTCAGTGGTTCTCCAAAGTGCCCCCCCCCCAATGTCAGGCACAAAATGTGACATCTGCATGCCTCCCAGGAGGGGACTGGCATTGTCTTCCAAGAGGCTGGCTACACAACCCTCAGGCTGGGTTTGAGGCAAGGAGGCCACTGGCTCCTACTCCCGATGGTGACCTTGGCCTCACCCATCTCTTCTTGATCACGATCCTCCTCACCTCCTTGCCTCCCCGGGGAAAGATTAAATGGCACAGGAGGGACAAAGGACCTGCTGTATAGGTCAGGCTCCTCTCTTCCCAATCGTGTTCCAGTAAAACAAAAGTAAAATGCAAATCAATGTAAATTCTGGATCTGGGTGATAATGTGGTGATGTGGGTTTGTCAGCTGTAACAAATGTACTGCTCTGGTAAGGCATGTCAACAAGGGGGAGGCCGTGCATGATTAGAGGCAGCAGGCATATGGGAAACCCCTGTCCTACTCGGGTTGGCTGTGAACGTAAAACTGCTCTCAAAAGGTCTATTAAAAAAGAGAGAAAAGTCCACAAATGCCTGGCCCTGTGGTGCTGTTTCCTGTAGCTGACACAACGAACACAGGGAAAAGAAGGGAGCGTTTGCTTCTCAATCGGCACCCTTTCCACCTTCCAGGGTGCAGAAGTAAAAGGGAAATGTCACTGTGCAGAAACTTTTAAAAAGCACCCCCGCCCTGTGGCACAATTAGACATGTGTGAGCTTGGAGTTAATATCACATTCTTGCTTGAGAGTTTGAAAAAAAAATATGAGGAAGAAAAGGAATCTGTTTTGAAAGATTTGTATTTCAGCCTCCAGCTATCTCCAGCCATTTAATGTCATTCCAATAATCAGATTCTTCAGTCCTGTCTGGGGACACTGAGCAGTGGGAACCCACGGCTTCCCTTCCAGGCCACAAAAGAGGCTTGGCGCCTAATCTTCTCTGCATGCCTGCTTCCATGCAAAGCCTTTTGCAGGATGGAGGGAAGATTAAGACTCCGAGGAGACGTGCGTGTGCTGCGAGCGTGTGAGGGCTGCGTGCACTTGACAGGTGCACACAGCCTGTGTTCTCCAGTGCGGCTGGAGGCAGAAAGCAACGACGCACACAGAATCCCATTGGTCGGGGGTTAAAGGACACGCTTCTCCTAGCAGTTTCATCCACATGATGAATCTCAGGCAAGTAATAAACAATTCTGGGTTTGTCGGCAGAAGGGGAACCACAGGAAAACAAGAGCAAGCGCTGGGGTGATTCTGTGTCTCTTTCATGTCCAGCTTCAAGTCAGGAGGCAAGAAATCTTCTACTGGAGGAATCTCAATTCTTCAAAAGGAAGGCACCCTCTTCTACACTACAAAATGCTTCCTTGATGTGAACAGTAAATAACCAGGTGAAAGACGATCTTGCCCTACATAGGTGTCATTTTTCTAAAACCCTCAGCGTCAGCTTGAGCCAAATAATCATACAAGGCGGGATCAAAGAAACGCACCCTCTCCCTGTACTGCATGAATTCCAGTCATGTGGCAAGCAACAATCTACCCAATCTAGGGCTTATGGGGAGTGAGCTTTCTGCGGGTCAGACAGACAGGGCCCACAGGACCCACACATGAATGCAGGGCCAGGAGGAAGCCCTCGCATACCCATGCTTCCCCACTGGAGGACAGGAAGGAGATCAGGGGGAGAAGCCACATTTCAGATCCAAAGGTGGAAGTGGTAATAACTTATAATGGTTTCAGCTAACCACGTACAATGGTAAAATGACAAATGTGTCACTTAGAAGCTGCTGAACCAAATATAATGACTTATATTAATTTGGACAGATTCTTCCCAGGTTGTTATACAAAGGAAGGGAGGGTGCGATAACTCTAATTAAATGAAAAGGGCCTGCAACAGCTTTTAACTTCTGGAATATTTCAAATTCTAATATGCTCCTTGGATTTACCTGTGGGCCTAATGAGACTGTAATGAAGCTGTTAAATTTTTATCAAGATTAAACACACACACACACACACACACACACACACACACACACACACGCCCTAGTAGCACCTGGATATCCCAAGTGATGCTACCTGCATAACCAGGGGACTCAGAAAGCAAGTGGGTAAGTGAATTTGATTTCCAGGGCTCCCACGGTGGTGCTGTTTGTGCCAAAATTCTATTGTTGGTTCTCATTTGCACTAGAATAGCCCCAGGGCCAGTGCTGCTGGGCCGAGAGATAGCAGTCCAGCTCTCATCAGTACAGGCTGTAACCCACTGATTTCTTGCTTTGGTACGATGCTACCCAGGAGGGCCAAGTTCTCATCTTCCAATTCTCAGCCAACTTTCTTTGCTTCAAAGGAAGGCAATTCCAAAAGAACAAGAAAACATCAGCTTAGGCATTCCTCATGCCTTCTGGGTAGCACATACCAAGAAAAGTCCAGACTCCTGGAGCTGGACAGGACCTTGGGCAGCACCTGATCCATCTTCCTTGGAGCACAGACAGGATCCGTGACTTGCCCAAGGCCACATAACAGGTGTGCAGCAGATCCTAAGGAGGCATCCCTGATATTTGGACTCCCTGGCCAATGTACCCAGCGTTTTTGCCTGAAAACCTTTGGACAATCTCCTCTTTTTGCTTTTACTAGTTGGGCTCCTGTTCATTCAAGATAGATTTTTTTTTTTCAAAAATCAAACATTTCAACGTAATTGCAATAGGAAGTGGCTTGCCTTATCTGGACCTGTCACTGCTGATTTGGCAAATGGTCTTCAAGAGAGAAATGGGAGCGCCGTTGGATGTGGGATAAAATCCTCAGTAAACTGCTTTGGGTAACAATGGACGCTTGATTTGTCAAAAAGAAAAGTGGAACAAACTGCTTAATCTCTGCTTTAAAAAGCTGCGGCTCTTTCTGATTCATAAACTCTTAAGTCATTTGACTCCTAAAATTGATTTTAATTTAATCTTCTTTATGTTATAAATGCACACATGCAATTAATCTCTTCTTTTGGAAAGCTCAGAGGACCCCTTCCCCTCTCTTTCCATCACAGAAGAAAAATAAAGATGTTAAGATCGAAAAGACATCTTCTCCTGAGAGGCAGTATCCTGGAACAGAAAAAGAACATAAGCAGAAAGGCCAGTGAAACCTGAATAAAGTCTGAAGTCCAGTGAACAGGAATGTCCATTTACCATCCAACCCTCTGGGGGTCCTGCAGCATGTGGTTTGTAAGGGGACTCCCTGGTGAGAGCAGTTGGGGCCTAATGGAGAAGCTAGGGTTCCTGTGTCTCACCCTGAAGGGACTTCACCCTCTTCGTTTGGAAGAAATGTGTCAATAGCTCTCCAGGTGTTCTTCTAACTGTCCCTGGAACCATCTGCACGTAGTGCAACCCTGCAGTGGCCTCCTCCTCCGTTTTAAATTCCACCCACTGCAAAGTCTATCCCCTTCTCCCCCCGGGGGTTAATGTGACACAAAGCAACAAGCATTTTTGCCTGTTGCTTCTCTAGGATCCTAACGGGTCCACACCCTGTCTAGATTATGTGTCTGGCGCTGGCTGGAAGAGGGGTAATGCTGGGCCAGGCTCTTGCTCTGCCTCAGCAGCCACCCTGGAGGAAAAAAGAGACACAGAGGGCAGCTCAGCTCACACAGGCTCCTCCGCCACAGGCCCACACTTCCAGGACTGTCCTGTTCCTATCAAGCTCACTCCTGGGCACATGTGTTCTTTCTCAGGCTTCAAGAACTCCATGGAAAGCTGATGTTTCACTCCACAAGCAGCAGGAGTAAAAGGGAGCCGAGGCCTGGTGCCTCTGGGTCTCATGGCTTTAGCAGCACCATGGTGCAGTTCACAGAGGTTCAGACAGAAGGTCCCAAGTGTGACCAAAGAAATGCTGGGAAACTGAAACTCACAGCTGAGCAGCTTGACCTTATGACACGGCTGGATCTGGGGTACACGCTGAACAGAGAGCCTGTGTTTTTAATGTGCAGGTTAACTGTCAGCCTTTCCAAAGTCTATCACCTCTTGATGATTAAGTTACCCCAGTCTCTTTAAATTGCCACTAAAACTGAATCCACATTTATAAATGACCATTTGGATGAAGGATCTTTAGAGCATAAATGTATCATCTGTGAACTCTAGACCTTTTAGGGCCAAGGCTAATGGACTACTTCTTTATAAATATGTGGCATGCTGCAGAAAGGGGAAAGACTGATGAAGGAGAGGAGACAGAGAGCAGGAAGGGAGGACCCACCACGAGCTTTGCCCACTGTACCCTAGGACAATCGAAGAGGATCAGCCTTTTCCCCGAAACTGCAAAGAGGGTTCCAAAAGCCTGAGGAGCCTCCCCAAAGATGTCCATAGGCAGGGAAACAAACAAGGAAGGCCAAGGTCAGAGACAGATGGTATGTCGTGGGTACTCAGCGAGGCAGTCACATCACCCACCTGGCCACAGATCACTGGACGGTACACAGCAAACAGCCCTGGACCTCTGCTGCCTAGGAGTTTCCCGGCAGCCGTAGAGCCCTGTTCAGAACGCCTGTGCAGAGGTGGCCCAGGAGGCAGGGAGAAAAGGGTGGGGGACACAGGCTATCCCAAACCCTGAGAAGTACTTCCCTGCAGGAACATGGCACTGTGCTGACATTCTTTTTCCCCAAACTCTTCACTTTTTGCACACAATAGACTGGGGTGGGGGGTACAGTTTTGCCAGGGATCCTCCAATCCACCTGTGGACCAAATGCTATTCCTGGGCCACAAGGTTAGCAAACACACACATTGCTTTAAACAGCAGGATTAAATCTTAGAAGCCAGTTGCCACGAGGTTATTTTTCTCAATTAATAGACACAAAAAGCATAAATACTCTCATGGGGCTGGGGGGATTTATTTTCCACATTCAGGCAGCAGCCTCGTTTTCAACAAGGTCAGGGACCACTTCTCTGGTCCAGCTGCCCCATTTTCCAAGTGGACAATCACAGGTTCAGAGAGGGCAGTAACTGGTTCCCAGGTACTCTGGATGCCCGCAAACAGCAAGGTCAGGCCAGAACTCTGTGGTCACTCACCCTTCTCAGGCCACTTAAGAGATAACAGAACTTTCTTTCAGAGGCAAAACCCTACATGATCATGAGAATAGCAGCAGCAGCCCAGGCCACCAACTGATTATTAACTCTGTACCAAGCAGGGACTTTATCTCTTACCAATGCTAAGAATCCACAGCCCTTTTCACACTTGGAAATCATATATTTGCTTGGTAATTGATATTATTTCCTACACTGGCCTTTGGGCCCGACGAAAACAAGCCATCATGATTTCCCCAGTACCTGGTACCTATCTGCTCCACAAATTAGATGCTCCTCTTTAAAGTCAAGAAAAACAGAGCCCAGAAAGGTCAAGTGATTTGCCTAAGGGCACCCAGCATAGAGTTACTGAAAGAGCTGCGCCCCTCCCTAACACCTCCACAAACCACAGCCCTACCTTGACAGCCTCTGCGTGTGTCACCCGGGCCAGAGATTTATCGTTGACACGCAGAATCTGGTCCCCGACCTGAAGCCCTTCCTTCTCAGCCAGGGAGCCCGGTTCCACTAGCGACACGTAGATGCCCACGCCGTGTTCTGAGCCCCCGCGGATGCTGAAGCCTAAGCCTTCGTGGGCCTTGGCGCGCCGCAGACTCACCAGGCGCACCTCCCCTGGCCCCTCGCCGTCGGGGCCGCCCCAGGCAGGATGCCTGTAGGGGGTGGTAGCGGGCAGGTAGAGACCCTCAGCTGTGTACTGGTCGAAGAGGAGCTGGTCGGAGCGCGGGATGACCAGACGCAGCATGGGCAGGAGGCGCCGCTTGACCGGGCTGTCCAGCAGGACGCGCAGGGTGCGCACCAGGTCATAGACGTTGCGCCGCGCGTGGTAGGCGTTCAGGCAGTGAGTGAACTGCTCCCGCTCCGTCTCGCTCAGCAGCGCCGTGAGCGCCTGGTGTAGCTGGCGCACGTTGGCAGACAGCAGCCGCAGCCCCGCGCCCCCGCCGCCGCCCGCCGCCGGCCCTGAGCCCAGCGAGCCGGTGGAGGACGAGCTCACCGACAGGCAGTCCAACTGCGCGTTCATCTCCCCGCCGAGGCCCGACCGCACGTGGGGCGCGCGGTGGGGTGCTGCCGCACTCGCGGGCACTGGCGCCACAGCTGGGTTCCCGCGAGCGCGGAGGTCAAGGCTAGAGTCTTGCACTGGGGGGGTCGGGAAGACCGGGCCAGATCCCGGGAAACACGGAGACAGGAGCTGGAGTCTGGGTTTAGGAGAGCGCAGAGACGACGGCCGGAGTTTGGGTTTCGGGGGGCGGGAGGATGCAGAAACGGTGGGTGGATCCTGGGGGGTCGCAGAGACCGCGGCTGGAGTCCCAGGGGCGCGAAGACAGCGAGGGTCGCGAAACTGGATTCCCGAGGACGCAGAGACGGCGCTGGAATCCTGAGGACGAAGAGACAGCGGCGGGGTCCTAAGGGACAAAGAGTTGGCTGCTGGAGTCCGGAGGTCGTGGAGGCTGCGGCTGGTGGCCGGGGGGCTTGGAGGCAGCAGCTACATTCTGAAGGGCTCAGGAGCGCCGCGCGGCTGTAGTGGGGGGCGCAGCAAAGCTGACCGCCCCGTCACACCACGCCCGGGGCTCCCCCAGCCGAGCCGCCCATTTCTCTAGGGCTGGGGGACCCCAAAGTCAGAAGTTGGGGCGCGGGTCGATCTGGTCCCAGAAACCCCCAGGTCGCAGCCAAAGGAGCCCCGCGGGCGTCCGGCAGAGGGTGCGGGGCATGTCCCGGGCAGCCCCGGAATGCAGCAGCCCAGGGGCCCCCGCGCCCCCGAGCTGCCCGGGCGCGGACAGAGCCGCGCTGCAGCCGGCCGGACTTTGCGAACTGTTGAGCAGCAGCGAACGAGTCTTCCAGCGAGTTCCGACGCCGTCGCCGTCGCCAGCCCAGCCTTAGCCCCGCCCCCTAGCCCCTCCCCCTCGCCCGCCCGGTCCCCCCCGGGCTCTTCAGGAAATGACGTCCCGCCCGGCGCGCCTGGTGGTTGCCTGGAGACGGGGTGAAACAGTCCGGGCCTGGAGATGGAAGGGGTGAAAGTGGGGTTAGGGGTAGGAGGCGCCCCAAGGGCCTTAGGAGCCCCCTCCCCGCCTTCTCCAGCCCCAGGAGTTAGGGGGTGGGGCTCAAAAACTGTGCTCTTTGGTGTTGACAGCAGGTGCACCAGGATCTCTTTGAAGCAATTAGGCAGCTAGTTAATTCACAATTATGGGGGGAAATAGCCAATTTTTGCCTCTAAAATACTAGACGCTTCAGACTCGGTTTTTCTACCTTAAAACGTTGCTCCCTTCTCTTGCACACGCACTGAAACACAAGTTCAAGTATTTAATGTGGACGATTGTGGGGAAACTGCTGCGTGCAAGGGGTGGATACAATCGTGTACAGATGCCTCTGCGAGCCAACTCCTGTGCTAAGATAGATCAGAATGGACGCCAACCCAGGTGGTTTCCAGTGGTGAGGAAAGCCATTGTCAAAAGTGTAAAAATATGCGCCCACCCCACGGGTGCATATGCAACCTGTAAAGTCTCAATAAAATGAGTGGATTGTACCAATGTCAGTGTCTTGGTTGGGATCTTGTCCACAATGAGAGAAACTAGGTGAAGGGTACATGGGATCTCTATGTACTATTTCTTACAACTGCAGGTGGATCTACAGTTATCACTAAATAAAAATTATACATATAATACATATGTTGTTAGGTGCAGTTGAGTGGAATCTGACTCATTGTGACCCTATGTACAACAGAATGCAACACTGTGCCATGCACAGAATCTTTTTATGTTTGAGCCCATTGTTGCAACCATTGTTTCTTCTCATTTTGAGTTGTGCCACATCAGCCAAAGGAGGTATAGCCTAGAGACTGTCATCAGGCACCCACTGCCTCAAACACAATCTAATGAAAATCCCTGTGCTTCTATTTGAGGATGGCTTTCCAAGGAGATCCATATCACCATGCCTCCCCACCACCACCTCTCACATGAGTCCTCTCCAACCTGAATTGCCTCCCCTATGCTCTTCTCCCATGGAAAGCTGTTATTTTCCTAAAACTCCTCTGGAATTGCTATTGCAGAGCCCTCTGATTCCCACCTGGGGGAGGAGGAAATGGAGAAGTGTTACCTGTTGAGCTGGACACAGAGGGTGAATTGTTCATTTTTCATTTATATATTTTTCCACTCTTCTTTTAACATTCTCCAAGCACCTGTTTTGTGCTGAGTCCCATGCTGGGTGCTGGAGACCCAGGAAAAAGAGATAACATCTCTGACCTCTAGGAGGTCACAATCTAGCAGGGGAGAAAGATCACATAAATAAATAAAGTTAAAACCCATGATAAGTGTTGGTTGCAGTGGCTGAAGGAGTCCGGGGTGAAGGGAGGAGAATATGGTAAGGACTTTATTGAAGAGGCATTCCCTAAATGAAGAATCCCTAAGAATGGACTTTCTTCTCAAGACAAGGGGGAGCCACAGAAAGATTTTTTTAACACTGTTGGCTTAATGCATTCCCAAAACGGAGGCAAAATTTGAAGGTATGTTTTCCCTACAGATTTTCAATTTCCTTCCTCACTTGCCTAACATGGAGGTAGGGTAAATCAATGCCTCATGAATATACTTGATGGGATGTCTGAGGAGCAATTTTTAAATAGCCAGTTAGGCTACCCTTCAATATCTATCTTACAGCTCTACATTTAGCAGTTCATGCTATGTATTGTAACTCTTCCTTAACTCTAATTGAAACTTTAATACCACCAGACCAAGATATTTAAGAAAAAAATAATAGTCTCCGTCCCCCAATTGTGTTAATGGCTTACCTGAAAATGCCACCACACAGGGCTTAATTGTATGCAGTTCAGGTTTTCTGCAAATGTATTTCATGCTTAGCTTTCAGTTAGTTTCGTACTAATTATAATTACTGTGATTGGCTTGATAAATGCATCCCAAGAGCTAAGAGCCCCATTCCCAGTATTTTATTTCTGTGCAAAGGATGTCTTTGAGAAGGTATTTTCCTTTAGGCAGCAGAAGCCACGTTGGACGCAGTCTTAGTAGAAAAAGAAACACTTTCTTCTGCAAACATCAGAGACCATCTGGGGTGCTGTGCTATTGTTTAACTTCATAGAGGCTGATTTGAGAGGGCAGATAAGTGTGAGAGCACAGAAAAAGAAATCGTTGGGGACTCTTCCATCCATCTTGCATAACCGCCTTAGCATTCATTTGCACTGTGTCCCCTTGGATGAGGGGCAGGGTGTGACAGTGCTCAAACCTCAAGAACCCCGTTTCATGTCTGAAGACGTGTTTGTTGTTCAAAAATGAGCTCTTGGAAATCCAAGCTGCCTGGACTCCTTAGATCTGCACTCTGAGTCCCTGGCTGGGCTTTGGTTGCACACTGCCCTCTTCAGAGGGAAAGCAGTATTCTCCTGTGAAGGCAGCCTGTGGCCTCTTGCTCTCTCCACCAAAGCCACTTTTCATTGTTCCTTATTGCTCCTCAACTCGAGCCAATCAATGCCTTTCCCCTCTGGCTGTTGCTGGAAACTTGGACTTGCTGGGGCCCTGGAAGAAGACAGCGTGAGGAGAAGGGCAACTGCTTTGTGCTTAGCACAGCGTACAAGTGCTCAGAGATGCTCTGTGTTGAATTGGATTTTTGTTTTTCTGTCTCTTAGACGTTTATTTCAGCCAAAGGCAACATACGGAGTTGTACACAGGAAAGCAGGCAGAAACCCCTTGTTCCCGTCTTGGAGCTTCTCTTTAACCCACTGTCTGAGCCACAGCAAGCAGCTTCACCTGTCATCTGTGCCACTGTCCCTAACCCTGCCTTGTCTCCCTTTTCCTCCTAGGAGAGCTGCGACTGGCATGTTTCACATGTCCCCTGCAGAAAATGAAAGCCGGTGGCCGCTCATAGAGTGTCATCCATTTGCTGCTTGCTTCCCCCTCTTTTTAATGGCAATCTTAAAAGGTTCTTTTCTGTTTCACAGTCATTGTGAGCTGCTTCTCCTTCCTTCTTACCCACTAGAACGCATTCTAAGAAGGGGAAAGAGACTAATTTCACTGGAGATGCATTTCCCATGGGACACACAGAAAGCAAGAGCTAACGTTTACTGAGTGCTACTGTCTTAAGAGCCTGCAGCCATAGCCCTGTGGCATCCGATCCCATTAGGGATCTCGGAAGCTAAGCAGGCTCGGGCCTGGTTAGTACTTGGATGGGAGACTGCCTGGGAATGCCAGGTGCTTTAGGCTTGGGAGACAGACCCAGCAACCCACTCCCGCAAACCAATCTGCCATTGAAAACCCTTTGAACGGCAGAGAAGCACGACAATAGTGTTTCCCCTGTTGTATGCAGGGTCACTATGAGTCAGATACTAACTCAATGGCACCTAATAACAACAACTGTCTTAAGCACGTTGATTTTAACTCAGTCCTCCAACTACCCAATAAGGGAGATACCACCACTGTTACCATCATCATCATCATCATCATCGTTTGTCATTCTCCTGGTCGAACAGTTAGGACACTGAGACATCAGGAAGCAGCAACCTGAGGTTGCAGAAGGCCTTAAAGAGAGAGTTGCGCTTTGAACCCAGACAGTTTGGGGCTAGACCTGTGACTCTCAACCATGGTGCTGTGCAGCCTCCTAAATGTCTGCTTCCAAGCTGCTAAACTGTGTCAGCGTCCCTCCTGCCACAGGTTGAGGACCACATCGCCCCATGATGGGAGCAGTAGAAGGACCATGTTTTCCCTAGAGAGTTGGGCTGGGAACTCAGAGGTTAAAAACAAACCGCACACTGATGATGCCTGCTTGGTTAGCTGACATTTTGCGGTGGAAGGAATGAGCAGGGGTTTAGCAGAGAAAACATTGTTGAGGGAGATGGAGATGGGGAGAATTTCAGGGCCCCTGGCATTCTCAGCCTGGACACAGGAGGATAAGGCTCCAAGCTATCTGACGCAGGGTGTCACGAGGAGCCTTTGCCAGCTTGGGGAGCCCTGCAAACTGGACGTTAACAACTGGAATTATCACTTCTGCTCCAGGACCACAGCCCGTCTCTTCCTGCAATGTCAGCGGGGATGGATGATATCGCAGAAAAAAGGGAAACGGTCTCCTCTACGACTGGTAGATAACGCAGACAATATTGATGGAAGCACAAGGAGATAAGAGAGCAACGAGAAAAAGAGAAAGCCAAAAGCAGCAGGGGAAAGAGGAGAGATAGAGGCGTTTATCTTGGCCTGGGTGTAATCTTCGAAGACCCCGTTCCTTGGTCCTGGACGATCGTGTGATGTGCGTGTGCAAGAAGGACATCAAAGCAGAGAGTTGATCTCCAACTTCAAATCCGTTTTCTGGTCATTGTTCCCTTTGTGCCCTTGGGCAAATCATGGAGAACTTTTGTACCTGAATTCTCTTACCTATAAAACTGGGTCAATGGCACTGTCACGGGCATTATTCCAAATATCGATTGTGCTCATGTACCCAAAGAGTTTATCACTGTGTCTGGCATGTAGCAGGAACACATGTTTGACATCCCTGTCAATGAAAGCTCCTCCCACACGGGTGGTAGGATCTCACTGATCTCATTGATAAAGGGCCCCAACTCCCTTATCTCTGTGTCTGGTGCTCACCTCAAGGACCAGCACATAGGAGGTGCTCAGTAATTATTTGTCCAGTGATTCTGGAGCCCCTTACCCTCTATGGTTTCTGTGTTTTGGCAGTCAGGGGTGAGAGAAGGTTGTTGTCTTGCTCACCATCCTCCAGTAACTAGCGGCACCTGTCTAGGCTCTTCCATTAGTAACTAAAAGGAAAATATATTGGGTGCTTGCAGAGGCCTATGCACTGCACAGACATCATTTCTGTTCATACTCCCCATCCTATGAAATGGAGGTTATTGCTACTCCCACTGTACGGATGGGCTGGGATTTAGCTCAATTGGTAGAGCACTGCGCTGCAGTCTCTGAGGTCCCGAGTTCAATTCCCAGCACTGCAAAAATGGGAGAAGGACCTGGCAATCCACTCCCAAGGCAATCCTGAAACAGTCAGCCATTGAAAACCCTGTGAGGGTTGCTATGAGTTGGATACCGACTCGAAGGCACCTAACAACAACAACAACAACAACAACAACAACAGTACAGATGAGGAAACCAAGTGTCTGGGCTGTGAGTACTTTCCCCCGAATCTGTGTGCTCACTGATCTTTAAAGTAAGACAGGTAGAATTAATACTGATTCCTCTTCTGCAGCTTGGGGGAAATGGCAAACTATCATGATGCCAAAATAAATCTCAGGGAGCTAATTTGCGAACTGGAAGGAGGGACAGCAGTGGCAGTGACCTTACCAGGCATGCGGTGCTGTAATCACCCCGTCACGAAGTCTGTAAGAGTTCCTTTAATCAGGAGATTAGTATGGGTTACTGGGACACTTACTTCAGCACCGGTGAGGTTCTGATCCGAGAAGCCCCTGGTAACCTGTCCTCGCCATGCATACCTTAGCATGACAAATGAGTACTACTCAAGCATTCCCTCTGTTCATTCATTCTTCTGCCAGATGGTCCTTCATTCCTCTGCCACACCAGACGCTACTCTGGGGAGTCAGGAAGAGCAAGACCACCCCAGTCACCACCCTCCCGGAGCTGGCAGACAGAGCGTGTTGTGCTGTGTGCATCAGATGTGATCATGGGTGGGCGGATGGGAGCATCCCAGGCAAGATCCCCAACCAGCGTCCCCTTCTCTGAGCTTCAGCCCTCAACTCATTCCAGAGCCACAACACCAGGGTCAGGAGTACACCCAAGACTTGGTTAAATAATTCCTGGTTATATAACCTTGGAGAAATCATATCATCTTGGTTTCTTCACCTATAAAAAAGCGAGCTAAGAAAAGGATATAAAAAGGAGTGGTTGGAAAGCTAACAGAAATAACATGTGTACAGCATGTCACACAGTCCTTGGGAGCAGGGAAGCGCTGCACAGAGGACAGCTCTGGGCTGGCAATAAGCACTACGTTGCTTTTGGAAAGTCACTCTGCTTTGCCCCCCTAGATAGCTCCTGTCAATTATTTATTTCTTAAATAATAAAGTGGCTGACTTTTTGTAGAGTTGCCTCATTTCCTCGCTGAGCCTCAAGGGAGCTTTGGATTTTGTCAGGGGATTCGGAACTTGGACACTATTTTTGGGGCCCTCCATGTACTGTGGGCCAAGCTCTCTCTCTGTGCCTCAGTCTCTCCATTTGCACAATGAGGGGCTTGGAGGTGGTGAACTGTGGGCCTTCCTAGCCCTGAGAATGAATTTTTTTTTCCTTATTGGCAGAGAAGGAGGAGAAAGGGAAGGAGAGGAGGAGTGGGGAGACATGAGGAGGTTTCTAGGGGCTCTTGGCTGATGCAGACTTGGAATTCTGTCCCTGGCTCCACGGCTGACTGATGACTCTTCCTCCGACTGGTTCCAGGCTCTTAATGTCTCTTTGCCTCTGGGTTTCAAATAGCAGCTAATGATCCTAGCTGCCTTTGAGCCGGTTTTGTGATTTTTGCCTTTGACTTTGACCCTCGTCAAAGGCACTCAGCAGACATTGTTATTACATTTCCAGGGCCCAGTGTGCCCAACTACTTGGCAAATTATGTCAAAGCCTCTATAACTGTTACAAAAGAATGCTTCCTCTTTGCATTCTTCTTTATTCCTGGGAAATTTGATGTTCTCATTGACCTTCTTTGAAGGTAATGGTAAATAGAGTTTCAGCCTCCTACAATCATAGTCCTTTAAAAAAAAAAAAGTCAGGTAAAACTTTAAGAATCATATGCGTTCTTTTTCTCATTCAACAAACGTTTATCGAGTGCCTACTATGGGTCAGGCACCGTGTGGGGTTCAAAGAGCTGAACTCTAGTCTTTGTTCTCATGGCTCCCATCTAGTTGGGAACAACATATAGAGGATAATTCTGGCTCTGTGCTGTCACAGAGATTGCTGTCTAACAAACCATTTCTCACTCGAGGGCCTACGCAATGCACTTTTATTTGTCACAGTTTCCATGAGTCAGGAGGCAGCTTGGTTTAGTTGGTTTCTCTGCGCAGGATCACCCAAGGCTGCAGTCAAGGCACTGTTGGCAGAGCTGTGTTCTCACCTGACATCTTCCCCTGGGAAGGATGCACTTTCAAGCTCATGCAGTTGGTGGCAGAATTCCCCACTTGTGACCATAGGACTGAGGGCCCCACCTCTTTGCTGCTTGGCAGCTAGAGGCTGCTCCTTGTCCCAAGAAGCTGCTCCCAATGGTTTGCCATGTGGCTGGCACAGATTAGTTGACATTTTCAAAGCCAGCCAGGAAGTCTCCCTCAAGTTTAAGGTGGTGCCTTACATAACATAATGCAATCACAGGAATGGCATCCCATCATCTTTGTCATGGAAAGTAGCCTAATCAAAACAGAGCCATCCTAACCCCTTAACCATATTGTACTGATTAAAATCAAGCCATCAGTTCCCC
Source organism: Pedetes capensis (assembly GCA_007922755.1). Taxonomy (NCBI): domain Eukaryota; kingdom Metazoa; phylum Chordata; class Mammalia; order Rodentia; family Pedetidae; genus Pedetes; species Pedetes capensis. The sequence goes on along the minus strand of VMDO01001109.1, from coordinate 43,637 downwards.
CTAAACTGAAGGAGAGAGACTATATAAGCTGTCACTCATTCCAACTATGTCTGCAACATAGAAGATGGCAGTGTGTCACAGCTGCCCAGAGGAAGAAGCACCTGGTTCTTCTAGGAGAGGTCAAGAAGACATCCTAACAAAGTTGGAAAGGAGCCCCAGGCAGAAGGCACAGCATGAGCAAAGACATGGCTAGAGAATTGGCTGGCGAGGTGGTTGTTGTTGTTGTTGTTGTTGTCAGGTGCTGTCGAGTCGAGTCCGACTCATAGCAACCCTATGTACAGCAGATTGAAATACTTCCTGATTCTGTGCCAGGCACACAATCTTATTTATGTTTAAGCCCCTTGTTGCAGACCCTGTATCAATCCATCTGGTGGAGGGTTTTCCTTTTTTTCGCTGACCTGCCACTCTCCCAAAAATGATATCTTTCTCCAGGGATTGGTTTCTCCTGACTACATGTCTAAAATATGTAAGATTCAGTGTAGCCATCCTTTCTTCCAAGGAGCACTCAGGTTGCAGGAACAAAATTGACTACATATGTGGAAAGAGACAATGGAAAAGCTCTATAGCAAATGTCGGAACAAGACCAGGTGCTGATTGTGGATCAGACCGTCAACTTCTCATATGCAAGTTCAAACTGAAGCTGAAGAAAATTAGAACAAGTGTACAAGAGCCAAGGTATGACCTTCAGTATATCCCACCTGAGTTCAGAGGCTACCTCAAAAACAGGTTTAATGCATTAGACACAAATGATAGGAGAGTAGATGAGTTGTGGCATGACATAAAAGATATCACTCCTGAAGAAAGCAAAAGGTTATTTAAAAGACAGGAAAAAAAAAAAGAAAAGATCAAATTACATGTCAGAAGAGATGCTGGAGAGGAGGTGGGTAGGGCCATATCATGGCAGACACAGAACTCCAGGCTGAGCCGTGTTGACAGCGTTCTAAAGCAACAGTGCGCCATCCGTTTGCAGGTTCATGTTCTCCTTTTTCCTACAGGAGCATCAGACACCTTCTCTAAAAGCTCTCAAAGATTTTTAGACACACTTGTACTCCATAAAGCTCCTCGGTGAGTGTGGCACTCATTCAAGAAGGTGATAGACAGCACAGCTTGCTAAAAATATAACGGAGCCTCCAGAGCACACCAAACCATAGACTTCCATGTTGGAAGAGAATTCCAAAATCCATACCAGCCAGTGGCCACCTTTCCCCCTCACCTCAGCCTGACGCAGCTTGGCAGGGGGTGGCAGACATCATTGTCAGACTAAACTGGATTCCCATCCTGGTTCTGCCACTTGCCACCTGGTGAGACCTTCAGCAAGAGGCTCATCCCTCTGATTCTGTGTCCATATCCACTCTGTGAATAAAAGAAAAGGATGCAGTGAAGATCAAGTGCAATTAGAAATGCCAAGCCCTCCTCTGGCATACAGGGTGCAGATTAGTTTGCTAGGGCTGCCATAACAAAGTCTTCAACAAGAGAAATTTATTTTCTGTAACAAAGTCTCGGAGACCAAGGGGTTTCAACAGAGAAATTTATTTTCTCCCAATTCTGGAGGCCAGAAGACTGAGACAAAGGTGGCAACAGGGTTGGTTTCTTCTGAACTCTCTCTCCTTGGCTTGCAGATTTCCCTCTTCTCCCTTTGTCTTCACATGGTCTTTTACCTGTTTGTGACATGCCTGTTTCCTCTTCTTACAGGTCATATCGGATTAGGGCTCACCCTAAAACTTACTCTAGCTGCATTACCTCTTTAAAGATCTTATCTCCAAATATGGTTACATTTTGAGGAACCAGGGGTTTGGACTTCAACATGTGAATTCAGTCCAATTCCGTTGAGTATATTTTCAACCAATGTGCAATACTTCTTCCTCCACATCTGATTTTGCAGCCATAGCCTGGTGGCATATGATCCCATCAGATCTCGGAAGTTAAGCAAGGTTGGGCCTGCTTAGTACTTGAATGGGCGAGCACCTGGGAACATCAGATACCGTAGGCTTGGGAGACAGTCCCAGCAACCTGCTCCCAAAAATCAATCTGCCATCAAAAGCCCTATGAACAGCAGTGAAGCAGTGACAATAGTGTTTTGCCTGTTGTACATAGGGTCACTATGAGTTGAATACCGACTCGACGGCACCTAACAACAACAACAACCACATCTGATTAGTGAAAAATCTTGATGTCCCATGCTAGGCATGATTTCTCAGCTTCTCCCATCCTAACTGCTGTGCGAGAACTAGTTTGAGAACCTTTTAGGAGGACATGCATTTGTTTTTAACTCTGTAAATAACAGTACTGGCAACAGCAGTCCCAATGTTGTTGAAATATCCCTAACGACAAGTTGAGTAACCTTTTTCAAATCTAATCCGATGGCAGTCATTTTCTGGAACACACCATTACAAGGGAGCAGTGTGATCTCCAGGGCTTTGTGATGCCTAATTAAAAAGCACTGTAGCAGGAAGGAGATTGCAGTTACACTTTGGAATCACATTATTCTGATTTTAGAACAGGAAGAAATGAGGATTTTTTTTTTTTTAACTGGACTGTGAGGAGGTTGGAAAGGATGGCCCAGGGAGACTGTGGGAGGCTTTGCTGTCACATGGAGAAAGCCTTGGGCCATTGTCTTTGCTTGTCGGAAAAAGCCAAGGTCACCCCACCAGCCAAGTGTCCTCTTTCCTTATAGGGGCTAGGCCGGGAAGGCCTGACCATGGGCCAAGATGGGCATTGGCTGAGGAATTTCAGAGGGAGCTGATCCATTTTCACAATGAACTCATTCAGCAGTACCTTCTTATTAAACATGTATTAAATCCTGCTGCTTGTTGGTATATTAATAAAAAATAATCGACATTTATAAATATCTCTAAATTGTTGTTGTTGTTGTTGTTAGGTGCCATCAAGTCGGTATCCGACTCATAGCGACCCTCTGTACAACAGGGGAAACACTATTGTCAGTGCTTCTCTGCTCTTCATAGGGTTTTCAATGGCAGATTGATTTTTGGGAGGGGGTTGCCAGGTCCTTCTCCCAAGCCTACAGCTTCTGGTGTTCCCAGGCGGTCTCCCATCCAGGTACTAACCAGGGCCGACCCTGCTTAGCTTCTGAGATCTGACGGGATCGGATGCGGCAGGGCTACAGCTGTAGGCCATCTCTAAATTATAGGTTCTTAATTGGGGATTGTGGCTTCAGTGCGCCTGTAAAATCCCTGGAACTGTGCACAACATTTTGGGCATGTGTGGATATCAGTGTTTCATTTTTCTAAATTCTGTGGTCCATGACCCAGAAAGATGATGACCTTTCTATTCTCAATAGTACCAGTTTCAATTTATTGGGAGCTTACTATATATCAGGGGCTGGGGGTTAGCTCAGTTGGTACAGTGTTGCTCTGCACTCTCTGAGGCCCTTGGTTTGATCCCCAGCACCACAAAAATGGGAGAAGGACGTGGCAACCCAGGATTGGCTGAACCAATCCTGAAATAACTGGCCATTGAAAACCCTGTGAGGGTCACTATGAGTTGGACCTGACTTGACAGCACCTAACAACAACAACAAAGAAGGGAAAATATAAGCAGAGTAGAAAGGAAAGGGGGGACTAGCAAAGGGAAGCGAAGGTTGTGGAAGGTGGGATTGGGAGGAGAAAAAATGTAAAACGATAAAGGGAGAGAGGACAATCTCAATGTAAATGATGCAACTTCATGAGTACATGAGAAAAATAGGGGAATATAACCCATAAATGCTATGAGTTTTAATATATATTAATCAAAAGGTTCCATAAACTTTGTAAGCTGATGAAAGGATAACCCAAAATGATGTAATAGTTGCACAATGGAAAAAGAAAATGCTGTATTACTCTGTACCCTACTGACATTTATCAACACAGGGGAAAAAAAGAAAAAAGAAAAGTACAAAAAAGAAAGAGAGAAGAGAGAAAGAAAGAAAGAAAGAAAGAAAGAAAGAAAGAAAGAAAGAAAGAAAGAAAGAAAGAGCGGGCGAGCTCCTCTCTGGTAATCTCTCTTGAACCTGACCTGAAAGAAGGGTTATGTCCTGCACATAAGCCTGGTGCTATGGTTCAAGTAAAGGTTGTCCCCTCCAAAACACTCATTGACATTTAATACCAATTATGAGATGTTAACAGGTCAGACCAGGTAGTACCTTTAACAGATGATTAGGGCTCTTCCATCATGAATGAATTAGTCTGTTTATATACCACCCTGATGCCCAATCTCAGAAGCTAAGCAGGGTTAGGCCTCGTTAGTACTTCAATGGGAGACCACCTGAGAATATCAGGTACTGTAGGCTTGGGAGAAGGACTCAGCAGCCCACTCCCCAAACAATTAGCCATTGAAAATTGTATGAATAGTAATGAAGCACTGACATAGTGCCAGGCATGGCACAATGTCAGGTAGTATTTTGTTTGTTGTACATAGGGTCACTATGAGTTGGACCTGACTAGGCAGCACCTAGCAACAACAGCAACATAGTTAATGGATTAATGGCTTAACAGGTTATCTCTGGGCTGGGGTTTAGTTCATTTGGTAGAGTGCTGCTCCACCCTCTCTGAGGACCCAGGTTCAATACCCAGCACCACAAAAATGGGAGAAGAACATGGCAATCTACTCCCAAAGCAATACTGAAATAATCAGCCACTGAACGCCCTATGGAGGGTCACATGAGTCAGCTCAACTTGATGGCACCTAATGCCAACAGGTTATCTCGAATGTGGGTGTGCTATAAAAGCCATTTTAGCTAGGTGCCTTCATGCTCCCTGTCTCTCAACATGTGACGCTCTGACCACCTCAGGACTCTGCTAGCAAGAACTCCATCACCAGGAGGCTGAAGGCATAGCTCAGCAGTACAGCACTTGCCTACCATGCATAAGTCTCTGGGTTCAGTCCCTAGCACTGAAAAGAAAATGTCTACACCAAATATGGCCCCTTGACCTTGGACCAGAACCAGGCTCTAAAATAAACTTCTTTCTAACCTATTCAGCCTGGGACAGAAAATGGCCTCAGTCAGCTGGGTAGGTTTTTTCCCACTCCACCTGTCTCAGCAGCCTTGATGCGTGTTCTTCTGAGATTCTGATCCTTACAGGAGAGTCTCTCTTAGTTTCCCACATTGATGGGAAAATCCCTTTTCTCTTTTATTCTGCTTAGTCATAAGGATGTAATGAGAAGCTGGGAGGCACCACATTGAGAATTGCAAGCTAGAGAGTTGCCACTTTTATGTATTTCAATCTATGGATTTAACTTGCCTGGTCCTTGGTTATTACGTCAGTTGAAGGTCATTCTGTAACTCCCTTAAAAAGTATAGGGTTGGCTAGGGATGGGTGGTAGAACACTTGCCTAGCATGTGCAAGGCCCTGGGTTCAATCCCCAGCACCACAAGTAAACAAGAGGTGTGGGTTTTTTTTGTTTGTTTGTTTGTTTGTTTTGTTGTTAGGTGCCGTTGAGTCAGTATCCAACTCATAGCGACCCTACGTACAACATGTGAAACACTATTGTCAGTGCTTCTCTGCTGTTCCTAGGGTTTTCAATGGCAGGTTGATTGGGAGTGGGTTGCCGGGTCTGTCTCCCAGTGGGGTTTTTTAGGAGTATCCCAATAAGTTACCACAAACGTGGTGACTTACAGTAGGAATTTATTCTCTCTTAGTCCTGGAAGCTGGAAGCTCCGAACCCCGGTTCCTAAGGGAGCACTCCCATTGCAGACTCTGGGAACTATGCTTCCTGGCCTTGCCCTAGTTTCTGGGGCCCCTGGCCACCCTTGGCATTTCTTGGCTTCCAGGTGGATCCCTGCCATCTCTACCTCGGCCTGCATGTGGTCATCCTCCTTCTGACTCCATGTGTGTCCTCTCTTCTTATAGGGACACTAGTGATTTGACTTAGGACCCACTCTAAATCCAGAGTGATTTTATCTTTAGATCTTTAACTAATTATGTTTACAAAGACCGTATTGCCAAGGAAGGCCATCTTCTGATTTTATGTGGATATGGATTTAGGGGAGACACTATTCAATCCACTATAGGGTGAGTGTGTGTATGTGTGTGTGCACGCATATGTGTGCGCGTGTGTGTGTATGTGTGTATGTGTGTGTGTGTGTGTGTCGGGAGAGGTGGGCCCTGGAACCTATTCCAAATCGAAAAGCCCATTGTTGAATTCATGGTTCTCCCGCACCAATGCCCTTGAGTACCTGGCCTCTTGCCCTAAATCTGTGCCAGGCACTCTAGTGACAAGAGACAAGTGTCTCTCTTGCAGCTGGAATTACACTAAACCGCAAATGCAAATTCTGAAAGAGAAGTTAATTAAGAACAGATCTCTTTGCCTCTATAGCTTTCAAATCCATGGATGTGTGGAGCCTTTGACTGTACAAAGCCAATTATTTTAAAGAGTACTTTTAATTTTCTATATTCTGTGGATTCCCCTCCAAACAGGAATCTGGCAGCCCTAGAAGGCAAGGCAGCTGGGGCCAGTTGGGGCAGCTGACCGCCAGTCAAGGCAGTAGGGGCCACTCCGTTGCTCAGGGGTATCCCCAGAAGGGGAACAGTCATTTGCAGACACAAGGCCAAGAATCACGTGTTCCTACCGGACTGTGAGATCAGGGGCAGAGACTATGTCTCAGTCCTTTTTGTACACACAGAAGTTTCCAGAACACAGCATTTACCCAGTCACTTTCCATCAGGTTTCCTTAAACAGATCTTGAAGTGAAGATTCATGGATGCATAGTTTATTATAGAAATGCTCTTGAAGCAACCTCTAAAGATGTCAAGGGAGCAGGGGGACAACCAGCAAGGAGGGCCAGGGTTGGGAGACAGGGGAGGCACCGACCGGGCCAAGCATATGGAGGCGCATGCATGAGCTTCAGAGTCAGTGACTCCCTAAATGTTGGGCCCCAGTGATCTCATCCATTTCATTCTATTTCCACCCCTCAGCAAAGGGTGTGATTTCAAACAAAATCCCTCAGACGCAGGGCTTCCAACCCACAACAAGCGGGTTTGCATTCAGGTTCAATACGTTAAAATTTAAAGACTTCAGGTTCAGTTTGGGTTCAGGTTTAAAATTTTAATTTATGTGTAGATAGAGGAATAAGAAATTTTCAATTTTAAAACAGGTAATAATACAAAAAATAATTAAACATTAATAGCTAATCCTGAACTTGATTTTTCACTGGGCTCAGGTTCAAGTTTGAGTTCAGAAAAAATTGTAAAAATACTTAAACTGGAAGGGGTTCTCTGTTTGGATCAGGTTCAATTTGAAGCCCCGCTATCTACACATGAGATTTAAACTCAAGCAGACTCTTATTACCTTCTAAAAATCTATTCATTTGATGGCTCAGAATAATTGTCTCCATCTCCAGCCTCTGAGACTGGAGGTACAGAGCAGACGGTATTCTCATCGTTGGCTGGAGATGTGGTGGTACCACAAGTCATGGGGCAACATGAACAGTCAAACACTGTGCCCAGCAGTCTCCTCCAACCCTAGAGCCACTGTCCCTGTCCACTCTCATTTTCTGTCAGGGATATCTCCATTGTCCTATGGACCCAGGCTTAAGACTCAGACATCCATTAATGCTTTCAACATTTACTGACCACCTACTTTGGACTAAGACTTGTGCTAAGCTCTGATCTTGCCCTTTAACTGATGGATGACCTGCACCTGAGGGCCCTACAGTGCCCACGATAGAACAATCTCCATGAAATGGTTCTTAGATGGACAAACACATAGATAGATCTATGGATGGGTGGATGAATAGGTGGGTGGATGGATGGGTAGGTGGATGGATGGTGGGGTAGATAGATGGTTGGATGGATGGGTGGATGGATGGGTAGGTGGATGGATGGTGGGGTAGATAGATGGTTGGATGGATGGGTGGATGGATGGGTAGGTGGATGGATGGATGGAATGATGGAATTTGTTGGTGTATTTCTTTGGTACCCTCTCCTCCATCTTCTAGAAATAGAATCCCTCTTTCCTAAGAGATATACATTTCCTATCGGTACATGGAGCTGACCTTGACTCTTGGCACTATCCACACAGGACATATGTCCCAGGTGCAGCCAATCAGACTATTTCAAACTTCTGGCCACAAAAATTGGTGTTGGTCAAGGACACATGACATAAGCCAGACCAGAGTCCTCTCTGGGACTTTTTGGCTGATGCCAACAGTAGACAACTTCTCTTCCCTGTTTTGCTACAGAGCTAGAAGTTTTGTTTAAGGCCACTGGACATTCTTTTAATTGCCATAAGGAGACAGCTTAGCTGAAGATGGGAAGATAAGAGATGGGAAAGGGAAATGAGAGAAAGAGAAAGGGGAGGAAAGGAGGAAGAGGCAGCCAAGGCCATAATTTAGGCCCCCAGTATGGGAAGCCAGTTGAACTCTTGGACTTTCCAGCTACATGAGCCAATGAATCCCCTTTCTCTGACTTAGTCCCTTTCTCTTGAGTTACATTTCTTTTACTTGCAACCAAGAGAATCTTGTCAGTGCAAAGGGAAGGTGTGAATAAATGAGTGAATTCATAGTTCATTGCATGAGTGAGTCCCATAATATCAAACTAGTTAATATCATTTCCTTCATTGAAAGCTAGACCTGAAAATATAAGGACTTCATAAGCTATTCCTGGTTTCCACTGGGGCCTATATGATGGCTTTATATGTGCGTGTGGTGCTAGTGATTAAACCCAGGGCCAGTGCTCTACAACTGAGCTACATCCCCAGCTTCATGGCTTGTATTACAGCGAGCATTGATACTTCTTGAAATGTAAATGAGAGATGAAAAGCAGAATATAGCACACTAAAACCACAAATTTCTGGGGCCAATATTTGACTCTGGCTACAGATTCCAGACTCTAGAAGTTATTATAATAAAAGGAGGATTGAAATGAGACCAATAAAATTTAAAATTCCCCTAAACATCTCTTGCCCACCGCCCCCCTACTGCCATTCAAGTCAAAGCAGTGGGAGTGGGTGGGCATGAAAATACATATACATACACACACACACACACACACACACACACATACACACACCCTTCCCCATTTCTTAGACCTTGCTCTTCATCAGGAATTTTTAGGGTTCCTCAGTGATTGACAACAAGTCCAGCCTGGGGCTTCACGGAAATCTTCCCAGAAAAGGAGATGCCTGAGCTGTATGTTGTAGCCTGGAAAGGATCCAGGTACAGAAAGCAGGAAGAGACTTTTGCACATGGAAACATCATGAGGCAAGTTATTGTTATGAGGAATGTTTTGCATTTGAATGTGTTTGCCCCTAGCTGGTGGCTCTGTTCAGGGAAGCTATGGAATTTTAGGAGCTGGGATCTAGCTGGCAGAAATGGGCCACTGCAGGTGGACCTTTGAAGGTTATCCAGCCCCAGTTCTGGTTGGTTACTTGCTGCTTCCTGCCATCATGATGTGAACACCTCTCCTTCACTACCACTCCTGTTGCTGCTGGGCTATGCCTTCGCTACCACCATAGAATGAAATGCTCTCAACCGTGTGCCAAATAAATATTCCCTCCCTTAAGTTGTTTCATCAGATATTTAGAAGCTAACTAACACAGTCATGAAGGTAAGTTCTGGAAAAGTCCAGGCAGTAGGAGTGGCCAGAGACAAAGCTGAAGAAGTTACAGAGGCCACTTATAAAATTCTCTGTAAATCCAGAATTTGGGTTTCCTTCAATGTCTAATTGCCCGCAGCCACATCATTGTGGCATCTGATCCCGTCAGATCTCAGAAGCTAAGCAGGGTCTGGCCTGGTTAGTATTTGGATGGGAGACTGCCTGAGAACACCAGGTACTGTAGGCTTGGGAGAAGGACCTGGCAACCCACTCCCCAAAAATAATCAGCCTTTGAAAACCCTATGAATAGCACAGAAGCACTGATAATAGGGTTTCACATGTTGTACATAGGGTGGCTATAAGTCAGACACTGACTTTATGGCACCCAACAACAAATGTCTAGTTGCAATTTTCAGAATTTGGTGTTTCTCTCATTGTCCTCCATGGGACGTCTGTGCTCTCCTGGGGTGCTATAATAAACAATGCTGGCTACAGGATTCATTGCTGATCCACTTAGGAGAGTATTTATTGATAGGATCCCAACACTGGATTTCTGTCAAGTGCCCTGGGTGATTTGGATGCTTACTGAGGCTTGGGCACTGTTCCCATAGTTGTGGCGACAGTCTATCAGTTAAGACTGAGTCTAGTGTCAGTGACAAAAACCAAGATTCAGTTACTTAACAAAAATTTCTTTTCCTTGTCTGGAGCTAGCCAGTTCCAGGTCACTATGGCTGCCCCAGGAAGTCATCAAGAAAACAGCCCTCTTCTAGCTTCCTGCTCCACCAATGAAACACTGGATTTGCATCTTCCTGGTGTCAGAATGAAGCCTCCTCCTCCAGGCATTGATCTGTGAGTTAGATGGAAAGAAGGACAAAGAGTAAGCTGTCCTTTGTACTGGTTGAATCTATCCTTCATGGTCAGGACAGCCATAGCTTCCCAAGAATCCCCATCTCACAGACTTCTGCTTCAACTCACTGACCAGAACCTCCCTCGTCACAAAGCTTTAAGGGAGTCTGGAAAGTAAGATTTGTAAATGAGCAAAATCAGGACTTGTATTAGAAAAGAAAGGGAGAGTGGATATAAGGTTAAGAGGAAGGGCTCAATATAGGGAGCCACACAGGGCTTCAGCAGGGTGGAGTTGTGGGTGGCTTTCAATCATCCTTGCTGCTGAGTAGTGAAGGACCATCACCAGGCAAGACAGAATTGGAGGAACCAGGGGACGCTGTGGCAGCCCCTCAGGGAAAAGATTTCAGTGACCTGAACAGGGCAGTGTCAATGGTCAGATTCAGGAAACACTTAGAAGGTTACATGGACAGAAGCTGATGGGCGGTGTGGGATCAGGATGGGGGATGGGAAGGCTGGGGGATGGTGCAGGACAAAGGGAAGGAGACAAGGCAAGCATCCAGGGGTTCTGGCTCCACTGCCTGGGAAGAGATGCCATTCCTAAATGAGTTTGTAGCTACAGAGAGAGAGAGAGGCAGTTGGGACAAGCTGTGTTGTCCAGAAAAATGAAGTCTTAGCATTTTGTGTGGGAGTTGAAATAACATGGGTGAACATGACTGTCAAAGCTAATAACGTAAAAGATAAAGAAACAAATATGCAGATAAACCTGTGTCCCACAGAACTGTGTGCACCCCACACCAAGGCTGCTCAGGACTCTGGGTGGAAGCAGAACCAGTTTGAATTTTCTTGAAATCTCCGACCTGTAGGGCACGGAAGCAGAATGCTCCAGGTTCCAAAGCTCCACTCTCTCTGGCCCAGGGAGCCACCAGTTAGTACCACCACCTCTCCCCAGCCCTGAACACCAAATTATCTAAGAGCTCATCCTCCTAAAACTGAAAAAATAATAATATGAAACACTGAGTGCTGACTCAGAGCAATTGTCCAAAGAACCTCATAGATCTTACCTGCCTTAATGCACACAACCGAATTCCTATTTCCATTTTACACACAAGGAAAACAAGGCTCAGAAAATAAGCCTAAGTTTCCCAAGGACACTCAGCTAGTCAAGGTCAAGACCAGTAAGCACAATCAGGTCTGACTCCAAAGTTCTAAATCTTAACCACTGTGTGATACCTAGTCTGAAGAATTTTATCATGAGTTCTTCCTAGTCTATCATGAGTTCTAATTATGTATGTCTTTGTCTTATATCTCTGGTTGAACCAATGCTCTCTGAGAACAGGAGATCATCCTAGACCTTTTCCTAATGACTAAATGAATAGAAGAATTAATGCAGGCCCAAGTTATGATCCCAGGTCTGACTGCAGACCTGCTCCCTGATCATCAAAAATTCTTTCATATTCCATCAACCCTAACACACACTTCAGGAGCAGAGTTAGTACTTTTTGATGTATGGGTTTTTGTGAAAAAGTCTGTTTGTGATTGCCTTGATTTTAGAGATGAATAAAGGCCAAATATTAGTTCATTAATGAGCTACAAATACCATTATGAGAAATCAGTGTACCAAGCGTTTACTACTGGTTGTATAACAGTTTTACTTCTTCATGGCGATGAATCTACTTTTCTTTTCTTTTTTTTTCTTTTTTTTTTTTGTACTGGGGGTTGAACCCAGGGCCTTGTGCTTGCGTGCTTTGCAAGTGCTGGACCACTGAGCTGCACTTCCAGCCCTTTTTTTTTTTTGACAGGGTCTTGCCAAATTATGCAGGCTGCCTCTGGTCTCCAACTTGCAATCCTCCTGTCTCCGCCTCCCCAGCTGCTGGGATTACAGGAATGTGCCACTGCACCTGGTGGTGAATCTACTTTTCTTAAGCAAGAAAAACCAGCTGGGTGAATACAAGTGGGCTCTGGCTTCCAATGAGAATGTACGGGGCATTAGTAGGTCCCTGAGATATAAGTTATTAAACCACCTGGGTGCATGGGCCACTGGGAAACAGACCCTGTTTGTGCTGCGCTAAGCAGTGGGGAGTCTGCAGCCACAGCAGATCCCTCCTGATCTTGGAAGCTAAGCAGGGTCAGCCTGGTTAGTCTTTGGATGGGAGACAGCCTGGGAATACCAGGTGCTGCAGGCTAGGGAGAAGGACCTGGCGACCCACTCCTGAAACATCCACCATTGAAAACACTTTGACTATTAGAGAAGTACTGACACGGTGCTGGGCATGGCACAGTGTCAGGGCGTGGTTTGTTCTGCTGTACATAGGGTCGCTATGAGTTGGACCCAACTCCACGGCACCTAACAACAACAACAAAGCAGTGGGGAAGGAGAAATCTTACAAGAAAGCTGAAGTGTAGACTTTGTCTAAGGTGGCCATGGAGTGCATCCCACTTTTTCAGGTTACACATTTGAAGCCTACCTTGAACAGCTGGCTTTCCCCAGGTTTCCAGAAGGACCCAGTCAGATGTTTGGACCCAGAAGAGTTATGAACATTGCAGCTGAAACCACCCACATCAACACTGCGGGAAGATCTCTGAAGGCAGAAGTAGAAAACTAAGAGATTGAGGGTGGGGGCTGCTGGTTCCTTCTTTTCAACTGTATATCTTGCACATTCCTTCTTTTTTCTTTTTGAAAGACATGAGTTATCTTCTCCCTCCCCATTTGCCCGTATAATTGGCCTGGGTAGAACTGGGCTACGTACACTCTTTCTTTCCTACCCTGAATTCCTCCAGTTCACCAGAGATCAACCTCCAGACCCATGAATTACACTCTGCTTTGCTCTTCAGGATACCCTTGCTACATTAATTTAGGGAGCATCATAAATCTGGAGTGAAATACGTTTGCCTCAAATGCTAATTTGCTCAATGAGAATATCAATTAGGTCTCCAAGGCATAGAAATTATGGGTGTTAAAGATCTCAAAGGTCATTCTTAGCCTGTTCTAAAGTACGAAGACAAGTGGGTATCTGCCAGAGGGGTGGACAATAAAGACTTTAGGTGAGGTAGAAATATTTAACACCAAAGAAATGTCAGGGACTATGCTGGGGACCAAAACTTCAGGAGTTCCAGAAACCTGCCCACATACCCAAGTCATTGCTGACGATGACAACAATAGCTTCCATTTATTGAAGTCACCATCTATCTACTCGGCACCATAGTGAGAGCTTTGCAAAAGTTATTTATTTATTTTATTTTATTTATTTTATTTTGTGGTATTGGGGGTTGACCCAGGGCCTTGCGCTTGCATGCTTTGGAAATGCTGTGCCACTGAGCTGCATCCCAGCCCATTTTTTTTTTTTTACTTTTTGAGACAGGGTCTCGCTAAATTACACAGACTGCCTCTGGTCTCAAACTTGTTATCCTCCTACCTCTGCCTCCCGAGCCTTTGGGATTACAGGCATGTGCCACTGCACCCAGCTAAAATTAATTTATTTAACCCTTGTGACAGCTCTGTGCAGGACTAGGTACTTTTATTATTCTTGTTTTGTAGATGAGGAAAACGGACCATGGAGCACTTAAACAACTTCTCTGATTTCTACTTCTGATTAAACTAGACTAACAGCATAGATATTTACTCTCCCTTCTGGAACAATTGAAAAACCAAGCAGTTCTCAAGACGTTAGATATGAGTCAACGTAAGACCCAGGGAGATGGGTAACAAGTGAAGTGCGCTTGAGATTGATAATTGCCCTAGCTACGCCCTGGACAGTTTCCAGGACATGCTGCAGACGGTTGGTGGGGGTGCCCAGAAGAGCCTACCATGCTCCTTGAGTTTAGGATACACACTTGGGAGTCCAAGGAAATTGAAGTGGCTGGAGTTTGTAGGGATGCGTACCAGAGAGACGAGAGCTTACCAGAGCAGGAACTGTGGGAGTCCACAGCCGGTTCCTCCCAAGTCTTTGGCTTACCATCATTGTTAAGCCAGGAAACTAACTGAGGCCAGAGAAAGATCCATCTGAAAGCATTAGAGGGAATATGGCTGAGGGGCCACATTGAACTTGGAGTATTACCTGTTCCCAACAGCCAGAGTGGAAAGTCTCTTAATTTATAGGACATTGATTAGAAGACTAAGAAGGTATTGCTTGCTTGTTGTTGTTAGGTGCCATGGAATTGGCATCGGACTCATAGCAACCTTACGTACAACACTATTGTCAGTGCTTCTCTGCTATTCATAGGATTTTCAATGGCAGATTGATTTTTAGGAGTGGGTTGCCAGGGCCTTCTCCCAAGCCTATAGTATCTGGTGTTCCTAGGTGGTCTCCCATCCAAGTACTAACCAGGCCCAACCCTGCTTGGCTTCCAAGATCTGACAGGATCTGAAGCCACGATGCTATAGCTGCAGGCTCATTGCTTGATTAGTGGGGACAATTCCACTAGACTAAATGTTCCTCTGACGCTGGGCTTAGTGATGCACACCTGTAAACCCAGCCCTTGGGAGGCTGAGGCAGGAGGATCCTTAGTTTGAGACCAGCCTGGGCTACATAGCAAAACCTTATCTTTAAAAACAATAATGATATTAACAAATGCTGCTTTAGTCATGTGTAACAAAATCAAAAAGGTAGCCCTGAAAAGATCAAATTGCTTCCAAGTAACTTAACCACATCCTGGAAAAAACTGGCCCCAAAATATATTAGAGCTGGGCATGGTGGCACATGCCTGCAATCCCAGCACTGGAGAAGTTGAGGCAGGAGAATGTCAAGTTCAAGGCCTGCCTTGAACTACATAGTGAGACCTTGAGTTAGAAATCCAAAAGAAAAAATTAGAAATATAAGTAGTAACCTGGCCAGATAAAATGTTTGGGTGGACAATTGTGTGAAAAGTTAAAGAGATATACATTTTATCATTCCTGGTTATGAATATACTATCTAGTCTTTTCAAGCTGCTATAACAAAATACCATACACTGTTGTTGTTAGGTGCAATTAAGGTCAGTCCCACTCATAGCGACCCTACAAACAACAGAATGAAACACTTCCCAACACTGCGCCATGCACACAGTCTTTTTATGTTTAAGCCCATTGTTGCAGTCACCGTGTCAATTCATGTAGTTGGGGGTCTTACTTTTTCTCACTGATCTGCCACTCTCCCAAACATGATTTCCTTCTCCAGGGATTGGTCCCTCCTAACATCATGTCCAAAATACATAAGATGTATAACCATCCTTGCTTCCAAGGAGCACTCTGGTTGTACTCTTTCTAGGAGGGGTCTGTTGGCTCTTTCAGCAGTCTATGGTATATTCAATATTCATCTCCAGCACCATAATTCAAAAGCATCAATTCTTCTCCTGTCTCCTTTATTCATTTTCCAGCTTTTATAAGCATATGAGGTGACTGAAAATATCATGCTTATAAACCACAAATGTATTTCTCATAATTCTGGAGGCTGGGCAGTTTCTGATTATAATGTCTGGTGAGGTCCTGCTTTCCTGGGCATAGATGGCCCTTCCTTGCTGTGTCCCTACGTAGTGGAGAGGGCAAGGGAGCTCCTTGGGGTCTCTTTCATAAGGGCTCTCATCCCATTCATACTGGTTTTTCCTCCATGACCTAATCACTTTCCAAATGCCATCTAATACTAATACCATTGCCCTAGTGTGAAGATTTAACACATGAATTTTGGGGGGTTGGGAAGGACACAAATATTCAGGACATTAAAATAATCTTCATTAAAATGTATTTGTTTATTTATTTTAGGAATATAACACTGTGAAGCATACAGCAAGGTAAAATTTACAATGTCTGGGATCTAATAAAAAAATGATTAGATGTGAAAAAGCAGGAAAATAAGGAGAAAAATCAACCCTGACCCAGAAATTACGGCAAAGGTATAATTTGTAAGTAAAGAATTAGTAAATAAAGATAGTCATCATAACCTTATTCCCTATGTTCCAGAAGTTAGAAAAAATATAGAGCATCTTAAGTAGATACATGGAAGATATTTAAACAAATAAAAACCAACCAAATTGAAGCTCTGGAGATGAAAACTACAATGTCAATGATAAAAATACGCCACTTGAGATCCACGGCAGGTTAGACATCAGAGATTAGTGGACTTGATGACATAGTAATAGAAATGATCCAAGACTAAATGCAGGAAAAGGACTTTTGAATGTGAAAGAGCATCAGTGAATGACGGGGCACATTCAACAGGCAAAATAGACATGTAATTCCAAACCTACAATAGATCCCACTTCACACCCAGAAGAGTGGCTATAAAGTAATACTTAGAGGGAATTTATACCATTATATGCCTATGGTAGAAAAGAATAAATATCTCAAATACATTACAAGGAAAAGAAACTAAAGGGCTGAGGATAGAGTTCAGTGATAACGTGTTTGGTTATATGTGTGGGACCCTGGGTTCAATCTCTAGCACCACCAGGAAAAAAAGGAAGGGAGGAAAGAAGGAGGAAGAAGGAAGGAAGAAAGGAGGGAGGGAGTGAAGGAAGAAGGAAAAAGAAAAGAAAACTATAGACTAATAAGCCTCAGGAACATAGATTCAAAAATTCTTTTTGAAATTTTTATAAATCAAATCCAGTCATGTATAAAAAAGAATAATACAGCATGACCAAGTAGGGTTTATCCCAAGATTACAGGGTTGTTTTAATATTTAAAAGTCAAAGTCAGGTGCTATGGTGCACACCCAGAATCCCAGCAACCTGGGAGGCTGAGGCAAAAGGATTGGGAGTTCAAGGACAGGTGCAGCTTGTACAACTTAGCAAGGTCTTGTCAAAATATAAAAATAAAAAAAGGCTCTTGAGGTGCAACTGAGTGATAAAGCAGTTGTCCAGCACAAGTCTACAGTCATACCAACCTGGTGTCCGATCCCATTTGATCTCAGAAGCTAAGCAGGGTCAGGCCTGGTTAGTCCGTGAACGGGAGACCACCTGGGAATACTGGGTGCTGAAGGCTTAGGAGAAGGAGCAGCAGCCCACTCCTAAAATAATCAGCCATCAAAAACCCTATGAATAGCAGAGAAGCACTGACAATAGTGCTGGGCATGGCACAGCATAGTAGAGTGTTTCACTCCACTGTACATAGGGTCGCTACGAGTTGGACTTGACTCAACAGGACCTAACAACAACGACAGCATGCACAAGGCCCTGGGTTCAACCCCCTAGTATTGTAAATACATAAATTTACTTATTTATTTATTGATGTTAGAAAAAAATAAATATATCATATTGATAGACTAAAAAAGAGAACCATATGATCATCTCAATGGTTACAAAAAAGTATTGCACAAAATCTAACATCCATTTCTAATAAAAACTCTCAGAAATTAATAGATAAGAATATCCTCACACTGATAAAGATCATCTGTGAGCATCATAGTGAGTGATGAAAGATACATTTTTTTCCATCCTAATATCACAAATAGGGCTGGGATATAGCTCAGTTGGTAGAGCACCCACCCTGCAGTCTCTGAGGTCCCGAGTTTGATTCCCAGCACCACAAAAAAGGGAGAAGGATGTGGCAATCCATTCCCGAGACAATCCCGAAACAATCAGCCATTGAAAACCCTATGAGGGTTGCTGTGAGTCGGACGCGACTTGATGGCACCTAACAACAACAATATCACAAATAAGAAAAAAATTCCACTTTCACCACTTTTATTCAATATTATTCTAGCCACTGCAATAAGATTAAAAGTAATAATAGACAGTCAAATTGGGAAGGAAGCATTAAGATTATTTTTATCTTATTGACAGGAAGCATGATTATGTAGAAAGTCCCATGGAATCTTTAAAAAGTTATATAATTAATGAGTTTATCAAGATTTCAGGATATAAGATCAATATGTTGTTTGTTGTTGTTAGGTGTCGTTGCGTCGGATCCAACTCATAGCAACCCTATGTACAAAAAAACAAAACACTGTGCCCTGCCCTGCACTATGTCAGTTGTTCTCTGCTATTCATGGGAATTTTGATGGCTGATTGTTTCGGGAGTGGGCTGCCAGGTCTTTCTGCTCTTTTTGCAGTGCTGGGGATCAAACCTAGGACCTCAGAGCACTAGAGCAAGCATTCTACCAACTGAGTTAAACTCCAGCCCTAATCTCAGTATATAATAATGAATTATATTTCTATAGTCTAGCAATGAACTATGTATGAAAAAGTGAATTTTAATGTTACCATTACAGTATTGCAAAAATATGAAATGGTTAAAGAAAAATTTGACCAAAATTGCATAAGACAAGACTTATACACTAAAAACATTGTTGCAAGAAATGAAAGACCAAAATAAATAAATAAATAAAACAAAAACTATACTATCTTCATTGTTTGGAGACTCAATATTGTTAAGATACTGATTTCCTCCAGAATTGTGTTGGTCTATAGGTTGAATTCAATTCCAATCATAATCCTACAGTGGCATTTTGGTACCAATTGACCAGCTGATTGTAAAATTCACACAGAGATGCAAAGGGCCTAAAATGGCAAACCAATTTTGAAAAGGAGGAGCCAAGTTAGAGAACTTACACAATCTGACTTTAACACTTACAAAGGTATAGGAATCAAAACAAGCCAGTGGTGGCATAAAGATAGATAAATCCATGGAAAAAAAGGTTGAAAATTTGACTGTTACGGTTTGAATATGAGATGTTCCCTACAGGCTCATCATGTTTGAATGCTTGGTCTGCAGTTGGTGGTACTACTTTGGGAGGTTCTAGGGACCTCAGGAAGTGGAGCCTAGCCAAAAGAAGTAGGTCACTGGGGTGGTCTTTGGAGGCATCTTGTCCCTGACCCTCTCCTATTGCTTTCTTTACTTCCTGTCTGCTATGAGGTGAAGAAACCTCCTTTGCCGCACACTCCTGCCACCATAATTTTCTGCCTGAGCACATGGAACCAAGCTATTCGCATTCCAGATATTTACCTGAGAGAAAGTATATGTATGTTCACACACCTACTCACACATAAATGTTCATAAAAATATTATATGTAATAATCAAAAACTGGATATAAAGCCTGATGTCATGAGGTAGAGGCAGGAGGATCTCAGGTTTGAGGTCAGAGGCAGCCTACTCAACTTATCAAGACTCTGTCTCAAAAAACTTTTTTTTTTTTAATTGAAAAAGGGGCTGAGGTGTGGCTCAGTGGTGGAGTGCTTACCTAGCATGCACAAGGCCTTGGGTTCAAACCCTGGTAACACACACACACACACACACACACACACACACACACACACACACACAATAAAAAATTTAAAAAATGGATATAGCCCAAATGTTGGTCAACAGGTGTCCATACAATGGAATATTACTGAATAATAAAAAGAAGGAATGAACAAATCAGGCATGGTGACATATACCTATAATCTCAGCACTTGAGAACCAGAGGCAGAGATTTCAAGTTCAAGGTCAACCTGGGCTACATATGAGACTCTATTTCAAAAACAAAACAAACAAAGGAATGATATATATATATATATATATATATATATATATATATTTTTTTTTTTTTTTTAATTTTATTTTATTTTATTTTATTTATTTTTTTTTTTTGCGGTACTGGGGGTTGAACCCAGGGCCTTGTGCTTTTGCGCTTTGCAAGTGCTGTGCCACTGAGCTGCACCCCCAGCCTATTTTTTCACTTTTTCGGACAGGGTCTTGCTAAATTGCACAGACTGCCTCTGGTCTCAAACTTGCGATCCTCCTGCCTCTGCCTCCCGAGTCACTGGGATTACAGATAAGCACCACCGTGCCCGACTCAAAGAACAAGCTATTGATACATATAACAACACGAATAAATCTCATGATACATTATACTGCTATATGAGCCTAAAAAGAGCACATATTTTACTATTTACATAAATGTCTTGAAAATATAGACTAATCTATTGTGATAGAAAGCAGATCAGTGGCTTTCTGGGAATGAGGGTAACCAGAAAGGGGTGGTAGTGGCCTGTGGAAAGTTTTGGAGGTGATGGATACATTTTACTCGTCTTTATTTCAGTCAAGAATTATAAAATTATACACTTTGAAGTGTGTAGTTTATTATATGTCAATCATGCCACAACAAACCTGTCACAAAATTAACATGAGTACAAAAACAGACAAACAAAAACAAGTTGCATAGGTGATGCATCTAATTAATAGCAGTCCAGCTCCAGATGCTAAATATTTAAGCACTACTTTATATAGCAAGTAGTTATCATTACGCCTATTTTGTAGATGAAAGAGTGAGAATTGAAGAGATTATGTGACCTCCTTAGGCTGCATACCCAGCAAGCAACAGAGCTGGAATTTACACCCCTGCCCGTGCACATGCTGTCACATGCTCTGTTTTTCCTGTTTACTTGGGGTCTGAAGCGTCCATGCCCATGTCCTCTGGCCTCTGCTCTTCCACAGGGCTCTGAGCCCCTCCTTGCTGCGCACCTCTTCCTCCATCCATAAGCACGCCCTGGACTCCCTCCCCATTGCCACCATGCATCATTACTCACTCAGCTGCTTACTTTCTATACCTGGGAACAGGGAACAAATCAATTTGTAAATGCCTGGAAGAGAACAAGACTCTGAGTAATTGCCAAGGCATCTTTGTGAAAACGAGAGCTTGCTGGGCGCTTGGAAGGCAGCTCTGGCTGCGTTAAAGAAATCAGCACTCCAAGCCGGGTGCAGTGGTGCGTGCCTGTAATGCCAGTGAATGGGGAGGTGGAGGCAAGAGGAGCACAAGCTCAAGGCCAGAGGCAGAGGCAGCAAGACTCTGTCTCAAAATAAAAAGTTAAAAAGTGGGCTGGGGGTGCAACCCAGTGGTAGAGCACTTGTGAAGTACTTACAAGGCCCTGAGTTCAATTCCCAAGTAGGTCAAAAAAAAGGCACCCCACAGTGAAGCAAATAGAACCGCATGGAGCCTTTTCTTCTCATCTTTTTACAACTCAGCAAGCTCAGTATTTTCACATCCTCCCTTCCCTTTTATTCAAATAAGGCAACCAGTGCTGATTGTCCTTGTTAGGAGCTGTAGAGTCAGCAACCTGTAGAGTCATAGCAACCTGAAGTATAGCAGGGCTTGGAATGAGCATTTCCTGGACAGCATTATTTATGGACTCAAAAGCACTATTCTTCAAATAACTTAGAAATGAAGATAATATATTCTGTAAAGCTGTGTTCGATGAGAGCTGTGAAGACTCTGATGTTAAAGATGTGTGTAAATCATTTGAATGAAATTGTTTCAGAATGTGGGAGAGTAAGGAGAGCAATGTTTCCAAATGAATATATTTTATATATGCCATGGTAAACACACTGCAGCCATAGCCCTGTGGCATCTGATCCCATCAGATCTCAGAGGATAAGCAGGGTCTGGGTTGGTTAGTACTTGGATGGGAGACTGCCTGGGAACACCAGGTGCTGTAGGCTTGGGAGACGGACCTGGCAATCCACTCCCAGAAATCAATCCGCCATTGAAAACCCTATGAACAGCAGAGCAGCACAGACAATAGTGTTTCTCCTGTTGTATGTAGGGTCAATATGGGTCGGATACTGACTCAACGGCACCTAACAACAACAACAATGGTAAACACATAGAGTGTATGAGTCTGTATAAGTTGATACTTGGTTATTTCATCCATAGTACTTGTTAGGTGCTGTCAAGTCAGATTTGACTCTTGGAGACCCTGTGTACAACAGAGTGGAACACTGCCCAACACTGTGCCATGCACATGATCATTTTATTTGAGCCCAGTGTTGCAGCCACTGTGTTTCTTCTCATTTTGAGTCATGCTACATCAGCAAAAGAGGTTACAAGGCCCTTATTCCATTCCTGTCATTAAAGTCAATTCTACTTTGAGGAGGCAACTCTTCCCCCATTGTCTCTTGAATACCTTCCAACCTGGGGGGCTCATTTTGCAGCACTATATTTGAAAGTGCTTCTCTGCTATTCATAGGATTTTCAATGGCTAATTGTAACCTGGGAGTGGGCTGCCAGGTCTTTCTCCCTAGTCTGTCTTAGTCCGGAAGCTCAGCTGAAACCTGTTCACCATGGATGGCCCTGGTGGTATCAGAAATACCGGTGGCATAGCTTTCAGCATCACAGCAACATGCAAGCTCCCACAGTATGAGAAGCTGACAGACACATGGGGGAGCACTGGCTACAAGGTTACAAGGTTTGAAAATCCCTAGAACTGGAGCCTGCATTCAAACTCATCTTTGGTGGGGGCATGTAGCTGCTTTGAAGTCTAGATCTCATGTAGGTCATGTCAGAATTAGCATCAGACCACTTTGTTCAATATAAGTATAAACTCTATACAGTAAGAGCTGTTTAAAACCAAAACCAAAACCAGCGCCTCAAACACACCAGTTTCCTGCAGTGGGAAAGTGTTTTCAACAAGAGAGGTTGAAACAGAGGCCAGATGGCTGTTGTCAAGAGCTATGCTAAGGACACCCTGTGTGGGGTGGGAGCTGGAGCTTCCCTTCCCCCGTCTGGTGGTCTTTGAATAACAGGGTGCTAAGCTCACCTTAAGAGGAGGGGCCTGTTATAGCTGAGGTCAGGGCTGAATGGGGATCTCTGCCTTCTACCCTGTCCTGACCAATCCTGCATCTCTCAACCACTGGGTTGTCTTTGTGTGGAGCAAAGCTTGGATCATTTTGTAAAATCATTTTTGTTATACTTGAGAGAAAATGCTGGCAGGTACTGCCTGTTGGATGGAACATTGAGTGGCTCAGTTACCAGATGGAGGGGAGAGGAGGGTGTGGCATGAAAGCCAAAGGAATGCAGACAGGCCAAAGGAAGGATCTCGGTAAGCTTTGTGAACCATAAGTTTACTGGGGCTGCTTAAGGGGTGTGGGCGAGTCATGGGCAGCCTTTGTGTACAGCGCCACCAAGGGGAAGGAGCCCTTCTGGGGAGTTCCCACCAAGGGCTCAAGTGAAGCTTCGCCATTGTGGAGTCCTGCCCTCAGCCAGTCCCTCTTCTCTTCTATAACTTAGTATCACCTGCAGCTGGGCCAAGAGGGGCTAAAGAAGGGCACGGCAGTCTTGTGGGGGTCCTGCGAGGGTCTTGTGAGGGTTTTGTGATTCTCTTTCCCTGCTCCCTCCAAGAGGGAATGTTGATAGCTCCATTGTTATTATTATTACATACCTTTAGCTATAATGGGCTGGGATTTAGCTCAGTTGATAGAGCACTGCTTTGCAGTCTCTGAGGTCCAGGGTTTGATTCCCAGCACCGCAAAAATGGGAGAAGGACATGGCAATCCACTCCCAAGGCAATCCCGAAACAATCAGCCATTGAAAACCCTATGAGGGTCACTATGGGTTGGACATGACTTGATGGCACCTAGCAACAACAGCTATAACAACAAGCTATGCTGTACATTTCTGATTATTTTGTTGCCATGGCTGCAGGGCCAAGGTCCCATGAAGTCATTCCAGTTGTTCTATATCAAGATAGCCAAGACGGCAATCCAGCCCAGTCCAGCCCAGAGGAACCAGCTATCCTGCACTGCAAGGACACATTTATGTAAATCTGAATTGTGCAAACTATAAATATTGTGATATAAAACATATTAAGTAAGCTCTCATTTTATTGTAAAATTGGAAATAATACCAGTTCTCCTAAACTGAAGAAAATGCACTGTGAAAAGAACAATTTCCAAATTGGAGATGGGCTGGAATAAATCGTGTACTGAGTTTATGCCACCGACTCACGGCTGTGCTTCTTCAGCCATGAAACAGATAAGCCACATTTCAGGTACTAACAGTCACATTGAGCTCAAGAAACTTTACCTGGTAAGGGGCATAACTGGGGCATATGTAGCAACAAAGAGGGTGATAACTGCCTCCTTTAATTATGCTCTAGAATGTTCTCTCACTCTAGCAACCATTGTGCCATAATTACCAGTCTATTTATTTTACTGTTTTAAGTGTTTTAATCCCCAAAAGGGGCCAGTTGAATACAGCTCCTGTATTCAAGGGCATTTGCTCACACCAGAAAACTGAGAATAACTAGGTATAATATCAGACAAGTCACAGGTTAGTCTATTAGTTTTCACAATAAATTCCCCATCTGCAGAATGGTAGTATACAATACCCCTAGAGAATAAGATTATTGTTGTTGCTCTGCCGAGGTGCAGTCGAGACATTTCCGACTCATAGCAACCCTCATAGGGTTTTCAATGGCTGACTGTTTCAGGATTGTTGGGGGTAGATTGCCACATCCTTCTCCCATTTTTGCAGTGCTGGGTATTTGAACTTGGGACTTCAGAGACTGCAGAGCAGTGCTCTACCAACTAAGTTAAATCCCAGCCTCAAAATGAGATAGTGAATACGAAAATATTCTAGATAATTTTTAGATTTTGTATCATCTTCGAAAGATGATTATTGTTCTGAATGCCTAAAATTCTATCACGTGGCTATGCTGATGTGTGTATGGCTATGAGCTTATATTTCCTCCCAACTTCAAAGCAGGTACTGAATTCAAAGTAAGGAAAACAAACAAACAAAAAACCCAAAATGAACTACTTTGTTTTAAAGCTCAACTGAGAATTGGAACCAGTCCAAACAAAACCAAAAACAAAATAAAGACCGGGTGAGCCATAATGAGTGTCATGGTCTTCTGTTTTTGTTTGCCTTTGGGTTTTGGTCCTTCCTCTGTGGTGTCTGATCTCAGTCTCAGACCTCAGTCAGCTATTCACCAACCATCTCAGGGCTCCTGTAAAGCATAAAAAATCAATATATGCAGCTTGGGGAACTGGGGGGAGGGAGTGTCGAGTCATCAACAAAATAATTATTATTTTCTTAAGATGTGGCTGCAAAGGCAACGAGGCTTGTGTATTTATTTCACAGAATGTGCAAAAGGGAATCGTTTAAAATGAACTTCCAAGCTGCCAGGACAGGGCAGTCTGTTCCCAATCAATCATCACAACATGCACAGGTATCCTGATTGAGACTTTGTTTAAAGGCAATCGCCCTGAGCAAGAATCCAGCCGGTGACCTGTTCCACTCTGTCCTGCTCTGTCCCCCTTCATTTGAGTGATAGGCTATTATTATGTACCTGGGGAGAGATTTTAGGCTACTGAATGTGAGTGGGTGTCATACAATCTTTTGCTCAAAGCAGTTTAATGAAGAGCAACCAGAATCGCTCTGTTTCATCTCCTTTGCTTAAACAACCAATAGCATGTTGAAGTGTTAAGTTGCTAGGGACTAGTCTGCCTGCAGCTGTAGCACTGTGGCATCCGATTCATCTGATCAGATCTCAGAAGCTAAGTAGGTTGGACCTGGTTAGTACCTGGATAGCAGACCACCTGGGAACACCTGGTGCTGTAGACTTGGGAGAAGGACCCGGCAACCCACTCCCCCAAAACAATCAGCCATTGAAAACCCTATGAATAGCAGAGAAGAATAACAATAGTGTTTTTCCTGTTATACATAGGGTCGCTATGAGTCGGACACCGACTCAATGGCACCTAACAACAACAACAACGACTAGTTTTTGTGCTGCAGTGGAAATTTTTATGGGTCATTGGAGTGAGGCAGACCTATTTCATATTCTACTTTTGCTCCTTACATTATGTCTTAGTTGCCCATTAGTAAAACAGGGATAATTATAGCTGCCCAATATGAGATGAAAGGAGATCACATAAGTAAATTCTTGGCACATAGGTGCTCAATGAATATTTTCCTCTCACTTGCGAAGCCAAAATTCACCTCCCCCCCTCAAGCTGGTCTTTCAAGTAATTACTGGGTCTTTTCCAAATGGGACAGCAGAGGATGAACTTGTTGATTCTATATAAATCATGAGCAACTTTATTCTCTAGAACTACTTCCATAAGCTGGTGGCCTACAGTCAAACCTCCATCAAATTGGAAGGTTTTCTGCTCTCGTCCCTCAGTCAGCAGTAAGACACAGTGAGCTCTTGTGACTATGAAGTTGGTCTCTTCTTAGAGGCAGAGAAATCAATCAGAAATTAATGAGGAATTAATGAGAGCTGTATGTGAAGATGTGCATGTATTACAGATTAACTCCTCGGGAAAAAATTCTAGAAACAGAATAATTGGTTAGTAGAGCCTGTATATTAAAGGTTTATAGAACATACTGTGCCGTGGAGCTCAGGAATGTATCTTCCACAGTGTGGGAACGTCTCTTTCTCCAGCAAGTGTCCCTGTCCCCGTAACCTCATTGAGACCAAGTATTGCCGCATTTTTATTTTTGCTAATGTGTGAAGCTAAAATTGTATAATGTCTAATTTTTCAAGTTTTGTTTAACATTTTTCCATATATTTATTGGCAATTTGAGTTGTTTAGTATTTGTTCATGTTAGTTAGGCCATTGTTATTTGGAGGGTGTGTTTTACTCACGGCTTTATAAAAGATATTGGTGGTATAAATGTATTAAATCTTGATCATATACATAACAACTGTTTGGGGTTTTTTGTCAGTGTGTTATTTCACTTTCAAGGTTTATTATTCTGTTTTTCAGGATTGTCTAAAAAGTAATGAGCAGCCATTTATCCAGCCAATAAACATTTAGTGATTGTCAACCATATGTCAGGCTCAGTGCCAGGCATTGGCATCAGAAGAGAAAAAACTCAAGTCTCTGCCCTCTCAGAGATCCTAGCCTAGTGGGGAAGAGGCACAAAAACAGTGCCACCCACAGAGGGTCACACAGGTTGTTGTTGTTGTTAGGTGCCGTGGAGTTGGTATCCGACTCACAGCGACCCTCTGTACAACAGGGGAAACACTATTGTCAGTGCTTCTCTGCTGTACATAGGGTTTTCAATGGTAGATTGATTTTTGGGAGGGGGTTGCCAGGTCCTTCTCCCAAGCCTACAGCTTCTGGTGTTCCCAGGAGGTCTCCCATCCAGGTCCTAACCAGGCCCAACCCTGCTTATCTTCTGAGATCTGATGGGATCTGATGCTACAGGGCTGCGGCTGCAGGCCATACAGGTTGAGCACTCCCTAATTTAAAAATCCCAAACCTGTAATGCTCTGACATCTGAAACTTTCTGAGCCCTGACATCATGGTGCCTACCACCTAGCACTAGTTAAAGGGGACAATCATCTAGCAAAGGCATGGCAAGCTATGGCTAGATGGTCACATTTGGGCTGTCACATGCTTTATAAATAATGCTTTATTGGAACACATCAGTGCCTATCCTATTATACATTGTCTTTGCTGCTTTTGTGTTGCGATGGCAGAGTTGAGCACTTGTGGCAAAGACTGTACAGCCTACACAGACTAAAACCCCATCTGGTCCTTTACAGAAAAAGTTTGCTGATCTTTCTCTAGTATGTCAGAAAGAGGGTGAAGGAAGAGAAAATACCTAATCAAAGTTATGCACAAGTTAGGGACAGAATCTAGACAAAAACTCAAGGTTCTCTAATCCCAAGTCTGCTGTTTATATCATTCTATTAAGATATATTAAACACCTACTCTACAGTAGACCTGGAGCTGCAAGTTTAAAGAGGACAGGGGTTGTGGCTGCCCCCAGAGGGCACATAACCAGCAGGAAAGACAGGCAGGTAAAGAAATAACCATCAAAAAAAAGAAAAAATCAATCATTCAAATGAGCACAGCCCACGAGAGAGACCACAGGAAGTGCTTTTTGTTTCTGCTGCATGGCGGGAAGATCTCCCAGTGCCATCCCAGCATCTGCCCCCCTCCTTCTTCCAGCATCCCCTGGATTTTCGCAGAGGCAGCCATCTGCATCCCCATTGGTTCAGTGGCTGCAGTGACCTCACCGTTTGGCCCCAGGCCTAGCCACTGTGCTCTGTTCAGGGATGACCAGGTGACACCAGGCTGCCCACAAGATGACACTCTCAGATATTTTCTGGATCTTCTAGGACAAAGGGGAAATTCTATCTCCAGAGCAGCTACACTGGTGGACTTTGGGCCTGGAGCCCTTGGTGGTCATCATTGGGAGTGCCTGGCTAAGGCAGAGCCCCTGACGTAGAAAGAACAGGACCAGAAGGTGGAGAAGGATCCTCTGACTCCCAGTCAGATGTAAGTTCTGGGCCCCACCATGGCCCTAGTCAATTTCCTTTTCCCTTGATCCTCTTAGAGTTGGGACTCTCTATGTAGCTAAACATTTCCAGCCAAGTCTTTGTTTTCCTAAGCAGCTGTCACCAGCCCCCTTCAGAACCCTTCCTTCACCCAGTCCATCTCACCGCCTGCCTCTGGCATCTGCATCCTCCATCTAGCAGTGCAAATTTCAGAAACTAAGACGTTCAATGGCACGTCCGAGATGAGCCAGCCAAGTCTGATAATGAATCCGCACACACGGGGCAAGCCATTCCTCAAGTATTTAAAACCCCATTCAACGTTTTTCTCCAGTGAACATAAGCGCATGGCTCTTGGCATCGTGTCTGTCACCAGCGAAATGATGATCGTACTTCCACGCAGGATCTTAACAGACTTGTGATTTTGGAAATGATGCCTCTCTGAGGAGACTAGTAACAGATGTTGTGAGCGGAATGCACTAGGAACATCTGGAAGCAGGAGATGGTCTGTCCTGGGAGGGGCTGCTGGAGTCTGGGCCCACTGGTTCCAGAGACTCCTGGTTTTAGAAAGCTGTTTCTTTCCTTTGAATGGAGGCCTCCCTCTGGAATTGGCATCTCAGTGTGGCAGGGGGTGGCTGGGAAAGGGGCAGTTAGTAGCTCTTTGTGTTTGCTCCGATCTTGGATATCAAGTACCAGGTGCTTTAGAATTTCCTTAGGTGCCTTCTAGACATCCAGGTTCCCATCTCCATCCATGCAAAACTCTGAGTCAGTAGGTGTGGGGATTTTTCAAAGCTCTCCAGTTCTTTTTTTTTTTTTTTTTTTTTTTTTGTGGTACTGGGGGGTTCAACCCAGGGCCTAGCACTTGCATGCTTTGCAAGTGCTGGAGCACTCAGATGCACCCCATTTTTTTTACTCTGTTTGAGACAGGGTCTCACTAAATTACGCAGAATGCCTCTGGTCTCGAACTTGTGATCCTCCTGCCTCTGCCTCCTGAGTCGCTGGGATTACAGGTGTGCGCCACCACTCCAGGCTTAAAGATCTCCAGTTCTAAAGGTCAGTCACATTGCAGAATCATCGGCATGAAAGGTCCAGGGGCTGAGTCCTTCCTCTTCTGTGGGGCACGTGCCTCCCTGTCGGGCCTAGAGGTTCGGACGGGCTGTGCCGCCGCGCACACAAATACTAAACACAATTCACTTGGGACCCTCAGGTGAGGGGCGCAGACTCCTGCAGCCCTCGGGACCCCGGTGGAGACGGAAGAAAGGAAAAGCCTCAGGCGCTTTTGCCTTCCAGGGGCAAATACCTGTGTTGGTCATCTCGGTGGTCAGGAGGAGGTAGCTGTTGCTTCGTGGGTGATCAGACGGAGAGCAGGTTCTTTTCCTTGTTGAGGATTGCGATGGGAGAGCATTCTCTCCTCATCAAAGGTCTGGGGGAGAGCAGCAGGAGAGGTGCTTCCTCATTGGTGGTCTGGGCAGGAACGGGCGAGAAGGCGCAGAAAGGGTGCCAAAAAGGTCTAAAAGGCGGTGCCAAAAAGCTGTGCCAAAAGGGTCGACCTGCCGCAGCGCAGCTCTTTATGTAGCTTGCCCATGGAATGGCCTGAGCCAATCAGCTTTCAGTCCAATTGTCCAATCAGGAAGGGTTTTGTACAAATGTGCAACCAAGTTACTTTCATTTTCCCTAGATCTCTAACTTGTTGTTGTTAGGTGCCGTCCAGTCGTGTCCGACTCATAGCGACCCTCATAGGGTTTTCAATGGCAGATTGTTTCGGGATTGCCTTGGGAGTGGATTGCCAGGTCCTTCTCCCATTTTTGCGGTGCTGGGAATTGAACTCAGGAACTCAGAGACTGCAGCGCAGCGCTCTACCAACTGAGCTAAATCCCAGCCCAGATCTCTAACTTACAAACCAGATATTCAAATGCCATTTTCCCAGTTTGGGAGTTTTTGCCAATTTCCTCCCAATTTTTCCCTACATATCCCTCTTTTTCTTTTCATTTTTTTAATTTGATGGACATGTTCTCTGAATAATTGTACCATTATAGAATGTTTTAGGTCCTGATCATTTACATCACATTTTACATTTTGAACTCTCCTGGTGACTATACATACAATTATAATCATAAAGCATACAGTAATAATCATAATATATAACAGAGTAGTTTTAAAAGTCTTTTAACAATTCCCTGGAGCAAGGCCAAGGCCGGTGAGTCTTGCCATGGTTGATGTTGTCTAACTGGTACCCAAATTCCCTTTCTTACACATAACAAATAGATGTTTTCTTTTTTAAAATCCATATTCAAAGAGATATTTTGCACAGGTATAAAATTTACATTGTTTACAAAAGATTGACCCATCCATCTTGTTCCATTTTGTCTCCCCTCTTAACATTACACAAGTTCTTAATTTCATTCTAGCCTTTTTACCAGGGTCTGAAGTGCTTACTGCCCAAGGAGGTCCAATTGTAGCCATCAACTTCTACAGATGTACTTGTGGAGGTGCCTTTTCTGTTACCTGGAGTGAAGGTGGGATTAGTTTGTAGTCCATACCATACTTTTAATAATGCATGTGCCAACTCTATGAGCCCTTTCCCTAAACCTGTGTGTTCCTGCCCCATCATTTTTTCTCAGGGACTTCCATGAACACCTTCACATTTTCTTTATGTAATTACTCTATTGATATGGGCTCTAATCCATGCCTTTTGGCATCCATGGCACCTCTTTGGCTTTACTTGACTCAAATTCTGGAACGTACAACCTCTCCTTGTTTGACTTTGGCCAGATCTTACTGACCACTGTCAAGCAGTGTCTTTCCTTTCCCGCTATATATATATATATAGGCATGTCTTCATTTCCCACACTATATTTCTGATGACTTTTACCTCCTCCTTTGGCTTTAGAGCGCCTCTTGGGTTGTTAAGGTCCCACTACCAATGGCACTTCATTGGTATAAACAGTTACCGGTGCGTCGTCCCAAGTGACCACCCTGTTGAGTGGTGGGTTGGGTACGTATGCCCAATACACACAGCTGTTATTTATGGTATCATTTGCCTGTGTTACATTTACCTCTATTACCATAATTGGCTCTGCAGCTGTTGCCATTGGCATGGCAGATGCTGCCAATGGAGCACCATTATTAACAGTGTTAGGGTACACTTTACAATTTTTGGCATTGCTCCCTTTTTTCTTTTTGTGGTCTCACTGGGTTTGGTGGTTTTCTCTGCTGTCATCATTGCTTTTGGGTTTGTTGTTTGAGCTGTCCTCAGTTTCGCCACTCCCTCTGTCAGCCCTTACATTCTTTGTGCCCCCTCTTCTGCGATGGTTCCCTGGGCGTTCAGAAGTTCGTGGCTCACTGTCCAAGTCCTTGTCCCCTTTTTTGGTGTTACTACCCTCAGCATCCTTTGCTCTCCAGACATTTCGCACCGGGATCCAAATT
The DNA here is from genome assembly GCA_007922755.1 of Pedetes capensis. Classification (NCBI taxonomy): domain Eukaryota; kingdom Metazoa; phylum Chordata; class Mammalia; order Rodentia; family Pedetidae; genus Pedetes; species Pedetes capensis. The sequence goes on along the minus strand of VMDO01001109.1, from coordinate 11,873 downwards.
GGTTTGTCTTCCGCTGTAGGAAAACACACGCCGAACCTCGGCCTTGGGTTAGTAACATGTCAGGCCCCCTCCACTTTCCAGTGAGAGGGTCCTTCCACCAAACCAAAATTTCCGGTGGCCTTGACATCTGTCCCCAGTGCTTTTTCACTCTGGGCCTATTTTCATGTTTTTGAATATTAAGTATATTGATAGTTGTTAAGGCTTTAATAAGTATTACATTAGGTGGGTACTCCCCTTTCCTTCCCCCTTTTTCTTCTTCTAATTGTTGTTTTAAAGTTTTGTAGGCTCTTTCCACTATGGCCTGTCCCTGGGGGTTGTAGGGAATACCTGTGCTATTGGTTACTGTCACAATTGTTGGTGCCATAAAGGCCATAAAGGCCTTTTTTTAACTCTTATTTTTTCCTCATTATCTATTAAGATTTCATAGCCTTTATAGAAAGAAGTCAGAACAGTATCCTTGACAAATGTTGACTTAGTAGGAATGTTAATTTTTAAAGGCATCATAGTTACTATCGAAGATGCAAACTTATACAATGTTATTGAATTAATTTCAATAGAAACATCAGCAAGGGCCTTTTGGCTCCAAGGTTCCTTTTCCCAAAATTTACAATTTGACAGATTTAGACTGAAAACCATTTTCTTATATTCCTTAACATCATATGTCATCTGATTGTAATTTCCATCAGTCCACTCTATTACGGAAGTAATACCTTTTACATATGGCTTTATATTGTTCACTTTATATTGTTCATGCATCGAATATCTATTGCACCTGGAGAGGTCTTTTCTTTTAGGTATGGTTGTAAACAATCCATACAAAACTTGTGCAGACAAGACATTACATCTAACAACTTGTTCTTAGAATGTCGTAAAAGGCACCAAGAGCATTTACAGTTGAATCGTTAACAACAGTTAACCCATCATTAGAACATACACCTTTGACATTTATCATTTTGTCCATTTCACCATTGAGTTCCTTTGACTTACATTTGAGCTTTTCTGCTCTATATTTACTTTCTTCAATATTGTCATCTTTTATACAATTAGTCAATTGATCCTTTTGATTTGTTTGTACAAAACAGATCTTAACTAATTGATGTTCTTCCTTTAACATAGGTAATTTGTCAGATCCTGTCATTTCGGATTATTTGTTACTCAAAGATCCCAAATTTTTCAAATCATTATTGGAGCCTTTATTATTTGCTGAAGCATCAGTTTTGGGTTTTAGTTCTGCCTCCACAGGTACAGTCCAGTGCACCTGGAGCCTGTCCCTGTCTCTTTGTGGCTTTTCCTTTTCCTTGCTCTTGCCCTTATTTGTATGCTCTGGAGGTCTCTGTTTTATTTCCCTCTGAGGCTTTTCTCTTTTCTGGTCCTTGCCCTTACTCTGGTCCTCTATAGGTCTCTGTTTCGTTTCTCTGGGTCTGGCCTCAATCTTTTCTTGTGGCCTTTCCTCATCCTTCCTTTGTGGCTGGGCTACAAAGCGGCCCACCCTGTTTAAAGGCTTGTGGAGGGGTGTGCCATCCTTATGGTAGGTGGACCAGCACATTTTCTCAGTGTGGCCCATTTTGCCACATCGCTGGCATGGACCACGAGGCCTATTGCTATTCTCCTTGGATCATTCCTTCCTCCTCTCTTTTGTGGGCCCTTCCTGCCTTTTTGGGTATTCCCACCACCAATGTCCCTTCTCCCCGCAGTTATTACATCTTCTGGGTCTCCTGTCTTTGAATCTCTCTGCCATTGCAGTAAAGGCCTTAGCGATGCTGTCTGCCACTTGGTCAGTGAAGGCTCTGGCCATGACTGTGGCGATTTGGGTCGTGGAACCCACATCCTGTGTGGCCACAATCCAATCCTCCAGGGTCCCATTCTTTAGGCCCTGGCAGGCTTGCCTGCAGCCACTGGACATGCCATCCCACACCAAGTGCTTAAGCAATTCTGCTTTTGCACCTTCATGAATAACCTTATGCTCCAGACTCTTATTGACCCTGTCAACAAAGTCCACGAACGGTTCATTTTGCCTCTATCTGAGCAACACTAAACTTGGTGTCGCCCCTTCTCTTGGTAGCCTATCCCACGCTCTCTGGGCACATATTCTTACTTGGTCAAATGAATGTGCCAGCCCCATTGCTTGCCTTGTAACTGCTGAGTATATAGGTCCTTCTCCTAACAAGCAGTCCGCTCCAATATCTACCACCATCCGGGCGTTTCTCTTGGCTTGCTGCTTACATTTGTCCCAGTATAGAGCTTCCCACTGGATGAAAGTGGACCCTGGAAGAACTGCCCTTGTTAGGTCTCTCCAGTCCTGCAGAGTGTTTGCCCTAACAGCGAGACTGTTAGGGAGTGTTTTCGTCCATGGGGAGTGTGGTCCATCCTCCCTAACAGCCGCCCTTAAGTCCTTTGACTCATATGGGTACCACATTTGTGGGTGCTCTGGAGTTGGTATTACATTGACCGGGTATGCCTGTGGCCCAGAACTGCCTGTGCCTATAGGCTGTCCTGTCCAAGGCCCTGTGCTTGCCAGGGCAAGTTGACCTTGGCTCGGGTAGAACACACCCCTTGAGTGTACTTCCTGGGGGTGTGCTTCCGCCGGAAGCTCCTCCCTCATTTCCGTTGCTAGGGGAAGTCCCCCTCCTTTGGGTCTGGCTTCCATCCCAAGCCCCTCCCCTTGAGGTCTGACTTCATCTGGAAGTTCCTCCTTCCAGGGTCCAGCTCTAGATGGAAGCCCCTCCCTTCTCGGGGGTCCCGCCTCCCTCATTTGAATAATAACTTTCTTCAGCTCCTGAAGTACTTCCGCTGTATCCAGCGCCATGTTGGCCTGTGCCATGTGTCTCTCCTTGGCGCTTTCCTGCCATTTTTCATGGCTCCATCTAAGTGCCTCGAGCCCTTTAAATAATGCCGGCGACACATTACTATTTCCTCTGCATACAGCTGCTCTAGCTGCTTCATTAACCTCTTCCCATACCTTCATTTCCTCTAAATCCTCCGTGGCTAGCCAAGGTGCTACTCTTAGTGCCTCTTTCCAGAATTTTTTTGTTTCCCTTTTGCTCACTTTATGCCCTCCCTGTTTTAATTGGGCTTTTAGACTTTTCCATTGTTCCTGAGGTTTTACTTTTGCTGCTTCCCATGGCTACTGCTTTAACTCATGGGAGGTACCTTACGCTTCTTGGTTTCTCTTATTTTTCTTTGTTTCCTTCCCAAAGATGGGAGGTTGTTATGCGCACTTTACCTTTCTAACTTGGTTTGGCCTTCCTTGGGTTCCCCAAACCTCCTGAGCCCTTTGGCTCCTTCATAGACCTTTCTCTGGCCCTTTCTTACAGAAGGTCTTGGCCTCCTTTTTACGTTAGGCTTTGGCCCTGCCAAGCCGCTTTTCACCTTTCTGTATCTTCCCATGGGGCTGGGATTTAGCTCAGTGTGTAGAGCGCTGCGCTGCAGTCTCTGAGGAACCGAGTTCAATTCCCAGCACCGCAAAAATGGGAGAAGGGCCTGGCAATCCACTCCCAAGGCAATCCCGAAGCATTCAGCCATTGAAAACCCTATGAGGGTCGCTATGAGTCAGATACCGACTCGATGGCACCTAACAACAACAACAACAATATCTTCCCATTGCCAGGAGGTTCCGTTCTTTATGCTCTCCCGTGTCTTTCCTAAGTGCATGACTCCCCTATCTGCCTGCGCAGACTGGTCCCCAGACTTAGGGTCCCTGCCTAGGGCTGCATACACTTATTCCTGACCACGTGTTCTCCCAAAATGGCGCTTACTTCTGTTGCTGCAGACAGACCCGTTGGCCTTCCGTCTGTTGATCATAGTCCCTGCTCGTTGTCCTCATGGCCTCCGGTATGGCTTCCTGTCTGGCTCTCTGTGAAGCACAGCTGTTTTTACTCCTCCTCCAAGCACCCTTCTCAGGAGAGGGTTTTCTGCTTTTCCCTTCTATTCCCCGTTCGGGATGAGGTTTCTCCTTTTCCAGGGTCCCCTCTTGGGATGAGGGTCTTTATTCACATTCCATGTGGGTCCCCCACTTCTATGTGAGGTCCCTGTTTGGGCACAAACTCTATGTGGGGCACGCGCCTCCCGGTCTGGCCTGGAGGTTCGGACGGGCTGTGCCGCCGCGCACACAAATACTAAACACAATTCACTTGGGACCCTCAGGTGAGGGGCGCAGACTCCTGCAGCCCTCGGGACCCCGGTGGAGACGGGAGAAAGGAAAAGCCTCAGGCGCTTTTGCCTTCCAGGGGCAAATACCTGTGTTGGTCATCTCGGTGGTCAGGAGGAGGTAGCTGTTGCTTCGTGGGTGATCAGACGGAGAGCAGGCTCTATTCCCTGTTGAGGATTGCAATGGGAGAGCGTTCTTTCCTCACCAAAGTTCCAACGGAGAGCAGCGGGAGAGGCTTTTTCTCATAGGTGGTCTGGGCAGGAACCGGCGAGAAGGCACAGAAAGGGTGCCAAAAAAAGACCTAAAAGGGCCTAAAAGGCTGTGCCAAAAAGGTCGAGCTGCTGCAGCTCAGCTTTTTATGTAGCTCACCCATGGAATGGCCTGAGCCAATCAGCTTTCAGTCCAATTGTCCAATCAGGAAGGGTTTTGTACAAATGTGCAATCAAGTTACTTTCATTTTCCCTAGATCTCTAACTTACAAACCAGATATTGAAATGCCATTTTCCCAGTTTGGGAGTTTTTGCTAATTTCCTCCCAATTTTTCCCTACACTCTTCAGTGGACTCTCTTTTTGTACCCCATGGTGCCTCTCCTCCAGACACTACTCCCCTGACCAGAACCCTGCCCTGCTGTGGCCTTTGTGGAGTTACCTTTATTGGGAAGCAATGTGTGAAACCACTGATCTAGAGCAATCCTGTCACTTTCTAAGGAAACCAATTAAGGACCAGGGAGGCCAAATGAGTTTCCCAAGATCCCATGGCTTAGCAACCAGAATGCAACCCTGGGCGGCTGATGGTGAAAACTCTCCTGGGCCTGGGCTCACATCTTTTGAATTATAGGAGTGGGTGCTGTCCTGCAATTAACTCACTGGGCCTCCCAAGCTGGAATCGGCAGCCTTCTCTCCAACCTGATATGACAGATAGAAAGTTGCTGCCCTCTGAGGGAGGAAAGGAGTGCCTCTCCATTTTCCCAGCCCCACCTACATACTATCAGCCATATAGGGGCTTCTGAATATTTTAACGTTGATTGGGTAGCCCACAGGCCCCAGAATTTATAAATAAACTCTTTTTCCCTCCTCCTGGGTGAGATGAATGTGGATGGTGGGCACCTGCTATTCTATCACCCAAGCCCTTCCTTCTCCCCTGTCCACCCCAGGGTTTCATATACTCACTCAACCACCGACTCAGGCCCAGCCCTGTCCTGTCTAGTGGGTCGGCAAGAGTGAGTGCTGAAGCCACAGACCATTACTCGGGGGGTGGTAGCGGTGGTGAGTCACTATGAGTGGCTCCTTCCCCAGTCTGGCCACACTGCTCTAGGCTGTGCCGGGAGACAGAATAATAACAAGCTTTGGAACTATCTCTTAAAAATAGAACCGGTGGAGTGTGGGGCTGCGGGAGGAGTCATCCAGAGTCAGGTGCCCCAGGTGCTTAGCCTAGCTCCATTGCAATTCACTGCAGGATGCTGGTTCCTGCTTTGCCCATGGCTCACTGGGGAGTGTTGTCCTAGGCCATTTAAGGTAGGGTTCGCAAGCCTTTTGGTGGTTGCAGAACATTTCAGGATGTGCTATAAACCAAGAATACAACCTATCCAAAATTCACGTGTACATTGATGCAAAATGTTCCGTACAGCTTCAGGAGTTCATGAAATCCCCTAATACTTAGTTATGAGCACCCAACAAAGAACTGTCAGGCTAAGTGTTCTATTTGTTTGATTGTTGTTGTTGTTAGGTGCCATGGAGTCGGTATCCGACTCATAGTGACTCTATGTACAACAGATGATACACTATTGTCAGTGCTTCTCTGCTGTTAATAGGGTTTTTAATGGCAGATTGATTTTTGGGAGTTGGTTGCTGTGTCCTTCTCCCAAGCCTATAGTATCTGTGTTCCCAGGCCGTCTCCCATCCAAGTACTAACCAGGCCCTTCCCTGCTTAGCTTCTGAGATCTGACGGGATTGGATGCCACAGGGCTACAGCTGCAGGCATTTGTTCAGTAAGTCTATGAAATATATTTCTTCCAAAATTTGTGCTCTTCTCTCCATACAACCAAACTTTTTAATTGTTTTCTTTTCATGTTTTCATGAATTTTTTTAATCAAGTGATATCCAGTCCTTGTAGAAAGTACAGTATTCCTAGGAGAGAAAAAAGAGGTGGGTTCTCACTTTGGGGTGTCTGCAAGAAGGGCTCAGGCATTGGAGATACCTTCCCTACCACTATGGGCTGAACCTCTGAAACCGTGATCCCTTCCCAAGTCATTCTGTCACAGTGATGCAAAAACTAACTAATACACAGTGTATTATAGAGGATGCCAGTGAACAGTCAGATGGCGAGTTACATAAAGCAAGGTCTGGTAGTGTCATAAGGACAGGCCCTCTGTCCTCTTGTCTCAAGATAAAAAAAAAATAAGAGTGGATGGTGCAGGTCAGTGATAGAGTACTTGCAAAGTATGTGTAAGGCCAGAGGTTCAACCCCCTATTACTGCCAAAAAAAAAAAAAAGAAAAAAAGAAAAAAGAAAAGAAAAGAAAAGAAAAAAGATACGATCCTTTTCATTAATTATTTCACTTCAATTTCAGTTCAGTGAAAATCCCGTTTCCCTCCCCCATGGTGTGTTCTGAGTTAAGAAAAAGAACTCCCTGTCACTGGACAAAGAGGGCCATCAGCTTGGTGAGCAGAGTAGGCAGCTTTGGATCTCACCTAGGCCTCTTATGCTGGGCATGAAGCACTCACGGCCTGTGGAGTACTGCCTGGTAGAGCACCTGACACACACTGCAGAGGATGCCACGTGACCTGTATCTCCTGGAGCTATGTGGGGCCATCACCCTGGGCTGTTTTCTCTCTTACACAGCTCCTTAAGCACCATGGCAAACACAGTCACCTCTGCTACAACATGACATATATATCCCCAAAATTACTGTGCTGTGTGGAATTGTGCAATTAAAAATGAAAGGGCTCAGAGAAAAATGGACTTAGGGCTCAACATTGAAAATTTGGTCAGCGACACAGTAATAAAAAAGGTAAGAGGGCTGCAGGTGGGTGTAGCTGAGCGGTAAAGTGCATGTTTATCATGTGAGAGGCCCTATGCTCAGTCCTCAGCACCACACACACACACACACACACACACACACACACACGAATGCACAATCAGAAAATAATAAAAATGATAGCACAGTCTTACACATGTGAAATGGTTAAGCAATACATAAACACCACAATAAATACAGCACCTTATCTTGGAAAAGGCCAGAAGTCTGCCTGTGGTGGGGGATGGACTAAGTGGTAGAAGAAGCATCATCTGAAATCAGAAAGACAGCTGTTGCACCAGATGTGGGTAGATGTGGCTTATAATACAGGAGGAGAGTGGAGGCAGCTGGCAGGGTCTGAAGAGCATTTGCATGTGCTTTTTGTATGTTCCTATTGACGATGTTGAATTGTACTTGAGTCTTGAGTCTTATGATGCTGAAAGACAACAGTGGCTAAAGAAATCCCTCCACCCTTCTCTGTTCCAGAAACAACTTACTGCAGAGCCGCACCTCCTATGTTGTTGTTAGATGCAGTTGAGTCGGTATCCGACTCATAACAACCCTACATTCGACAGGGGAAACACTATTGTCAGTGCTTCTCTGCTGTTAATAGGGATTTCAGTGGCAGATTGATTTTTAGGAGTGGGCTGCCAGCTCCATCTCCCAAGCCTATAGCATCTGATGTTCCCAGGCAGTCTCCCATTCAAGTATTAACCAGGCCTGACCCTGCTTAGCTTCTGAGATCTGACGGGATCGGATGCCACAGGGCTAGGGCTGCAGGCGCACCTCCTATAGGACTTACATAAACCTCATAAATGCCCCCTTGCTAACTTATGACAAGGCCAGACTGGGACCCTCCAAATTTCCATTCTTTGTCTTATAAATGCCTGATTGTTTTGTCCCTCTGATTCACTAGAACAAAACTGTTTGCTAATCAGATGTGGTTAAACTTCTTTTCTTTGCCCAGGGTGCTGAGCTCTGGCCCACTCTCAAACTGAGTTGGCACACAGCCTCCTGAAGGGCTCCTCCTGAGAGTGGGCAGACCCACTCCAATCCATTCTGTCTCAACACACCAGCCTTCATCCTCCTTCCCACATTCACTTCTTTCTAGCCATATTGACTTCTATCCATAAAGGAAAACCCACTTTTGCTAACCCTGGAGATGCTTACACATCTTGTGGCTGAAGCGTTTGTCTTTTTGCAATAGTCTTTCTCTCCTCCTGCCCCTGTCTTCCTTTGCAAAAATTGTTTAAAATTAAGATTTCTTTGCTTCAGTCCAGATTTTTTTACTTGCCACTACACAGCTCAGTTCAGCTGGGTGCAGCTTTCTGCTTTTACCCAGTGCATCTTGTGGATGAAATCACACATAGGCAAATGCAAAACTTGCACTGTGCTCAAGTCGTTCTCCAATATATTAACCATATTAGAACAAATTTGCATTTTCAAAACAAGTATTAAAGCAGAAAAGACTGTAGATGTCAGCCCAGACTTTATGGATTTCAGAGGTAAACATAACTTATTTACTTACCAGGGACTCACCTACATGGTAGTTCTTTTAAACTTACAGAAAAAAGAGATGCCAGGTGCGTATTTTGATAATATTCATGAAAGTCCATGACATTTCAATTGCTTCCTATCCTTATCTATATCTTCAAGGAAAGCTGTTCTTCACAGTGCTTCCCTGAAGAATTGATTGCACCTTCATAAAAGCCACAGAAACTCAAAGTGAAAAGGGATTTAAGAAATCATTCTATCTGGCCAAGCGTGGTGGCATATAGCTTTAATCCCAGTGCCTTGGGAGTCAGAGGAAGGAGGATCGCAAGTTTGAAGCCAGAGGTGGCCTGTGCAATTTAGGGAAATCCTGGCTCAAAATACAAAGTAAAAAATAGGCTGGGGGTTTGGCTCACTGGTTGAGTTCTTGCAAAAGCATGAGTGAGGGCCCAGGTTCAAGTTGCCAGTACTGCCAAAAAAAAAAAAAAAAAAAAAAAAAAAAAAAAAAAAAAAAAAAAAAAAAAAAAAAAAAAAAAAAAAAAAAAAAAAAAAAAAAATCACTTGATCCAACACCTTCACTATACAAAGAAAGAAAGTTATGCTGCTGATCATGAGTTCCTCAGGGCAGATGTTGGGCCAGATTCAAATATGGGGCCCCCATGTCTATCTTAGAATCTAGTATATTCAAGTACTCAGGATGTAACTACTATGTGGAATCGAAATGAATCACACACTTACAGGGAAGGCGATCCATGGTGCATGCCTGTAATCCCAGTGACTTGGGAAGTTGAAGCAGGAGGGTCACAAGTTCAAGGCCAAAGGCAGCCTGCCCAATTTAAAAAGACCTTGTCACCAAATAGAAATGTGCCCAGAAAAGACCAGCAGAGCCTTCTCTGCTTTTCCTGTTTGTTTTTGCCTATACCACAGTCAGTGATATGGATTATAAATAGTAAGACCACACATTCTAAAATCTGACTCCTCTGGGAGTTTTTAATCTATCCAACACTCACACAGGCATGTCAGGGAAAAATGAAACCATTTCAGCTTTATTAGGGGAAATTCATAGCTAGCTTAAGGTTGTCATGGTGACCAACACAGTAATTATTTGTAGATGCTAGAATCTGTAGAAGACCTCAGGTAAGGGACAGACCAAGGATTATTGCCAACAAACTGTAAATGCATCAGGTTGCTTAGCACAATATTACTTTATCTGTCTGTCTATCTATCTATCTAATAGATTAATTAATTAATTAATTAATTCTTTTGTAGCACTAGGGTGTTGAACCCAGGTTGTTGTACATGCTAGGCTGTACCCCCAGCCCATTGTTTATTTTTTATTTTGGTACAAAGGTCTCACTAAGTTGCACAGGCTATCTTTGGCCTCACACTCAAGATCCTCCTGCCTCAGCCTCCTGAGTCACCAGGATTATAGGAGTGTACCGTGGCACCCGGCATGTTATTTTAATCATCACAAATACTCATGAGTGACTAGTATTCCACTGTTTAGAACCAAGGAACCTAAGGCTCGGAGGTGCTAAACCATTTATTGAAAACCACAAAACACTGATCTGGACTCAGGTCTCTCTGACCCTGAAGCCTCCATGAGTTGGACTTGTTAAGGTAGTGAGGGAGCCCAGGTAGTGGGAGTGTATAAAACTCCACGGCCACCTGGGCCTCCCCAGGAACACTTAGTGGCAGGGATGGACTCTGGAGGACACCAGCCTCCCCAGGTGCTACCATTCCTAGGTCCAGCTCATCTGTTGCTCTTTGCCCAACCATCACCATGCACAGAATGGGTCAGGGGTCAGTCCTTATCCCATCAGTTGAGCCTGGTGATTAGTATGGGTTCTCTCAGAAGCAGATCTGAAATCGAGGATTTGAGGGCAAGTTTTGATCTGGAAGATCCAGGTGGAGAGGTGGGAGAGGGCAGAAGGGACACAACGAAAGAGAGGCTCACTATGGTTGTCCCCACTTACTTAAAGTCTTGCTTTCCATGGGTTCAGTTACCTGTGATCAACAGAGGTCTAAAAATATTAAATGGAAAATTCCAGAAATAAACAATCCATAAGTTTTACATTGTGCACCATTCTGAGCAGCGTGATGAAGTCTAACATCATCTCACTCCAAAATGAAGCAGATTGTAGCCTGGCCCTAGGTCACCTATGTCATTTGCCTCACTTCACCCCATCGCATAGACATTGTGTCATCTCACATCATCACAGGAAGCAGGGTGAGTATGGTATCAGAGCATAATTTGAGAAAGATAGACAGACCCCATTCACATAACTCGTATTATAGTATATTTTTATAATTGTTTATTTCATTATTAGTAATGTTGTTAATCTCTTACCATCCCTAATTTAAAGGTTAAACTTTATCATAGGAAAAAACATAGTATATATGGTATTCAGTCCTATCTAAGGTTTCCAGCTTCTGTTGGGAGGCTTGGAATGTACTCCCCACAGACAAAAGGGGTCTATCGTATGGGGCCAGCTATGATAGTGGGCAGTTAGAGTTTAATTCCCTGAGGAAAATCTAGCACCACAGAGCTGCTTCAGAATTACCCCACCTCAAAGTGGAAGGAATAGAGGATTTCTACACCAACTCCTAGTGCCCCTGGCTGAAGGCTGCTCTCAGGGGCTATTAGTTTTCTGTTACTTTCACACTGCCCTGTGTGTGGGAACAATCACCTTCCTCAGTTCCGGGAAGTAAAAGCCTTCCAGCTGATGGATGCAGGTACTGGTAGGTGGCAAAGCCTGGAGCCCCCCACAAAGTCCCAGAGAATCTAGTGGGGCAATGGCATCTTTTGCTACCCATGGGTGGCAGGGTCCCATGAGCATGGCAACTTGTGTGTGAAAACACTGAATGTGGTCTCAGGTTTTCTTATAGTAGAGGAAAACCTTTTTCTCTACTCACACCACTCTTCACTTCTGAAGCCAAATGTGGGTAGGATTTGTAGCAATTCTCCACCTCTTTGGACACCAGTGCCTGCAGTGGTAGCCCTGTGGCATCCCATCCCATCAGATCTCAGAAGCTAAGCAGGGTCGGGCCTGGTTAGTACCTGGATGGGAGACCACCTGGGAACACCAGAAGCTGTAGGCTTGGGAGAAGGACCTGGCAACCCCCTCCCAAAAATCAATCTGCCATTGAAAACCCTATGAACAGCAGAGAAGCACTGACAATAGTGTTTCCCCTGTTGTACAGAGGGTCACTATGAGT